>CM053579.1:8957098-8987200 GCA_028646485.1 Cryptoprocta ferox | reverse complement strand
AAGAAACCAGGATATTCTGAATGAAGGCTTCTCACTTGAACTCCTTAATCCCATCGAACATTTGTACTCTGATCACAGGATGGAGCAAAGGTACAGAAATGACAGAAACGTAATCCCCTCTCACTTCCAGTCCAGCATTCACCAGCTCGGTCCCGGTCACCACCGCCACCCTTCTCTTCCTGCACCCCCCTTCCTATGCGGCCTGTATTCCAAGGAGATAAAAGCACCTAATTACCCTTACAATCGTTCCATCTTCTAATTCATCAAAACCAGCTGGGGAAGCAAGTGGAAAATTCCAATTTTTTCAAATTCCTTTCCTAACATTATCTGTGGAATGACTTCAGAAAAGGATTCATTATACTGAAGATGCAGATCCCTGATCCTAGAGATCAGAGCTGCCTGCCTGAGGGGCTGATGGCTATGGACACTCAAGGATGAGGCCCATACTCCGTAAATGCTCAATATCATGAGAAAGAGCAAATAAATACACAAGACAAGAGCCCGTGGTTGATTCAATTCTGATGTTCATCAGCCGACACATATGTCAAATAATTAGCAGCCAAAGGCATCTTTACCTTTACAAAATAATTGCATATTTCTTGGTTAAGGTAAATACCTCATGAAATAAAAGCCAGAGCAGCACATAATGAGTCGCTGGAAAGCTCATACCTTTTGTCTAAGTAATATAATTTCTCAGAATGTATACTCACAAAATCATTTCAAGACAAAACAAAGAAAAAGCCAACATGCACAGAAATATTTACCAAAGTTTTTTTTTTTTTAAAGCAAACATAGAGGAAAAATCCAAATGTCCAACAACAGGGAAACGATTATTTTTAAAGGATAAGTTATGTCACCTCTCTAGGTCTCACTTTCCTTATCTATAAATTGGAAATAATATTTACTTAATTGGTTTAGGGCATTAAGTTAATTAATATAGGTGAAGCATGTGGATGCTAAATTGGGTTCCAAGAGATTCCCCTTATTAGTAAATCCCCTTTCACTTGAGCTCTTTGGAAAAGTTTTTGTTTCTTGTTCCTTGCAATCAAGTGATCCTAGATTCAGATGGGGAAGGCTGGGAGCGAGACAGAAACACTGCCCTCTCTTTACCTGTAAGCATATGGAAGACTACAATGAATGTTTAATGATAGGTGACATAAATTGCCAGATAGAACACCAATCCCAATTTCATCCCATTATTGTTTACACAGAGATGCATGCTGACAACGGACCACCCACTGTTAAGCATCATATGTGCAAGATCTCATTAAATATTTATTTTTCCCATCTTAAAGATGAGGAAACTGAGGCTCAGAAAAGTTATATATTGTTAGTTGAGAAGATGATAGAGAAGGCTTTATTTAGGACTACAATCTCCGGCATGAGTATATAAGTGTGTGTGTGTGTGTGCGTGTGAGAGAGAGAGAGAGTGAGAGAGAGGATAGAACACAAAAGTGAATAAGGGGAGGGTGGGAGTTGGCTAAAGGACTGACTTGTTTTGAAGTGAAATTTGCCTAAAAGCTACTGTTTTTACCCAGGGGAATTTTTGTTTTTTAAATTCCTTGGCACTGTTTGCAGAAGTTACTCAAGATTAGACTTCTTGGCTTGAAGCTTCGTTTGTATCCCAAGCAATCTGTCATTATTAATGCTTAGGTCTGTGTTCCTTTGGGGGTGGGTTGTGACATACACAGCTATTGAACCATCACATTTGACGCCTGAAGTCCTTACAAATCACTCTCTTCTCACTGGCACCTCCGCCGATTAAATCCAGAATCACACAAATCTGCCTGACCCCGAAACCAAAAAGACTTTACCACAAGGGTGACCTACCAGTAACCTTTTATAGGGACAATAATATCTGTTTTAAATCTCACTTTATCTAAGTATTGTGTAGTTTACAAAGAAATTCCTGATCTGTGATTTTGTGACCCAACTTGCCAAGAAACAACACTCTTATTTTAATGAGACTGACTTAAAGATACCTTAACGTCACACGGATATCCCAGACCTCACCAGCCTGAAATGTTCTGTGTATCTTGGGTTACTTTCCAAGGCCCCTCATGAGACTTTCAATTGCAGGCACCGAGTAGGGACTGCTCTGTACTTCCTCATCTCTCCCAGGTTGCTGCCCTCCAAGCCAGTGGGAAAAGGCCTCACCATCACCACTGCCCATCTTGCAAGGCCCAAGGTCCACACCAAGGCTGCTATAGGCAGATGCTTTCCCAAGTTCCCATTAGGGCCCAGCTGTAAGAAAGCCTCCAAGAACTTCAGTTCAAGGTCTCAACGTGGCCCTGGAGCAGCTCAGCTCGAAGTCTGTCTCAACGCACACAACGAGTTTTGAAGACTTTGGCTGGAATCTCACCTCCTGCTTGCCCAGAATCTCATTATCTCATAAAAACACAATTCTACAGATTTCTGGTGCCCAAGCTTTCAACCAGAGGGCCTCAAACCCATCCCAAGGGCCAGATGACAGATCGTCTTTGAGTGGTTCTCTGGAAACAGATTCTGAGATGGAGAGTTGCTTACAGGAGGCTGACTGGGCAATGCTCTTGAAAGTGACAGTGTGGATGGAACTTTACCTGAGCCCAGAAGGCAATGGCAGTTAGGAACCCAACCACCATGCCTTTTTGCTGTGGAAATGGCTAACCACAAAGAATCACCTGACTGTGGCCTACTCACATATACCCAGATAAAACCATCTCTATTCTTCCACTTGGCCTTTATAATACTCTATATAAGGCAAATGACTCCCTTGTCTGCTGCCTTTATAAAACTCTAGCCCTCTCCTTTTCTTTGAGAAGTTTCTCAATAACGAATATTCCATCTATTGCAATAGCCAGAATAAAAGCATCTCCTAATTGCCACGACCATTTTTTTTAGTGTGATTTCATTTATGTGAAATGTCCAGAACAAGCAAATTCAAAGACAGGAAGGGGAGTTAGTGGTTGCCAGGAGCTGGGGAGGGGGTTGAAAAGTGACTATAATGGGGATAGGGCTTCTTTTTGGTGTGATGGAACATTCTGGAATTAGACGGTAGTGATGGTTGCACAACATTGTGAAGGTAGCCACTGAACTGTAAACCTTAAAATAGTTAAAATGGTTACGTTTTTATGTTACGTGCATTTCACCACAATAAAAAAAAAAAAGAAATTTAACCACAAGAAGACTCAAAGGAGAATGGTTGTCACTTACAGCTGTTGAACTTGAACTGTTCGTGAGGTTTGGTGCCACGCTCAAGAAGCTTGGGTTGTTCAGCAGGCTGGTGGTGTCAGAGGCGCCGACACCTGCGGTGGGACTCGCTCTAAGCCTGAGCTCGGCCCTCTTGAAGTTCACCTTGTAGGTCCCACGTCTCGGCTGCGCTTGTTTGAACTGGAGAGCGCGAGGCCCCCTCCGCCGGCTCTGCTGCAGGCCGGGTCTATGCAGCCGGCCCGCTCACAGCCCTGGCCCGGCGGCTCCGTTATAGAAAAGGACTGGGTCGCCCGGGTGGCTCAGTCGATTGAGCATCCGACTTAGGCTCAGGTCATGATCTCGCGGTTCGTGGGTTCGAGCCCCGTGTCGGGCTCTGTGCTGACAGCTCAGAGCCTGGAGCTGCTTCCGATTCTGTGTCTCCCTCTCTCTCTGCCCCTCCCCCACTCGTTCTCTCTCTCTCTCTCTCTCTCTCTCTCTCTCTCTCTCGCTCTCTCTCAAAAATAAACATTAAAAAAGAAAAAGAAAAGGACGGCGTTGGCCAGGAAGTGTGCCTCGGCCGCGTTTGCTCGGGAGCCCTTCAGATTCTGGAGCGTCTCCTTCACAGCGGGGGCTGCTTCAAACATTTCCAGAAGAGTCTGAGAGCGTGCGAGGCCCCTGCCTTCCACCGTCAGCCCAGAAGCAGTCCCCAGGCACTGGACTGCAACCTCCAAAGTCTCCTGGGCATCGGACGGGAGTCCCCTCGAGTGCCAGAGCTGGTGGAGCAGGTGTAGGTCAAGTGCTTCCTGTCATCCAGTTCGAGACGGCAGAACTAGGCCTAGTTTTCAAGAGCTCGCAGGCAGCCGAAGCTGCGCCTGCGCACCGCGGTGCTGCCCCCGCCCCCACCTCCGCGTGCCTCGACGCCTGCGCAGGAGCCGTACATTCTGTCTCTGACAGAGCATAGGCCTGTGAGGAGGTGAGGGGGTGAGGGACGCAGAGTTGAGCAATGGAAGATGCCCACCTGCAGTGTGGTTGCAAATGGGGCCCCAGGTGATTCGGTGAGGGCTCCAGAGCCGTCCGGAATTCAAGCAACGCTGCCCAGCCTTTGTATCCCCGAATTAGCTAGTTATCCAGCCCCCAGGAGCGGGTGTAACCAAGGCAATTCCCTAGAAGAAGCAACTGCGAGCTATCAGCAGCGGAACCCCAAGGCGCTGAGGACGGGCCGGCACGGGGGATCTGAGCCGAGGTATCCATTGCATTGATGGGAAACCAGCCCTTGATCCTCCACGTCTCTGCACTCCTTCCATCCCAGACCTCAAGGAAAATGCCTCCCTCCTCAACTTAAAAATCAAAAGCTGTCATGAATATCCGTGAATCAAAAGGATGCAAACAAATCTGGGGTGGAGCTAAGACACAAATGAGAGTGAGGAATGATGGGGAAAACGGGGAGCTCTGGAGGAGTGTTTCTCAAGCTGTGGCTCAGACTTTCCTGGGCTAGTGCCTTAATGCATTAAACTTGTGTTAAAAAACAAACCTCGGGGCACCTGGTGTCTCAGTCGGTTAAGCGTCCAACTTCGGCTCAGGCCATGATCTCACGGTTCGTGGGTTCGAGCCCCGCCTCAGGCTCTGTGCTGACAGCTCAGAGCCTGGAGCCCGCTTTGGATTCTGGGTCTCCCTCTTTCTCTACCGCTCTGTCTCTCAAAAATAAACAAACATTAAAATTAAAAAAAAAAACTCAACTGAGTAAATTTGAAGACCGAATTGGCTTTGCTCAATGACTCACGTATCGGGCAATAGCCCATCTAGCAAGTGGAAAGGAGTTCCAAAGAGCTGTGCAAAATGGAAGGATATTATAGCCAGATACAGGCTGGGATGAGGAGATAATTGACACAAGAAAAGAAAGGATTGTTTCAGGCAAGGTCACCTTCCCTTAGGGGGAAGAACTTGGGGGTCTTACCTGCAGATTACCTCATTAATGCCGATCAGGAAATTTCAGACTGATAGGTTTGAAATTCCACTCCTGGGAGAGGCTAATATCGCAATTAAGTTAGGTATTAAGTCTTGGTGAGGCTTAGCAAAAGTGGCTCCATTTTGGGCCTTTTACTCTTTTTAACACTCCGCCAGTCACTCTATAGTTTTGTTTCTGAAATGAATTAGCAATATACTCATGAATATTTACTGAAAATAAAATTGAAAAATCAACTGACACCACTTTTTGCTACTTAATCAATGTCAGCCCAAGTTTCTCCATTCTTTCCAAGGAGAGGTTTTTCTTACTGAATTTCATGTGAATTTATACCAGCTTGGGCTCAAGACGGAAATATTACAAGTAAGTCTTCTGTCATCGTGAGCCTGATTCTTTGTACATCTTCCTTCCTTCTTCCCAGAAGCATTTACTGAGCTCTATTCTGTGTCAGGTATTATTCTATACCCTGTGGAGGAGACAAAACTTTTTCCTGTATGTTTCTACCCTCAATTACTGCCACCATACAACACAAATGACTTTGCTAGGACAGTGTTGGTGGTAAGGGAGAGGCAAAATACAGACCACAGTTCACTGAGGAGCTAATGCTAATGCGCATGTGAAGACCACACTGTGCAAACTGCTCTTTCTAAATTCTAGAAATCTGGAATGTAGAAGCATTGCTGTTCTATGTTAGTAGCTCAGGGGAGATGTAGGGTGGTGGGAGCAGTTGTTTGTTGGTTTGTTTTTGTTTTGCATTTTGTCCTACAGTGGGAGAAACTGAGCATGTTCCAATGCTGGTAAGGAATGGAACAAGGAAGCCAGTAGACTAGATTGAAGATAGAGGAGATTGCATCATTTACCTGAAGAAGAGTAAGAAATGGGATTTATGTCATCCCGAAGGAAGAGTACCTCTTCAACTGTGATTGGGGTAGGGAGAGGTTAGAGCAGGAGGCCAGCAAGTTAAAGACAGTTGGATTGATGCAGAGTTATGGTTTTTCCAGATACACAGAACAGTGAAGAATCAAAGGAGTTGAAGGATTTGGCCTGTGACTAATTGAGGAGATATATCTAGCATCTAGATTAAAATAGAAGGGGCTGGGGTGACCAAGGAAAACTGATGGTTTGGGAGAAAATGGAAGAGTCTAAAGTCGGGAGATATCAAACAGGCTTTAAAAAGCAAGTTTTGAAGGAGAAAGAAGAAAAATAGTAGCAAGAGCCAGCCATCGTTCTAGGCAATCAATTCAAAATAATCCTGAGAGGCATAGTCTATTACTTTCCATCTTTTATATAAGAGGAGACTGAGGCACTAAGTGGTTAAATCATGTGTACAAGGTCACACAACTCAGAAGCAGTACAGCTGTGGTCGGTCTGGTTTTGGTCTCTGCTTTCTCTGCTTCCCAAGTGGAGAGGAGAGTTCGAATTTGAGATTTCAAGTCACCTTTTGGGTGATGCTGAGGTCTAGGATCTGGTCTGACGTGTGGCCTTGTAACAGGCTACCGAAGTACAATGGATGCTGGACCCAGTCCCCAACAGCTCCTCTGCCCTCTCCTGCTATGCAGGCAGGACTGTGGCTTCGCGAGGACCTTTTGCTGGTCATTGTAATTACAGCCTCACTGGCCTCTGTGACCAGCTGGGCTGTGACTGTGTACCCAACAGAGAAGGTGACTGACCATAAAGCCAACCCAACAGGAGCTGCATGAGGAAGTTCAAATGGAAAGATCCATCCATATCCAAGATAGAAAAGAGCATACCAAAATACACAGGTAAATCAGAGCTCTCACCTATGCCGCATTTGCAAAAATCTTCACTGTGAGTTTTCTCTTGCTGGGTGTGTTCTGTGATTCCAGCTAAATGTTTGGCATTGCTCCAAGAATGTCAGTTAGGGGCACGCAACTAAAGCAGCCCTGCATTATCGTTGCATCATTAGGGGAAACCTAAAAAGTCTTAGTCACCCCAGCAAATGTGTGCTGCCCTGGGTTCAAAGCCCCAGACTTGAAATATGGCCAGAGAAGGTTGCTTTATTATCTGTTTTCTCTTCAGAGCCCTGGTGCTAAGAAAACTCAGTGCACAGTATCTCCTCACCTGCAGAAGCTGTTAAATAAATGCCTTAGAGCTTTCTAGCATTTCATTATGCCAGCAATGGGGTATGAAAAGAAATTGTGCTTGTATCCAAATAGGCCACCTACCAACAGTAACCCTGTCCATGTTCCTTAAGCCTCTTGAGCCTCACCTCTCTCATCTGTAAGATGGAGATAGTAATTGTGTAAATGAGATGATCCCTGAGGAGTGCTTAATCAAGCCTGGCTCATAGTAACACCTCATTCATGTTGGTGGTGGCAGTGGTGGTAGTAGTCATAGTAGTTGTTATACTGGTTGGCACTTCCTCACTGCCCGTTCACTTATTTTCTCTTCTATACCTGCCCCTCCATTGAAAAAGTTCCCACCCAAGTCATCAACATCATCCCTTATGCTAAAGCTAAGAAATACGTTGCAGTTCATATCTCCAATAGGGCCTCTTGCCAGAGGTCACAGAGCTAGTGAGTGATGGCCCTGAGATTCTGACTCAGACTCAGTGTTCATCAATTACACTTGACCTGTGTAATCTTATCCATTTTCCTGACTTCAAAGGCCATTTTTAAGTGTTTATGATGTGCCGAGTACTATGTTACGCATGTATGTGGATGGATAGATGGATGGATGGATGGTTGGATTTTTTCTAATCTCACCAATAGCCTTATGAGATAGACACTATGATTCTATCATTATCTATATTTACATGGAGAAACTGAGGCTGAGGCAGATTTAGTTACTCAAGGTCACCCTGCTAGTAAGTGACAGAGTCTTGATTTGAACCCAAGCCTATCTAATTCTAAAACAGTTGCTCTTGGCCATTACATTATACTACAACAGGGTTCCCAGATAGTGTCCCCTCCAACTTCACGTAAGATTAAAATAAACTAGGCCTGAATGGAACTCAGATATAAAGTTTACTGAAATATCAAGGTACTCGGGTATAACGTTGCAAGAGTGGAGCTGGATGTGCAGAACTGCTAGCCCCAAATGCTGGCTCTGAAATAATGAAGGCCATCCACCGACATCCTTCATACCCATAAGCGCCTTAAAACCCAGGTGGAAATGCCAAGGCTTTATCTGTGAGACGTAGGGGCAGGCAGAACACTGGGGCTTTCGCATTCATCCCGCAAATAAAATAAACTCTGGCCTCAGTTCTCTGAACATCAGGATACTCAATCATCTACTACCTTCAGAAGGGGTGAAGAATGGGTTCACCTCACCCCCAGTGTGTCCATAATTGTACCTACAACCCACCTATATCTACTAAGGCAGAAGATAGGACCATTCAAAGGACTTTGGGAAGTCCCTCTGGCTGCCATAAGTAATATCTCCCATTTTATGATTCAGCATTTCTCTCTGCATGATTCTTCTAAAGAGCATAAATAATTCACACTAAATTATAGTTACTACAAGGATATTTTAAGCCTAAAGTTGAAATTTATACAATTAGTGTCTAAAACCACCTTGAAGGGAGAAAAGCAAACATTTTGACTATCTAAATAACACTTTATAAGGCTTTTAGGTAGCTTACTTAACATTCCTTAAATTAATAGTGATTTCTATATGAAAGTGAAATATGTATAATTTTTACATTAAAGTGAAATATTTTAAAATATAATTAAGAAGCTTATCAGCATCCTCACATTTTTGGGGTGGAATGCAAAGGTATGAATTCAGAAGCTTATTAAACTGGATGACTGATTGCTCTATCTGTTTCTTAATTATGAAATATTTATACCCCTGATGTCATAGACCATGCAGTATTTATGCCAGATGTGCAATGAAATCTATATTCAATATTTGGGCAACCTGACAGGGGAAAGAACCTATCCCCTAAATTGATTTTAAAATTATCTTCAATTTAAGGCATTATCTCAGAATTGCACATAAAGCTCTAAATTCAAGAGAGAGTAAGATTATTTTTACTTGAATTAACATAGAATTTGCTTCAGGTCTTTAGCCACTTTGCCAATAGAGATAGCCAGACTTTTATTAAGCACTTCTCCATCTGAATGATAATGTTGCTGTAGACCCTTTCCCATCGCTACCCCCTCTTTGCCTATTTTTAGAAAGAAATCCATTTGTCTTTAAACATTAAAATACAACTGACTCTTTCATCACCAGTGAGTGCCAGGTTTGGAGGTCTTCCAACAGAGACCAGATTATAAACACGTGAAAAGGCAGCTTTCTCTAAGGGCCTTTGTTTTCTTTCTAAGCAGATAGGTGAAAATCAAGTGAAGTCCTAAGGCAGAGAGTTCTCAAATTATATCCTGCACAGAATTACCCGCAGATACTTTGACTCAACCTCTGGATGCTGAATCAGGGAGTCAGTGCAGGCTGGGGCCCGGGAATCTGCATTTTAATGAGATCCTTCAAATGTTTCCAATGTAAATTGTCCCTGGATTTTACTTTGTATAATTTGCCCTAAGGATTCTTCCCCTGGCACTCAGGGGTTATATCGAGATGACCTACAGGTCATGTATAAAAAGAAAGAGTTTGGGTACTGGGGCAGATGGCCTGGGTTTGACTATAGATTCTGCCATTCACCAGCTCTGTGGCTTTGGGCAAATCACTTCATCTCTCAGATCCTGTTCCCTCATCCATAAACAGAGAATATTAATCCTTGTCATGTACCTCCCAGAGTTCTTAGGAGGATCAAATTAGATAATGGCCATGTGTGGAGTTCTTTTCATTTCCCTTGTGAACACAGTTAGACTGCTTTTCCTGGCCTCCTGGCTGCGGTTAGTGGGGCCTTGCAGCCATGTTTCGACCAGTGGAAGGTGAGGTATGTTACTCTGCTCCAGACTTCTCACCACGACCACTACCTTTTTCTTTTCGCCATCTAGATGTCCGTTCTCAGAGTGATCTTGAGAGCCATGTGTGGAACACGCTCAGCCTTGGACTTCAAAGACTGCTTGGAGCTGAGCCTCCTTTGTCTACCTGTGCTGGACTGAAGGGTGCACAAGAAACAAACTTTATTGGGTTAACCCTGGACATTTTGGAGTCCTTTGTTACTGCAGTTAGTCTACTCTGTGAAATATAGTCACGTATGGATATGAGACATGAAGTCAAAGGACAACATGTATGTGGGGCAGTAAAAAAGCAGAACTGATAGGCCAGGCTGACTTTTCTAGAGTAGGCATTGGATCTGAGAAAGACCCTCTGCCCATAAATGCCTCTTCACTCACTACACGTTCCCTCATTCCATTGGGCCTTTTACTGACAGTGGATCAGAGAGACAGAATAGGAAACAGGATAGGAGAACAAAGACATTAGCAGCAGAGAAAAGTGGGGACCAGGTATGGGGACGTAGGTGCCTTCTAGACTAGGCTAGCACAGAAGTCTGAGGTCGTTGAAATGCACCTTGAATTCAGGAGTCAGCCAAACATCAAGTCGTCAGGGAACACACAGGTGACGAGTGTCAAGAAAGGCAGCAAAGCAGAAACTAGGTACTTTGTCCTGAGCCAACACATGTGCAGAAGTGAGTAATCAATAAAGTATGGGATTGGAGAGGACAGGTTCAAAGACCAAGGAGAAGACTGTTCTTTCACACCACTTGAAATTCTAGCCATTCTTCAGAATTCACTTCGAATGCCACCTCTTTTAAATATACATATTTTTTGCCACCTCTTTTATAAACCCTCCATCTAAATGAGGAATTCTTAATCTGGAGTCCATAGACCCAAGGAGTATAAGAATGAACTTCCAAAGGGTTCTTGAATCCTCTAAACTTAAACGCAAAATTATGTGCCTGTATTTTGGGGATAGAATCCTTACTTTGATAAATTTCTTAAAGGGAGTCTATGAAGCAAAAAATGTTTAAGAATAACTTCACTGGTTTTGTGAACCCGTGAAATGCAGGTGTTTGTTCTTATCCATCTCTTTACCCTCATGCGGAGCACAAGGTAGGTGCTCAGTAAAGTGATCATTGAAGGGATACAAGTGTCTTTCTCTGATTCTCCAAGTTGAAATTGTTCTCTTGGTCTCTGTGTTTCCCAAACCACTTGGTTTGTAATTCCCTTGTGGCATTGTTCACGGACTGCATTTCAGTGAGGTTCATTGTTTACTTGCTGTTTTTCCCAACCTATAATCACTTTAAGGGGAAGCAGAGTAAGATTCATCTTCATATTCTCCAACATTGTCGAAGACAACAAATATCATAATTCAAGATCCCCTTTACCTCATTTGATTTTTACAACAATCATGAAATCATATGTAGTGTCATTGCCCCCATTTTACAGATAGAAAACTAAAGCTCAGAAAGGCGAATAGGTTTATTTAAGATATATAGATAGGAAGTTGAGAGCCCAGAGTCAAATTTCTGTCTGTCGGATTCTAATTTTTATTAATGTTTATTTTTGAGAAAGAGAGAGACAGAGAGAGAGACAGAGAGAGAGAGAGAGACAGAGCATGAGCAAGGGAGGGACAGAGAGAGAGGGAGACACAGAATCCAAAGCAGGCTCCAGATTCTGAGCTGTCACTACAGAGCCCAACACGGGGCTCAAACTCACAAACTGTGAGATCATGACCTGAGCTGAAGTCAGACGCTTAACCAATGGAGCCACCCAGGTGCCCCTTGTCTGTCTGATTCTAAAGCCCTGTACTATGTCCATATTATATTATACTTTACAATATGATAAATGCTGCTGTTGCTGTCCCTCAAGATTATTGGACTGAACTGACTTGAGCTGATATAAATTTTCTGTATATGAAATAGGCATGGACTATGAGGCAGTCAGAAACTCTCAATCTAGTCCAATCATCTCGTTTTACAAGTGAGAAAATGGACATTTCGAGTGAGGGAGGGACTTGCCCAAAGTCAGGCAGCAAATAAGTGGCAGAGCCGAGTGTCTTGCCTGCCAGATCAGTGCTCTTTCTTCCATTATGTTCTGTTCCTCCCTTGTTTCCTTGGTTCATGCTGCACTGGAGTGAGATCAAAGGGTCAAATCCAGGTAAATCTCTATAAAAAAGTATGACATGTCTTTGTAGCTTAATTTAGCTCATTAGATATTTTAAGATATCCTTTGACAGCTGGTACTGATCATGGTTCTTGATTAGACAATGCATTTTCATGCATCTAATTTTCTCCATTTTTTTTCTTTCAGATATTCTTTTTTAAATGGAAGTAGAAATGTGCCAGATCTTATGATAAATGCGATCTACTTAATTCATAGCAATTGCAGTCCCTCATTAGTAATAAATTAAATATTGAAAAGACCAGATCATTTCATGTGTCAAAAAGAGCCTTGTCACTTGGCATAATTTAAGAGGTCAAAGTGTGAATTCTCTAAGGATCATCCATACCCAGTATTTCTGATTCAGCTCACTCAACATCTATGACTCATGGGACTTACCCAAGACACTTGTGGAGTTACAAACAGAGCCAACTATGAGGAGCAAAATAGAATCATAATTTGTGTCTAAGAATTGTTGGACAGATATTCAGAATTGATGCACACCATTGAACTAGGACTTTCCCCAGGAGAAACTGCATTTAATTGTTTCTATATGACCTCAACACATCTCTTCATATTAGGCAATTTTGAAAAAATCAAATAATTTTGGTAGTGATTTTACCAAAAACAATTCTATTGAAAAGCAAATAAATAAATATTTTCAAATCTCAAAATCCCAATTCAAAGCATTGGCTTAGGTTTCATTTATTTTTGACATAAATGCTTGATAAGAGTACCATTTTTGTCCCCCTTAACTGACTAAGGTCAACCAGCTGCTGAGCTAGTTCAACCAATAGGGAGATCAGTCATGAAAGACGAGTTTTGATAAAGAGAAACAGAAAAAAAAACAGTGAATTAGGGATCAAACACATATTTATTTGACTGTAGAAATGGAGCTGAAATGATAAAGTAGAGATACTACCAAGTAGAATTGACTAAACATGGTAAGTGATTGGGTTTGGGGTACAGGAAAAAGAGTCAAAACTACCCTCTCAGTTTTTAGCTTGGCTGACTATACAGTGAGCAATAACATTTTATTAAGATATAAAACACGGAAGGAACACATTTCAATGGGAGTGGTGGCAGGGGTGGAAAACTGGGAAAAATAAAGCTGGAAGCTGATCAAACTCCATGAAAGCGTGAATCACTTTATTTTTCATCATTATGGCCCCAGTGTCTGGCTCAACAAATACTAGAATGAATGAATGAGTGAAATGAATTATTGTATATGAAGTGCCACTGAAGGTATTTGAATCTGTGAACTCTACTGTAGGGTAAAAATAGAACTTATTTCATTCATTGACCTAATAGTCATTGAGCACCTCTTATATGCCAGGTAGAATTTTAGGTACTAGGGATATGTTGGCAAGCAAAACAGTAGTGAACCTGTATTCATAAACTTATATATATTATAAGAAGTGATATATATATTATATATATATATAATATATATAATTTTAAGTAGGCTCCATACCCAACATGGGGCTTGAATTCATGACCCTGAGATCAAGAGTCAGGCACACTACCAACTGGGCCAGCCATGGACCCCCATAAACTTATATTTTAGTTAGATATAATAAAAACAAATAAATATAGAATTTATCAGTTGGTGATAAACACTATGAAGAAAAATAAGTCAGTGTAATGGGGTTAGAAAGTGACTAGATGCTTTTACAATAAAATAATCTGGCATAGTCTCTCTTAAAAGATGATACTTGAACAGAGAATGGATCAAAATGGTGTAGGAAATGTGGCTATCTGGGAAAAGAGTATTCCAGGCAGAAAGAATAGCAAGTGAAAAAATCTTAAGGCAGGAGCGTGACTAACAATGTTCACATTCAAAGAATAGCAAGTAGGCAAATGTGACTTGGGGAAAGTGAGCAAGAGGGAGAGGGACAGATGATGATGTCAGAGAAATGAAGGACGGGGTTCTGGAGAAGTTTAAAAGCTAGTGTAAGGACTTTGGCTTTGTCTCTGAATGGTATGAGCTCCAGTGGATGAGTTTTAGCAGAGAAGTGATGTGGTCTGACATGTTTTAACAGGGTCACTCGGCTGTGTAGAGCACAGTCTGTAGAGAGGCAAGAATGGAAACCAGCAGATTGGGTAGGAGACTTGAGACTCTTGAAACCATTGAAGCATGAGATCATAATGGTTTGCACAAAAGTGAAAGCAATGGAGATGGCATGGTAAGAAGTGGCTGGATTCTGTTTTTGTTTAGTTTTTATTTTATTTTAGTCTATTTTTGATGGTAAAACTAGCAGGAATTACTAGAGTAAAAAAGGAGGCAAAGATGATCCCAAGGCATTTGGTTTAACCAACTGAACAACAACAATAACATTGCCATTTACCGAAATGGTAAAGACCATAGGTGGAGCACGTTTTAGACTAGGGTATCAGTAGTTTGGTATTGCACATGTTGTTTGAAATGCCTTTTAGTGCAGGTGTATAGTTGGCAGTTACCCATACAAATCTGTAGTTCATGTAAGAATTCTGGGCAGGAGATAAAAACCTGGGAGTCATCACTCACTCTATAGATGGTATTTACAACCATGGGACTGGATTGGATTGGATCACCTAGGAAATGAGTATAAATAGAGAAAAGCATAGATCCAAGACTAATCCCTGGGACATTCCAATCTTTAGTTGGCAGCAGGATGGGAAAGATCTAAGCAAAGGGCAAAAGAGATCAGTAAGATAGGAGAAAAAATGAGAAATAGTGGTGTCCTAGAATCAAGTGAATCAGGATTTTACAAATGAGAGGGTATTTAACTTTCCAGATGTTGTGGACAGGTCAGGTAAGGGAAGGACTGAACACTGATCTTTATATTTGGCAAATAGAAAGTCACTTGTGACCTTGACAACAGCTGTTCATTGGAGTGGAGTAGTGTGGTTTGAATGTAAACGTAATTAGAGTGAGTTCAAGAGAAAATGGGAAGAAAAAAAGTGGACACAATAAGTGGTAATTAATATTTCAAAGAGTATTGATGTAAAGGGGGGACAGAAATGGGCTACCTGGTCAGAAATAGAGTGAGGTGTGCAAATCACGTAGGGTCTTGTAGGCCAGAATTAGGACTTTGGGTTTTACTCTTAGGGAGATGGAGAACCATCATCCTAGAACAAAATGCTGAGGAATCCAAATATTTAGAGATATGGGAGAGAAGAAGGAAACAGCATAGGAGATTGAGAAGCTGTTAATAAAGTAGGAAGGAAAACCAAGAAAGTATTTATGCAGAAGCCAAGACAGGAGAGGACAGAGTGGTCAACTATCAAGTGCTGCTTTGAAGTCAAGGAGGATGAAGTCTGTCCATTGGGCTTGAAAAGATGGACACCGTTGCTTTCCTTGCCAAAGGTGTCCTTGCTTCAATGGAACGGGAAGAGACATGATTTTATAGTGGGTTGAGGAAAGTTGAGAAGATCCAAGGATAACAGTAATCAGGTACATTGATCTAGGAAAGAGGAGATCTGCTCCAATGACATATACAGAAGGGGAAAATGTGTGTGTGTGTGTGTGTGTGTGTGCGTGTGTGCGTGTGTATACCATAAAATGTATAATCATTCTTTAAAAAACTGCCACCAGGGATTGAGGATTTAAAGACTTAAACACGGGCTTTAGGGAACTAAGATGCTAACCAGCAAAGAAGATTTGGATGAATGGCCAGTATAATTCTGACTTTTATAAAGGTGTGAGTTTGGTGATTAAAACCAGGAATGAAGTGACTGAATTTGAAAAGTAAGTAGAATTCAGATCTTAAGGACTTCAAAGCTAAAATTAGTGCATAATTACAATAATTATATTTTTCCTGGTACAATTATCTCTCATCCCTCTTTGGTTTTGAACTCTTCCTGATATTTATTTAAGTCACCCTTTCTGAATGTACTCTAACTATGAGTTTCTTCATAGTAAATCTCTTTTGGAAACATGCACCTAGAAATAATACATACCTTAGGAACTAGTACTGAGGTAGAAATCTTGAAGAGGAAGTAATCCTAACCTGTGTCCTACATAAGAATGGTTCTCAGAAAGTCTTACTGAGAAGTGTTTGGTAAATGTGGAGCTGGCCAGAGGTAAATTAGTGCTGAAGAATTTTAACAGTATACCTCAACTTTGACAGACTAATGTGTTAGGGGCTGACCTGTTAAGGAGAAGAGAACCTTTATGGACATTGATCAAAGCAACCATCTACAAGGTTACTGGATATAGAATATTACTGCTTTCAATTCTCCCCCATGCCACCCCACCACTCCCCCCCGCCACTAAGTTTCATACAGGCCTACTGTTGTTAACATCTGATTAAAATTTAACTACAGTTTATTTAGCAATTACTTTGACTCAGGTATTGGTTTAACTAAAATGAATAGCTTATGTTTAGTGAAATGCTCACTAGAAGTACTTAAATGGCATTTAATGCTCACAACTAAACCTCTTTAGTAGGTAGTATTATTCTTCCATTTTACAAATGAGAAAAGAGAGGAAAAGTATGTTGAAATAACTTGCCCAACATCACACACATAGGTAGCGGTGAAGCCAGGATTCAAACCCGGGTGGTGTGGCTCCTGCATCTATGCCCTTAACCACCAAGCTTTCCTACCTTCCTAGTGCTAGCATACTTTACTTCACTCAACATTTGAATCTCCATTTTATAGAAGAGGAAATTGAAGGTCAGAGCAAAGAATCAGTAAGGTGTTGAAGGTAACCCAAGTAGAAAACAGAAAGAATTTCCATGTAAAGCCTGTCATTCTTTTCCCACTTATAAAACACTTGATATATTTAGGGCTTACTTTTTACTTAACTCAGTAATTGCCAAAATGAGTTCCATGGTCTGTTTCAATAGGCATTTTTCAAAAACAAAAGTTCCATTAGCAAATACTTTGGGGAATGCTGGGCTGAGCAAAACTAAAGAGGTATTTTTTTCTACAGGTCTCTTCAATACCTTTGATATGATAATGTACCTTTTGAAGCTCTTGGGCGGTGGGTATTTAGCAACTTAACCATGGAATTTGTTTTTCTCAGAGCATCTTACCAGCAAGTGCATAGAACATACTTAGTCTAACTGCATAACTACATTCCTGAGCACATGGATACTCTGATGACCTGAATTAGATTGAAAGGCAATCTGGTTTCTGTATTCAATTAAGAGACACTGGTCTTCATGGCTGAGATGCAGGATGTAGCCTTTTCTCAACAATACCAAATTTACATGTCATTCACTTTGGCAAATTATTTCGAAGATGTCCAATCATGGTGGATCAATACTGGTTCAGTTTTAGAGAGTGATAGTTTCAGATTGGGTCCCAAAGTTCCAGGGGGAAGTCTTTATTTGCAGGCATTCCATGCCCTCCATACTGACAACCATCTTCAAGTGTGCTGACAATAATTTATGATATAATTTTGTGGTTTCTATTTATGTAAAGCGAAGTGCATACAGGCCATTCACTTCTTCCAGAGGTGTCCCTGCAGTTGAGTGAGTTACATGAGTGGTAACCAAGATAAGAAATAAGAATATTTATTTTTTGTCTATGTTTTATTTATTTTTTGAGATAGAGAGAGACAGTGTGAGCAGGGGAGGGTCAGAGAGAGAGGGAGACACAGAATCTGAAGACAGGCTCCAGGCTCTGAGCTAGCTGTCAGCACAGAGCCTGACACGGGGCTTGAACCCACGAACCGCGAGATCATGACCTGAGCTGAAGCCGGACACTCAACTGACTGAGCCACCCAAGCACTCCAAAAATAAGAATATTTAAAACACGGGAGGATAAGAATCTGAAAAATATATTTATAGTGATGAGGAGGTCTCAAGCCAGAAATGATTCCACATCCCTATTATGACATCAAATAGAGAAATGGTATTTTGGGATAGCACTGACCTTGGAGAATCTACAGGAAGGTGCAACCCCCCCAAATTATAAATAAATGTAAAAATGTATTATGTGCCAAAAAAGAATAGGCTAAAATGCAAATGCTTTTCTTTCCTCAGGGAAGTCATTAGGAATAAAAGCCAATAGTCAGGTCATTGTGACATGTTGCCAAATTTCATAGCTGTTTGTAAAAGAAGCAGAACCTCTGTTTTCATAAAAAAGACCAAGCCAATGTCCTTATAAAACAGATATGTTTTAGGCCTAGAAGGGAAGAAAAGGAAGAAAATGTGCGTGTGCGCGCGCACACACACACGTTTTGCACTTGGGTTCTTATAGCCTGTCACAGAATCAGGCAATCATGGAATACCAGAGTTGGAGAAGACAATTCATCTATCTGACTTATCAATTCCATGTACAATAGGTCCCACAGTTGATCAAATATTTGCATGAATGAACCAATGAGATAGTCTTTTTCATTGTTATAGAACTTACACTGGCCATCTAGGAGGCCTTGTATTAGAAAAAAGAACACAGATTTTGGAAGGAGAATAGAGTAGGTTGAACTCTGACTCTTCTGCTTATAGGTGTATCAGCCAGGATGGGCTAAGTTATGCTATAGTAACAAATAGTTCCCAAGTACCAGTAACAAATAGGAAGTTATACAACAGAACATCCACAGCTTACACCACGAATATATAATAAAGGTATATATACATAGCAGCCTTCTCTTGGGTCTTCCTGGCCATTGAGAAAGGTTTATTTCTTACTTATGTTATATATCCAATCCAAATCGGCAAGCCCTCCCCTCCGACCTTGTTCCAGTTTGTCTCTGTTTCCTCTTAGGGTGATGGTCATATCTGAGCACAGTGTCCTACCCAGTTCTAGTCTCATCAGCACAGCACCAAGTTGAGATTATAACAGGCCTCATTCTGGACGTGATGCTTCTCTTCATATAGTAAGGACATATCTTGAAGTCATGGCACACTCATAAAATCAAACAATATCATTACTGGTGAGAAGTCATTTAAACCAGTGGTCCCTAAGTGTGTATCTAGGACCCAGCAACATTAGATTCATTTGTAGAGTTTTTCATAAGGAGACATTCACAAGCCCCACTCCTCTGGTTTCCAAGGTCTTGGGTAGAACTCTTCAAACTGGTGCATGGACAAGTTTGACAACTTCTCTATAGCACCCCACAGCCTTTCTTTGCTCTATATTTTAGACCCCTTCCAAATATTCACCATGGACCAAACATATACTTCAGAAGAAATGGAGCACTTGTTAAAAATGTTTTCTAGAGCCTTCTTCCAAAATATAGAATTAGAATTTCTGGGAATTAGGCCCAGAAATTTACATTTATAACAAATACCTTAGTTGAGTCTGATGTGCAATTAGATTTGGGACCTTGTGATACAGTTCAACCTTCTAGCTAATATTTGAACTACCAATAATCTTGCCAAAAAGTTTTACAGAAAACATTGCCTCGAGCTCAGTAAAGAACTTACACAGTAGGATACTTCAACATTATTAACTAAGCCAAGAACATAGGATAAGAACGCATATAGCTAGCAGCCTTCTCTTGGATCTTCATGGCCAGTAACAGAATCATGGGATCATATACTCAGAGTTAAGAAGGGACTTGAGGGGCAACTGGGTGGCTCGATAGGTTGAGCGTCCGACTCTTGGTTTCAGCTCAGGTCATGATCTCACAGTTTCGTGAGTTCGAGCCCCGCATCAGGCTCTGTGCTGGCAGCGAGGAACCTGCTTGGGATGCTGTCTCCCTCTCTCTCTCTGCCCCTCCCCACTTGTGCTATCTCTGTCTCTCTCAAATAAATAAACTTAAAAATAACTGTTAAAAAGAGAATTGCAAGTTAAATTAGACTGGGAAACACAGAACATTCCATCACGTGTCTTGGACTATTAAAATGCACAGTAGCACAATAAATTAAACCTGTTTAACTTTAATAAAATCAATATTTCCCCAAAACTATTTGAGCATAGAACCTATTTTAAAAAAATCACCCCTAGCCTAAAGAATCAGTGTTCCATGGAACAGTTTTGAAAATAGTGATCTAGGGCATTGTTTATCTGATGCATGAATGTCCTATCCAACGTTCTGGCAGGAACTCACTAAAACTGGAGGCTAATAATTCTATTTCTGACATCTCTAATTGTTCACACATGGATCAGCATCTTGTCTTCTATCTCTCTGATAACCTAACTTCAGGCCATATGCTTTGTATCTAGAGGCAACATAACACAGTGAAACACATGTGAAATTTACTGTCAGAAGTCCTGGGCTTGAATCTTGGCTCTACCAACTACTAATTATTTGATCTGGGGTACTATTTAGTCTTCCTGAACATAATTTTTCTCATATACAAAATGATACTCATCTCACAAAGTGTTGTGAGAATTAAATGAGATAATGCACGTGAAAAGCCGAGCACAGTGCCTGGAACACAGTAACTACTCCAAAAATAGCAGTATTCATTGTATTTACAGATGAGCATGGAAAGTGCTTATTTCAATACTGAGGGAAGAAAGGCTGTCTTGTTCTCGCCCCTACGCACCCTGCCCATATACAAACCTTCTCCTTTCCTCTGTGCTTTCCCGCCAGACTTGTCTGACCTGGACAGCTTCATATCAGTCTGAAATTAACATCCTGATAAATTTCGTTTTAATAAAAACAATTCCATTGACCCTATTAGTCCCTAATATGTTATTTTCAGAATACCAAGAAATGAAATACAGCTTGAGCATATTAATCTCCCTAGAAGACCTGATAGATAAAGAAACACTGAAACAAAATAAACTTTGTGGGACTCGTGGGGAGGTGTTGAAGATGCTATTATAAGAACCAGTGTGTTCTGTGAGAAGACTTTTCTTGGAAATATGTAGTGGTGACTGTGGTGGGATTACTTACTCATCGACACTACATGTTTATAGGAAAGCCAAGCCCATAGGACATTCCACATACCGAAGCATATGGCTGCCTGACTGAAGCACAGTGTGGCAGGCAGACAATTATGGCTGTACCTATATGTTAGCAAAGCAAAGATGAAAAGTGGTATTGTTTAAAAGGCAGTGCAGCTGCTCCCATTAGAAAAAAAAAAAAGAAAGCAAAACAAGGAGGTGTTAACATTCCAGCTCTGTCATTACCTAGCTCTAACATTACATTAGTAATTTGAGTTATTTGAGACTTGGTTTCCTCCTCTGTAAAATGGGTAATGCAGAGGGTGTTTTCTTTTCCCCTTTAATTTGGCACCAAAGTTCTAGAAACTTCCACACAATGGGATTGATTTAAGATAGTTTTAAAAATGATCATCTGGCTTTAAAAACCACTCAGTTGTCAAGCACATAAGCAGGCAGTTAATATGAAAGGAGGTATAAATAGCTTATAAACAAAAGAAAAGATGCTTAGCTGTAATCGTAATTAAAGATATGCAAATTAAAACAGTCATGAGATACTATTTTTCACATATTGGAATGGTAAATACATAAAACAAAATTAATAGTTCACAAAGGTTTTATGGCTGTTGGGAAACAACACTCTCATACAATGTCGAGGTGAGAATAAATCGGTATAACCTATTGGAAGTCAATTAGGCAATACAGATCAACATTTTCAGTGCATATCCACCTAAACCTAGCCATTCCTCTTCTCAAAAATTATCCTAACAATACATTTGCCAGTGTGTGCAAATGTAGTATGTGTAAGGAATTCCCCTGCAGTATTGTTTTTAATAGCAAAACCCTGGAAACTACCTCAAGGTCCATCAGTAGGTGACTGGTTATATAAATTTTGGTTCAAATAATATAAGGGCAAAAATATATATGTAAGGGCATTAAAAAGAGTGGCAGTAGATAGGGAAACTGCTCATGGGACAAGATGCTCTATATAGGTTAGATGCAAAGAAATAAAGGGGTAGACTAACTCGCATTTAATGATTACTTACTGAGTGACGGGAACTGGATTTTTTTTTTTATTAATTCATTTAGTCTTTACATCAAACGCTACAAGGTAGGCTCTGTTATCATCCAGATATGACAGATAAGGAAGCGGAGATACACAGAAGGTTAAGTGGCAGGGCTGTGTTCAAACAGCCAGTATGTGACAGGACCCTGATGTAAATCAAGGTGGTCTGGCTTCCCAAGATTGCGCTATATTAAGTGTCTCTTCCTGTATAGAGGCCTCTATATTCGTCCACTGGAAGAAAACATAACATAAAATATGTACACATGCCTGAATATGGCTAAAAAAGGTCCTGGAAAGACATGCAAGGAACATGACATGCAGCCATTGACTGTGGGGTGGGGGCTGAGCTGCAGATCTAGGGACTTGCTCTGGGTCAAAGGCATCTCTTTGTTTTTGTTTGTTTGTGTTTGTTTTGTTTTGTCTTTATCTTTTGCCTGAATTACTTTTCATTGATTGATAACCACAAAAGCAACTAACTAGCCTTTAAGAGTAAAAATAAAAGAAACTAACATCCTCACTGGATAGATTGGGAGACGGAGAATGGAAGAAGGGAAGGGACCCACTGAGTTCAAGGAGGTAACTAACAGATGAGTAAGAACCACAATCCTCATCTGTTTCTTTCAGCTTTCTTCTTTTTTAAATCTTTTTATTTTTTTACATTTATTTATTTTTGAGAGACAGAGAGAGACAGAGCATGAGCAGAGGAAGGGCAGAGAGAGGGAGATGTAGAATCCGAAGACAGGCTCCAGGCTCTGAGCTAGCTGTCAGCACAGAGCCCGATGTGGGGCTCAAACCCACAAACCGTGAGATCATGACCTGAGCCGAAGTCGGACACTCAACCGACTGAGCCTCCCCGGCGCCCCATCTTTCAGCTTTCTTAACCCTCTTATCCCTGACCCTCAGAGATGCTGTGGGTCACAGATAAGAAAGAGACTTCAGTTTCATTGTCCATCTTTTTACCTTTTTAAACATTGTATATTTTTTGAATTAAATATTTTCTTTAGAATTCCTTTGTAATACTAGCAAACTGAATTCAACAGCACATCAGAAGGATGGTTCCTATACACCCACCATATACATCTGGGATTTATTCCAGAGATACACACATGGTTCAACATATGAAAATCAATCAATGTGATAAACCACATTAACAGAATGAAGGGTAAAAATCACACGATCATCTCAATAAATGTAGAAAAAGTATTTGATTAAATGTTACAAACTTCCATGATAAAAACTCTCAGTAAACTAGGAATAGAGGGAAATCACTTCTGGGTACCTGGGTGGCTCAGTCGGTTAAGCAGCAGACTTCAATTCAGTTTGTGGGTTTGAGCCCCGCGTCGGGCTCTGTGCTCTTAGCGCAGAGCCTGCTTCGGATCTTCTGTCTCCCTCTCCCTCTGTCCCTCCCCCACACATTCTCTCTCTCTCTCTCTCTCTCTCTTAAAAATAAATAAACACTTAAAAGAGAGAAGGAAATCACTTCAACATGATAAAACCATATATGACAGGTCCACAGCTAATATCACATTCAATAGTGAAAAGCTGAAAGTTTTTACACTAAGATCAGGAACAAAGAAAATATCCCACTCTTACGACGGCCACTTCCATTCAACATAGTACTGGAAGTCCTAGCCAGACCGATTTAGGCAATAAAAAGAAATAAAAGGCATCCAAATAGGAAAGGAAGGAGAAGCATCTCTGTTTGCAGATGATTTGAGCTTATATATAGGAAGCCCCAAACACCGTTAGAACTAATTAACAAATCCAGTAAAGTCGCAGGATACTAAATCAACATACAGAAATCCGCATTTCTATACACTGACAATGAACTATTTGAAGAGGAAGTTAGGAAAACAATCCCATTTCCAATAGCATCGAAAAGAATAAAATACTTAGAAGTAAACTTAGCCAAGGAGATAAAGAGACTTGTATGCTGAACACTACAAAATGATGATGAAAGAAACTTTAAAGAGACACAAATGGAAAGATACCTTGTGTTCATGGATTAAAAGAATTGATACTGGTAAAATGTCCCTACGACCCAAACCAATCTATGAATTTAATACAACCTCTATCAAAATCCCAACGGTATTTTTTTACAGAAATAGAAAAACAATTTTAAAATTTGCACAGCACCACAAAGGACCCCAAATGCCACAACAATCTTGAGAAAGAAGAACAAAGCTGAAGCATGACACTTCCTTACTTCAAAATACATTACAAAGCTACAACAGTGGAAACGGTCTGGCACCTGCATACAGACAGACCTACAGTCTGACAGAGCAGTGTCACTGAAGTTTTAGAATCCTTGGTGCCAGAGCTATGTGGCCTTTGCAGAGTATCCCAGTAGACTAGACTTTTCTAGAGCTGCTGACACTGTTTTCCACCTTGACCTACCAGCGCTGATAAAGTAGTTTATTTTGCTCAGGCATGGGAATTTGCCAAGAAGTTATTAGCTTCTTTGATATGCTGGGATGCTCTTGAGTTGGACAGTGTAGTATACTTAATCACTCTTGTCTTTTTTTTTAATGATTATTTATTTTTGATATATACAGAGAGAAACAGAGTGCAAGCAAGGGAGGGACAGAGAGAGAGGGAGACACAGAATCCAAAGCAGGCTCCAGGTTCTGAGCTGTCACTACAGAGCCCGACACGGGGCTCAAACCCACAAACCGGGAGATCATGACCTGAGCCGAAGTCAGACACTCAACCGACTGAGCCACCCAGGCACCCCTGTCACTCTTGTCTTTTAGCGGCACTGCTATGGAGAGACCACAAGAAGAAGCAATAACAACAATAACGAACAGATACATCACCAGATGGAGAAAAGCATTAGCCACACTTGATCTTTCAAGTGTCATATTACTTTCTTCTAGGCCACATGAGGGGGTCTCTTTTGGGCAGGTGACTGCAGCTCTGGGTGGAGACAGAGTGCATGTGTCCCACAGAGAAACCTAACAGAAAACTGAAACAAGCAACAATGTCTGAACGTATCAGGTCGCACAGCGAAGTCTGAAGCGTTTTTTTAGTGTCTATATGGAAGTTGAGGGCAGACGTGGGGAAGGTGAGAGTAGAAAAAAAAAATCCAGTTCCAGTTTTTAAATGAAAACATAACACAGGAAAGGTCCTCTTTTAAAATTTTTATTCAACTTTTCTAGGATGATGAGTCCTTTGACTCCGTTTAATTCAAGTCATTTGTAGTCAGTCTCTTTCCAAATTAATTTTGCTCCTCTTTTCTGACCTTTCCCCTGTGAGGAAGAACTAAATTCAGCACCCTGCAAAATGTCTCAATTTTTTGCTGTGTAAGTGGGTAATGATGTTTCATGCTGGCAAATGCTATTAGGTTTCATCTTTCTACCTGCTCCGAAAAGTTTGCAGCCCTATCCTGGGCTGCTACGTAGGAGATCATCATGACTATAAAATAATTTTGAGTCCTGCCACACAAGAAAGTAAAACAGAAGGATAACCATGGCTGACCATAACATGACAAATGCTGGAATGCTTTGAACATTGAAGCGACTCTTTTCAAATTCACGTGACAAAGTGTAGAGATTATTTCTCCTCCCTCCATTCCAAAATAGAAAGAAAGAAAGAGAAAAATAGAAAGAAAGAGAAAGAACGGAAGGAAAGAAAGAAAGAAAGAAAGAAAGAAAGAAAGAAAAAGAAAAGGAAAGAAAAAAAAGTCCCCAAATCCACTTCCCATGGGGCACAATCAACTCCACCTCTATGAACAGAAGCACCATGGGAAAAAGGATGGGGTAGACAGTGATTTTTCCTTAGTAAGAGTGGCTTTTTTTTTTTCTTGGTCATTTTTACTGTGATACCAGTGAAGGCTGAAATAGAAGCTCAGTTTCAAGTGAGAGAGAGTTGCTCCTTCTCTTTCACTCTGTTAACTATTTCATCCACAGGGTTCTAATTATTGAGACCCAAGTGCTTTATTTCCAAGACGAACAACAGAGCCACGCTATGTTCACAGCAAGGTGACAGCTCGCCAAGACCCTCCTTCCTCCGATGGCAGAGCAGACAGGCACACAGAGCGACACGGAAATGGACCGTTCCTTATAGAGAAAGAAGAAAAACGGGAAAGGGGGGCAAAGAAAGAAAGGAAATGGCACCCTCCGTATCGCCTGAAACCAGCGGCTAGGGTGAACCGGAGTCCAGAAAGACCTCGTGTAGAAATTGCTAGAAGGGTGCAGAGACTCAGCCTGGAATGGAATGGTTGAGAGCTGTTGTTACAAATCCGAAGTACCCAATTCTTTCATCCTTGAGCTGCCCGAAAAGAATGAGAACAGCCCGAGTCTCCGCAACAAAAGCTTTGTGTGAGCTTTAGCGGAGTACACTCACCAATCGGAGGAATGCAGCCGCCTGGCCAGCTTTCAAGGTTTCAAAAACAGTAACCCTAAACTCCCTCAAGGGCTTTGCTGAGCTAGAAGGAAATACGAACTCTTGCACCTGATTGAGAAAACACCTTGACTTCAGTCCTCTCTAATTCAGATTGGAGATAAACAGCCAGGAATACAGGCCAATGCATGATTTAGTCTAATTCTGCGGTGTAACCACAAAGTGAGATTTTCGCCTAAACAGTGCCAAATTTCTGCGTTAAGGGAAAAGTTGCTGGCATAAACTATCTGGGCTGCAAGGTCTTTGCAGGAAGGACTAGGTCTTGCTCTCCGGTGACTTTTCAAACATATACCTCAGCACCTGGCATGCAGTGTTTATTCATTCTTGCGTCCATTTATTGGAGAATTTATTGGCAAGCGCGGCGGGGAAGCAGTTGGAGATAACCCCCCGGAGGCACGTGCTCCAGCCACACTGAACCATCCAGTGTCGTAACACCAGGCTCCCCTGACCCTCTCCACCTATCAAAGGCAAGGTCAAATGACACCACCACGAAGCCTTCTTTACTCCCAATAGCTGAACACCTGTTCATGCAGCACTTCGTCTTTATATTACAGCATCGAGGATGTGGTGTTCTCGTTAGTCATTGTCACATCGGATCTGTGTCTCCCTTCTCGCTCCTGCCCCTCCCCCTCTTGCCCAACGCAGGGCTCGAACCCACAAACCGTGAGGTCATGACCCGAGCCGAAGTCAGATGCTTAACCCACTGAGCCACCCAG
This sequence comes from Cryptoprocta ferox, assembly GCA_028646485.1. Lineage (NCBI taxonomy): Eukaryota > Metazoa > Chordata > Mammalia > Carnivora > Eupleridae > Cryptoprocta > Cryptoprocta ferox. Next base: position 8,960,089 of record CM053579.1, on the reverse strand, counting down.
GTGCCCCTACTTGAATTTAAAGAATACACTCGATTGAGGAAATGTTGCCCTGGTGGGAGTAGCGTGTTCCTGGCGGAATTTGCTCCAATTCAAAGCCCACAGCAAACAGCCGAAGCGCCAAGATCCCCCTCTTTGTTCCTAATCCCCGGTGAGCAGCACCGCTGGGCATAAAGCCTCTCAGAAATGCTGGAGTTTGCTGACCCTCCAGGACAGCTCACCCCTGATGCCCTCTGGTGCTGACTTTAAGGACTCCCTTTGATTTTCTACCCTGGATATGGCCTTGCTGCTGGCTTTGCTGTTTCCATACCTTCCCCCTGGGATCCCAAAGTCATCCTTGCACTGATCTTTTGCTACCACTTCACCCAGTATCCTGGTCCTCTTTCTTGTCTCATGTCTCAGAGTATCTCCCTCTGTGGATTCCGTGTTCTGGTAGGGCGTGGAGTCCCACAGCTGTTCTGACATCTGCCTTGGATGCAATCCGAGTGGGACTGGTACCAGAGAAGCCTGGTGAGATAGCACTGATGTCTCTCAGCAACGCGGGACACGGTTGGTCACCCCATCCTTCGTTAAACACTCTGTGCTCCCAGGACCCCGCAGCCTCCTGGTTTTCCCTCTAGCTCTGGTTCCAATTTCTCTTTTTTTGCAGGTGCTTTCTCTTCCAAGTTACTACAACAGCAGAGAGTCTCACAATTTAATATAAATAAGAATAGCCTGGAAAGCGTAAAATGCACATTCTTGGGCCCTGCCCACAGATACTCTGGTTCAGAAGGGGTCTGAGAACCTGAATTTTAACAGGAACCTCAGGTGATTTGGATACAGTTGATGCACAGATAATACTGAAAACCAAAGCTTGAAACAGCTGCAATCATTGCTGGGCCTTGTTTTTCCTTTTCTTTATCATTATTATTTTTGGTTGGGGGGGCGGCTCGTTTTTTCATTCCCTGACCCTCTTCTGCGACCTTCAGTGTCAGTGATAACACTGCTCGATGCTGTCTCTGGCCTAAGCTGCTCTTCGGACTTCCTGTTGCCCAAGGTACCCGCCTACCTGGCGACTGGAGGGCTTCCCGCCACTTCAGAGTCCCCTAGAGTCCTGCATCTCAGTCAGTGGCATCTTCCTCAACCCAGAGACTCATGGCAGAGGACTCTGAGACTCCTCCTTGCCTTCCCTGTCGCCCTTGACTCACATATCCCGTGTATTGGCGAGGCCCACAGAGTCTACGTTCAAAATGCAGCCCATATCCATGGAAGTCCTTCGTCTTTAGCAGCTTAGATCGTCTTCATCCTTTTTTTTCCCAGCACTACTGGCAGAGCTTCCTGACTGCTTACCCACTTACACCTTGGTCCTCACTCTCTCTAGCTCAACCTCAATAAAACAGCCCGCAGCCTGTCCTAAGTAAACCTAATCATATCACCTCACTGCTTTACGAACTTCCATTTCCTTTCCAAAGCACCTGGTGGTCAGCATCCTTATGGCCTACGGCCGCCTTCACGCTACAGCGGCAGGGTCGACCACTTCGAGCAAAGAACACGGGACGGCTGGGCACGCAAAGTCTCACTAGTTGCTATCTGGCCCTCTGCACGATGGGTCGGCCACGCCCTGGTTTGGTCTCTGCCTACCTCACCAGCACCATATAATGAACTAATTCCCACTTTGGGGTCTTAGCCCACGTTGCTCCCTCAGCTTTAAATATTTATTTATTTTTGGGAGAGTGTAAGTGGGGGAGGGGCGGAGAGAGGGGGACAGAGGATCCAACAGTGGGGTCTGCACTCACAGGCTGACAGCAGTGAGCCCGATGTAGGTAGGGCTCAAACGCACAAACTGTGAAATCATGACCTGAGCCCAAAGTCAGACACTCAACTGACTGAGCCCCCCGGGGTGACCCACTCCCTCCATTGTAAATGCTCTGCCCCAACCCCAATCTTCAACGACCAATTTGAACTCACCCTTTAGGTCTTTCATTTAAATGTCCTTTCCACAGGGCAGCCTTAACTAACTGATTCCCTCTCCTCCCCACTTTGGTACGAATAAGCTTGAATGAATGAAAGCCACTTACATCCATGGGTCCTTGGAGAAGAGGTTTCACTCAGTCTGCCAATTCCAATCGATCTGAGCTATACATCTGGCTGATCCAAAGGGAGGCCTCAGTCCACTGTTTGTCACAGGCCTGAAATGCCACCGTTTGTTCAGGCAACCTGGTCTCCTCCTCTGCTCCTCAATATCTTCTCTTACAAGAGTATTAACATACTAATATACATGTGAATTAGCTGCAATGTTGGAGTTGGTATTTGAATGTGAATCAGGTGAAAAGAAAAGCATTAAACAGAAGCAGAATTCTACTGGCGGTGGGGACGTTTCCCTTGGAGCACTAGGTGGCTATCACAGGCAGGGTGAGGTGGTGGCTTTGGTGAGCACGTAGGGGAAGAGAGAGGGGAGGCCAGAGGGTCAATGTGCTTTGCTCTAATAGCCTTCGTAACATGTCAGCAGCAGATCAAACTAAATATTTTTATTCTCTTCTATTCTTTTCTACTTAAACACTAATTAGGAGGAGGTTATTTATACATTTAACACTGTGACCATTTAGAAGGGACGTAGGAGGGGCGCCTGGGTGGCTCAGTCAGTTGAGCGTCCGACTTTGGCTCAGGTCATGATCTCACCGCTCCTGGGTTCGAGCCCCACGTAGGGCTCTGTGATGACAGCTCAGAGCCTGGAGCCTGCTTCAGATTCTGTGTCTCCCCCTCTCTGCCTCTCCCATTCTCATGCTCTGTCTCTCTCTGTTTCTCAATAATAAACAAATGTTAAAAAAAAATTTAAAAAAAAGGAAAGTAGGATTCCAAAGTGTCAAACTGCTAATTTTGAATGGATTGCTAAACTGTACCTGAAGGAATACTCTTTGTGATTAAACGGGTCAGCGAATGCACAGTGGCCACTTTTAAGGGGGCCCTGGTTAATGGTACCAAATCTGAATTGCATTTCAGAGTGATCTTGGATGT
>CM053579.1:8778448-8956998 GCA_028646485.1 Cryptoprocta ferox | reverse complement strand
GCCGCCAGCGGGGGAGGGGCAGAGAAAGAGAGAGAGAGAGAGAGAGAGAGAGAGAGAGAATCCCAAGCAGGCTCCTCACTGTCAGCGCAGAGCTCACGAGCCATGAGATCATGACCTGAGCAGAAATCAAGAGTCGGACTCTTCACCACCTAAACCACCCAGGCGCTCCCCTTAGATTTGTTTTTAAAGAAGACTGTTTCTATGGAATGAAATTTAAGTATTTCTGAGAGTATTTTCTTTTGTAATTCAGGTAATTTGTAGTTGCTATTCTTAATATAGTCTGTTGAGCTATAATCTGAATTAAAATGCTTTTGAATAATTTTCAATTCTATGTAATTGAGGGTAAAGAGTGAAAAAATAGACCCACCTCTAACCAGAGAAGAGGATGTAACAATAAACTAACCTTTGTGTTGCACTTGCCAGGCTCAAGAAAGAGCCTCAAAATGGAAATGTAGGACTGAAATCATAAATATAAGCACATGTTATCATTGCTAGTGCAAGCTCGTTACTACAGTGCGGCCGTCCGTGCCATGTACAAAGAAGGTTGTTTTTCCCTTTGTGAAAAAAATGAAATAGCAGGGACTATTCTTTTTGGAGTGCTAACACAAAACAAAAACACTAAAAAGTAGAGGGCTCTTATGTCTCTTCTAAAATGACGCTTCATCCCAAACCGGTATTTGGGGTTATTGATTTGTAATTCTAATATCCAGTAGATATCATCTATTAATAATTAAGCTACAATAGATCATGGATGTGAATGTTGCGGACAAAATACATATTTGATGGTTTTGACTTGCTTGACAAATGACCTTTAGTATATAAACCAGAGAAGAAGTATCTTGCTCCAAGATCATCTAGTCCAAGCTTGCATTCAAATACATTTTCTTGAATAACATTCATCCTCCTTGTCAAAACCATTCTCACTTTGGACGCTTGTACGGATAAAGAACTCTGTATTTTGAAATCTAGCTCATTCCAGTTATGGGCTGCTGTAAAACCTTATGGAAAATATCCTTATGCCACATTGGAACATCTCCCTGAGCCTCACCCACAGATCCTCATTCTCCTCTTTGGAACTTCCAAATAGAACAGCATAATGGAAATAGCATTATCCTGTGAGTCAGGAGAATCAGGCTGGAGACCAGATTGGTCTTCGTATGTTATTTGACCTTGGGCAAGTCACCCTCTCGCTCCAGCCCTAGCTGCTCTTCCAAAAGAAAAATGAATTGGGATGAAATGATCTGATTTGCAAATTCAAGGAGTAGGTTTACTCCAGTCTTCCTGTGATGGTTCTTGAACATTGGAGATGACTATTTACCAACAGGCTTTTGCTTTAACCCCATTCTGATAACCTTTAAGGCGAATAAAGACCAGTGCATTCTATAGGAAGAACACGATGTTAGAAACCGGCCTTCTCCAGTATGTTTATATTCAAATGAGCAGCTGAAATCAGATACGCATTTGAGATTAAATAACCAAGTGAGTGCTCACACATCCTACATTGCAACCCCATCTAGGCGACCAAGATGACTGTACAGAGAATGGAAATGTTGTTTAGGAACTGAGTCCTACTTCCCTTATAATGCACATATTGAAACCTACCAAAAAGCTGGCAGGTTCAAGGGAAGATAATCTACCTCGATGTAATTTTAATAAAATGCCTGCATTTTGGTTCTCTTACAAGCCCTCTTTTCCCGAGGACAGACTACTTCTCTTCTTAATCCTGAGGGTTTTATCCCGTTTCCAGTACACATCTCTGTGTAACTGCTTAGTTACATATAGAAAAAAAGTGCTTTGTGAATTTTCACGGTGAGAATTGATACAGCAGCATTTCAGCAGCTGTGCCAAATCTGAGCAACTATTTTCTGAAATAGAGAGTGCAGGAGAAAATAACAGCCATGTTTATGGCAACACATGGCAAACCTGCCCACATGCCAGCAATAATAAACTTCTTGTGTTATTGCGGGCACTCCAGAGTGCAAGCTGATTTCTTTGAGTCCAGCTCGGGAGTTAAAACACGGTGCTCTGATGCCAATGCAAGGCGATCCAAAATGCAAGAAATATCTTCCTAAAGGTGGCTTTCCCTGCCCCCCAGATAACTCACTCTATCTCCTTATAATTATTTTTGTGTCAGCAGGACTTCCTTTTAAATCCATCACTTACTGTACTAAATTTTCTATATTTCTGGAAGTTATAGAAGGAAATGAGCAGATAGAAGTGTGATGATTCTTTCTATAAATAACTGTTGAGTTTCCAGGATGGAATTACATTCGACTTCGAAGGGGAGCTAGGCATCGGACAACTTTGTGGGCTGGGAGACGACTGGTAAAGAAAAACAAAGAGAGCAACGTGACAAATATATTCAATTGAAATGCTCCCTGGATATGGTAATCCTATAATGGCAAATATACGCTTGGACATAGGAGCCTAGATTAGTTTGTGTACTGCCACTAACGACCAAACAGCAGTGAGAAAAATATTTCCCTGAGCTAGGCTGTGCCATAGATGATGTTGGCTGTTCATAGCAGCAGAAGAGAAGAATTTCCAGCAGGGAGGACTTGGCAAATGTGATACATCCTGCTATGGAACAAGGAGACCCATGGCAGAGACATGGCTTCCCGGGGGGTTCTCGCAGGAAACAGCTTTTGAAATATGCACTTGGTAATTTGTATTGACATCCAATTGTTGAAAACAAACTGAACGGCTTAGCAGCTTTAGGAACCCAAATGTTTGTATCGATTTATTTTGCTCCCTATCAAAATTCATTATATGTACCACGCGTGTTCCCCTTCTTATTCTTATTAAACACAGATACTGCTTATTGTTTTCTACAGCTAGAGCTCTACCAGGAGGCCCTGACATCAGTCAATCCGTGATGTGAGTTATCCCAGGAAACAATTCCATGGGAACTGGGAAGGCCAAGCACTTGTTGTGGTTGACCAGTGAATTCTTTGAAAACACAACACGAATTCCTAGTGTTGTGTTGATACATCCTGAATTTCACATATATTCACAAGAAATAAAGCGGAGACAGAGAATAAGGAGAAAGAAGTCTAAGATTTCACATATGTTGTGGTGGTGATTCTTGTTAAGTAATCGGATCCTGAATGCTGATAAGCAGACATTGGTTTTTATTTGTTTGTTTGTTTTGTTTGCTTGTTTTGTTTTTCTCTGAATACTCCTTTGCCCTTATCCTCCCTGATCTTAACCCAAAGAACCCAGAGCTCTTTGGTCAGTAATTTGCATCCTACTTGTTCTTTTTTTTTTTCTTTCTTTTTTTTTTTTTAACTCCCATGTTTCTAATCAAATCCTTACCCTGGGGTTCTTTATTTTGGATCTAGATGTCTCTACACACTTCTCTGAATAGTATTTGTGGGTAATCATATTAGGGGCAACATTGATTTGGACCTTGGGTGGCTACCTGGGAATTACATGCTTACAGATTAAAGGATGATAATGAGGATAAAGTTAACAAGGAAAATCAAACCCAAATCTCAAGACAGTGGACATTACTGAAATCCTAGGAAGTCCTGAGAGATAACTGGGCAAACTTCCTACTATATATGAACACAGTGCTTAGGTTTCCATTTAATGTGAAGAGAAAAGCAAGTCATTGATCGTTTGGACCTCAATACCTACTTGGATGTGGTAAATCTAGGTAGTCAAGGCAAAGATCTTTTATTTGTTTATACCAACTAAGTAATTCCCTGAGGGCATAGTTCACTATTTGTGTGTATTCTTGTGTGTGTTGGGGGTGGGGGGTGAGGGAGGGACATAGACCTGGCCTATTGTTTTGTTTTGTTTTTCTTGTAGACCTGGCCTGTTGTATAAACTAACAAAACAATTGCATCAGCTAAAAACCAAATTATTTGCATTTCTTCTTGATGTTGAGCTTTGCCAGCTTCACACTAATAAACACACTAAATGGCTACAAATATGACCTATTAAGAAAAGACTTTTATTAGTGAAAACAGCATTAAAATAACTGAATAGCAACTCCAGAATTTTACCACAATGGTTCAGTTTACATGAAACAATAATGGAAATATACATTGCAATTCTTAGTCGGGAGAACTGCGCTTACTACGATTTTCAAAGGCTTCCATGAACAGACCTAGTATTTGCCAACCGAGAGACAGGCGCTCTTCAGAAACTTTAGACGACGACTCTTTCCTTCCTATAGCTAATTTGAAAGTGATATTTTGTATTTTTTCGTGACAGTCATATAATTTCTCTGAGGACCTTATTCATGAGCTTTTAAAGTTAAGCAAGCGATTTCTCATTTCTGATATATTATTGAGACCACTAGAATTTCTATTTAGCCGGTGTCTACAAAAGCAAACTAAGGTGGAGGGCTGAGTAATTCTTTCCTGGATCTCGGTTCTACAGTCAAAGGATCTGATAATTATTATGATTTAATGAAAAAACCAGAATCTTTTTATTCTCGATCGCCAGTATTTGGCTCTTTCATATAAGGTAGACAGCACAGTTTGCCTTCCTTGATTTCACCTTCTAAAGTGCAATCTTCACAACCAGTGGAAACTAAGAGAAAACAAAATTCAAAATTAGATTAAGGGCAGTTTTCTCCAAAATAAGGTATTAAAATTCATTTAACCTCTCGGTTGCTTTTAATTTAACAAAGGACAGAGCCTCAGCATATCCAGAATTGAGGGTTAGCAATTATCGGGTGAACTTGACATTTGTTGCCAGTTATTCCCGGTAAGTGAAGCCACAAACAGGATATTTTAGTCCAGCCCATCTGACCATAGTGACTAATTGAATGAGCACTGGCAATGAAGCCAAACCTTTATCTGATACCGCTTGTCCACACAACTGAGTGGCTGGGACTCAAAGCCCTATGCTCAGTAACTCACAAAGAACTAAAACATCACACAATCACGGGATGTATATCCTGTGATACATAACATTTAGTCCAAGAGCACTTGTGTGTGCTATCCATGCTGTCCCCTCCTTCAGCATAGCTAGGGATAGACTTAAGGCTACAACACTCTTAATGAATATTCTGTTTCCCTCTCTCTTTGCGTCTCTTCCCATATGGAAACGTGCCTTCAATTCACTTTATTGGTCGGCTTTATAATCTTTGCTGGACATGATTGGCCTCAAATTAACCATAATGCACTCAGTTCATTTTTTCTCGACCATAAAACTCTGGTAAAGTGATGAATTGGTGATTTTGGTCATCTTTGAAAGAACCAAATAAAAATCACAATCCACCCCATAAATGGGCAACTAACTTGTAATCTGCCAGGCTGGCCATGGATTATAGAGGTTCTGAAGTTTTTCTAAACATATTGAAATAGTTAAGATTGAATATTAATATTTGCTTATCTGCAGTCATATCAGATTCCAACTGATTAATGGGAATGGACTGCCAGGGGAAAGGAATACAGATTGCAAAGATGTTTGGCGGGGGGGAAGCATCTCTTAACATAGATTTAGCAATTAAGTTTAATACAAACAGTTTTCTAAAGCTCTGTATCTTACCCTCAAATCTAGGTGAAAAGATCAATTTGCTTCCTACTTTACTTCTTCTGAAAGATAATGGAAAGATAAATATATTTCACAAACTGTGGCTTCAGAAATACCATTATAGCAAACAATTTTATTAATACTTCCATAAAAATGGCATTTAATAAATTCTGTCTAATACCTTGATGTTATTAAAAGCAAACAAAAGTCATTAAAACAGTTTCTTTCTGTGATTTACATCAGCTTTTATAGCATTGCTTGATTTTTATCTTATACACTAACCTAAAATACTAATAATCAAATCAGGGTAAAAACAATACAATGTGTTTTCTTTACTTTATTTCAAAATAGTGATTATAAATACATTCTTAATATATTTTCTCCCCAGCTCTTTGGATGCGACAACAATAACAAAAAAGAAAAAAAAAACTCACTGTGCTCATTTCATACAATGTCAAAGTACAAATCATGCAAAAGATATCATAGATTAATATTACTGCCATACATTTCTAGATGTGTTCTGTTATTTCTGCAATACCCGCTGACGTTACTCATGAGGCCATGCCCTGTGTAACTGATGCATCCTTATGGCTTAAAGAAACGAAATGTTTTTAAAAAGCAACAAAAGAAAGCTGGTCTTAAATGATCTTCTAATTAATATATTTATTCAGTTTATTATTCAGAATGGAAAACTAAATATAGAATATAAATTGCCTTATAGACTTGACTCACTGTATTTTAATAGCTGCTTTCTCATAAAATTACACAAAGATTTACTTTTCAAGAATTGAATCTTTATTGATTTCATAAAAAAATAATTTAAAACGATTTATATTACACACACATAATATATTATCTCAACCCCTCTACTAATTTCATATGATCTAATCTTCTTTGCAACCGTTCTAACGGAGTCCAAGCACATGATACGATGCCAAGAAGCCCATGATGTGTCAGACCACATTAGAAGTGAGCGCTTCTTGGATTTTCTAGATCTGAATCAAATTCTACTGAAGATGCTGTACTGACGTATATATCACTCCTCAAGGGGTTAAACTAACATCAAGGTTATAGTTGAAGCCAACAAAATGTAGATACAGTATTTTAACTGCTCTTGTACTCAACTCAAAACTTATGCCTAACTACATTATCATAAAATGTACAAGTAGAACTAATGAGAGGCAGGTGCAAAATAGTATACACTGTATAATGTAGGCACAATGACTTCAGTTAAGGAAAATAGATCAGCCTTAACCAAGGATTTGTTACTGTCATTCACTTACAATTAAAACCTCCAAATAACCACACACATTTAAATTACTCTGTAAAAAAAGTGGAACATTTATACCTTTCAGCGGAAGAGTATGAGATAGCCAATATGCTACAGCAAGCTTTAAGATGGCGGCAGGTCCTTTCGCCATTGACAACTGCAGAAATCTTGAAACATCTTCAAAGCCTCACCACACTGAATAAAAGGCATCATCCCAATGGCCTATTATCCCCAGATCATGGATAGAGCTTCCGGTTCCTCCCGTAAGTGTCTACTTAAGATTCCTCAATCCATACTTTATTGACAGGATAAACTAAAACACTTTCTTTGAAGCCTTTGCATCTTTATCCTGTCAGTATGCATTGGGAGCCCTTTAATCCATGAATGCCTGCAAGCATGGTAATGGCATATGAAAAGTCCTTGTGAAACTGTAGATGAAAACACGCTTTTGGGCACACATCTTCATGTCTTTTCTCTCAAGATTAGAAAGCAAGTATTTGTTTGTATTTTTTTAATATTCATATAAAGTTTTCACAGACATTGTCATGAAAATTAAAATTACACATTAAAGTTTTAAGAGCACCAGCACATACATATGGAGACAATTTTTTTTTGCTATTTAAAAAAAAATCTCCAAATTATCTATATGTATGCATATACACTCAAATACACACACACGCGAGCGCACACACACACCCCCTCTAAGAATGCCAAGTTGTTTGTTTTATCTTGGAACAAACATATAAAGCCCTGAAATTAGTACTTAATAAAGGGACTACTGTTACAACTTTAACCATAGCATCATTTTGGAAGCTGCAACAAAACATCTGCCACTTGAAGTTCACGAAGAATGTCTATGTTTACCTTCTTGGTCATCTTACTGATTAACACAGTAATTATAAGAGATGGAGCACAAAAGATATACATATGCAGGCAGGCCAAGAAGGTAATGCGTTTCGGGATGTCACTTTGCTAATTGGGAGCTCCTACATATCTTCAGATGTCTCCCATTACCAAGTCCTCCGTTCCTTTGACCAATTTTGACTTCGAAGTTAACAAGCCAGTTAACACAAGTTTGCACAAGCAAACGCAGTGGCATATCATTTGTAGTTGCAGACTGTGAACCCATCGGAGACCAAAGAAAGCATTTTCCAGTGTGGCTCTGATGGCCGACATTACCGTGATGTTCACTGCTCCACTGGATTATCTGATAGTAGTCGAACGATGACAGGACAGGATACTGATGCGGACGAGATATCACTATTAACCTTACTCATTAATTTTGTCAATATTTGTAGTGAAAACTATTTGAAGTAAGCTCGTAGAATCCTGAAAAGCAAGACAACTGATGGCAACTAACAACTGCCCCAGACACGATACTATAAAACTAAGGAACCTATTTTAAAATGCACAGTTGGTAACAAATCTGCAGATAATATGCTAAATTCTCAAGAATAGCACAGAACTGGGTTGTTGTTGGTTTTTTTTTTTTTGTATTTTTGTGTTTTTGTGTTTTTTGTTTTGCTTTTAAATGATACCTGATCACAATGTCCAGAATATTTCTGTACACATAAGCTTCGGTTTCAGTTTGGTATATTTTTTCCTGTCTAAATTTATACGTATTGATAAATTCCCTGTGATCAGGAAAACAAGTCAGGCATATTAAATACATATTAAGGAGTACATATTTTCCTATTTAGTATACAAAGTACTTCATAAATATGAATTATGTTACAAAAATAGCTTTGGGTGCGCTCACACGGTAAGCACTTTGCTAGTTTTGGACAACCTTTAAGGATTGTGGGTATTTCACATAACTGAGAACAAACTCTAATGTTAGTTTAATTTGAGCCTTGTTTAATTCTGATAAACATCATGTATTTCTTCAGATCACCACAAACGCTATGGAACTCACGTTGATTTTTTTCTTTTGGGTTTTATGTATAGACAGGTAATGCTTAAAGTGTTCAAATTTATTTTATAATTATGTAATGCATGGTATATTTTAAAGAAATATTTGCACAATTTAACATTATAAATCCAGCGGTTTCAAGATGCAGGCTGTAAAGTTTACCAATTTTACAAATACTATTGAATGTTCTCTCTTTGCATGCTTTTTTTTGTTTTGTTTTGTTTTGTTTTTTGTTTTTTTTTTGTTTTTTGTTTTTTTGTTTTTTACTTTTCAGATAATCTTTACACAGAGTTGTTACAATGCCACAAATCAAAAGGATTATTCCAGTTCCACCAACTTAATCTACGTGCAAGATGAAGGACCCAGCTGAGGTACAAACACTGGTACCAGTTTCTTGAGTCTGCTTTACAAAGCACAAAGAGACGAAGGTTTTGCATTGGGGTACAAAACAGATTTGCCTCTTGAGGTTAAATTCAGTGTTCTATGTATATAAAGCATCCCTTTGGCAATAGAGTTTGCAGTATCCCCACAGGACTCCACAGTATAGGTTTTATGTAGTAAAATCTATTAAGGAAATTCTCTTCTACTGGACACATCATTTGCGGCTACAGTTAATGAGACACCCTTGGAAACGCCTGCCTCTATGCCTATTGATAATATAGTATTTGGAAGTTAGGAGTCAACAAAAGGCACTTTCATCATTAAATAAATGTCCTCTGTACGAAGCGAGATTGCATGACCTAGATCTTGTTCAAAGCTGTCTGCTCCTCCAGGACCTGTAGGTAGTCGGGGGAACTCTGGAGTTTTGCCTTCAGTTCAAAATACTCGCTGCTCTTCCTTTGCTCCACAACGATTTTACTGTGGTTGCCGCCTATCAGCGACTTCTTGTTTTTTTTGTCTTGTTGTTTTTCCGGATAGCGGATCTCGAAGCCACTGACACCTATGCTGTTGTACTCCTTTTTGCTTTCAAGAAAATTCTGAATAAACACATTGGAATCCCTGCTCGGGAATAATTCATCCAGCTCGTCGATTGTGCTCAGTCTCTTCCTACTGTCCGCATGTAATAAATCTTTCTCCTTGTCGGCCACGTTCCTCATAATGACTTTCTGTCCCGGGGGGTCTGAGAACATGAAGCCGGTTTCAGACTCTTTCAAACCACAGGTGTGGCTCTTGCTCATCTGTTCTATGGTTTGTGGGATGAAGGCTTCTGTGCTCAGTCCGTCTTTTTTATTGGTCTTGTGCTCGTGCTTTCTGAGCTGCAGCTGCATGGAGCCGCACTCTGTGTTCCCCAGGCCTTCGTGCCTCACCGTGGGCTTCTTATTTCGTCGCAGCACAAAAACAAGAAGGCAAAAAGCAACAAACACCGTTAAAATGAGGACCACCAAGATACTTAAGATTAAAATAGACAGAGGCACTGGGCCACCGGGAGGACTTCGAATGGGACCCAGTGGGGTGGTGAACGTCATGGCAGGTGCAGGGCTCGTGAATGGTGCAGATGGCTTGTTTAAGAGTTTGGGACATAAGATTTCATTTTTGAGAGACTTCAGTTCAATGTTGGCAAACTGGACGGGTGTCTCACATTTTAGTTCCTTCACCACAATCCCGTCATTCAGCTTCTCCAGCCACAGCTTTAATGCCACCAAGTCACAAGTACAGTCCCAAGGGTTGCCCTCCAAGTCAATCTGCGTCAGAGACTGCAGCTGATCGAGGACCCCGCTGACGGGCAAGTACATGAACTTGTTGTTCCGCAGGTTCAGTCTAGCCAGGGGTGCTCCTGAAAAAATGTAAACAGGCAGGCTCTTTAAGAGATTGTTGTTTAAGTACAGTAACTGCAAATTGGGCATGGAGTCGAAGGTGCCTGCTAAGATCTCCTTAATCAGATTGTATTCCAAATACAGATACTGCAGGTTATGAAGGCCTGAGAAAATTTCAGGGTAGAGTCTTTCAATCTGATTGCCATTGAGATACAGCCTGCGTAAATTAGTTAGATTGTGGAATACATCGCCCTTGATCACGGTAATCTGATTGCTGCCTAAATGGAGCAAATCCAGTCCTTCAAACTCGGCGAAGTCTGAAATGTCCACATCTTTGATGCTATTGCCATTGACGTGCAACTTCTTGGCATTTAAAGGTTTCGGGACCAGTTCAGACATGGACTGTATATTTTTCTCTTGGCAGTTGACACTCAGTCCCAAGTCCGAAGGATGTGTTTTGCAAAAGCAAGGGGCTGGGCAAGGCGTCAGAGGGGGCACCCTTGTTTGGTAAGACACGATCTGACTGAGATTGCGGTTGGAGAGGGATTTGCCCGCCACGATTCCAGAGATCTTGGAAGGGTTTGTCGTTTTTGGCGGTTTGGTCACTAATCTGTGTAAGGACGTTTGGGTCGTGTGGCCGTTGGGAGTGGTGTAGCCATTCTCCAGCTGAGACGGAGGCAGGATTCGTACATCAAAATCACTGCCCGTGCCCATGGGGCATAGTTCTTGTTTGTTGGTCTCTTTTAAAAGCCTGCCATATAAGTCACTGGGCGTTTCGCAGATAGCTTCTCCTATGTAAATGTTATATGGCATATTCTCCAGCCAAGCTTTTAAAGGCAACAAGTCACAGCTACAGTTCCAAGGATTGTCCTCCAGCTGCAGTTCGACGACGCGGCCTATGTGTTCCAGAACCCCGATATAGGGGAGCTTCTGGATTCTGTTTCCTCGTATATCCAGATGGGTCAAAGATGCGAATCGGAAAATATTATCAGGAAGGAATGAAATCAGATTGTCATTAAGAATGAGAACTTTCAGTTTGTGGAGTTTATTGAAGGCTCCTCGCTCAATATACTTGATTAAATTGTAGTCGGCCTGGAGATACTCCAAGTTCTCTATGCCAAGGAAAGTGTCAGCTCGGAGAATCTTTAATTCATTGTTGTTCAAGTGCAACTGCTTTAATGCACTGAGCCCAAGAAAGGCTCCTCCCTCGATGTTCTGTAGTTTGTTATTTCCCAGCTGCAGGGATACTGCGTGTGAAAAATTCAAGAATGTATTCGGATAGAGGATATTTAAAAAATTGTTTTGGAAGTTGAGGTGATAAAAATTAGACCAGGGTGGTTTCAGCTGATTTGGTCTGTAGACTGAAACCTTCTCACAGTTGACATAGAGCACATTCTCGACTGACACGCAGGAGCACACATTGCAAATTTCCACCGATATGTCAGAATCTGCATTTGTCGAAGAAATCAGGGCTGACAAAATCAGAAAGAGCCAAAGAAACATCTTCTGGCAATCAGCAAACAACTTTATGCTTCTGAATAAAGAGAAATAATCTACAAAATAAAAAGAAAACATTTTTTTCAATGGTCATTACTTGAAAGATTATTTGTGTCTACATCATACCATAGTGAACACAGGGCTGTAATTATCAGCTTTGTATTTTTCTGCAAGTACTTTCACTCAGTTGAACAATAATCAGCAGAAAGGCCATACATTTTATTTCCGTACGTGGGCTTTATACACATTTTACATGTGCAGAACACACCACAAACAACAGGAAAAAAAGGGTTGATTGTGCTTAAACCTTAACAATCTGAAAATCTTTTCTCTACGCCCACCATCACATTCCACCCCCTGAACACAGACCTTTCGCAATTCTAAGGACCTATCCCAGACCATCAACTGTGCCTTTTGTAGTTTGCACCACAAAGGCATTTCAATCTGTACAAGTCTACTCTCTGGGCTTTAGCTAGATAAGAGGCCGAGCAGAGGAGATATTAGAGCCTCCACTGGAGGATTCACTGGAGGATGGTCATGGCAGGATTGGGTTGCTGTAGAGGGGACTGTCAAAAGACGAAGGCAGAAGGAGCCCTGGGAAGAGATCTGCCTGAGCTCAGCCCACGGGTAAGCACTCTACCATGAATCAGTTCACTCTGTGCCTTAAAAACACACATGACCCAGTGAGGTTCTAGAAAAATAACCAAGTGGGAAATGACCACATTTTAATTTCAAGTAGATACACAGTCTCTAGTCTCTTGTCAGTCACCTCCCAAACTGGGGGCGGGGGGTGGTGGGGCTTTTGTCTCTGGGTCCCTGAAAGCAGGAGAGAAGCCTGCTTACTCCTGCACTGTCTAGCTGATGTCCAGACAGCTTTCCCACCCCAAGAACGGGCTCTCCTGCCTACCTGGCCCACTTCTACTCTTTTCCATGCCACTTTGAACCCAGGTCCGACTGACACTTGGCTCAGATGTTTACCTCCTTCACTTTGACCACAGACTAGCACTGCTGAGGAAGAGGAGTTCACAGGCTACAATCCTTGAGTGGTTTTATCTGCAGCACCAGATACATTTAGTACAGTCAGGTGTGTCCTAAAATCATCACGTCCTAAACATCCCCTCCCAATCTCAGCACCCCAGGTCTCTGTCTATAAACAAATCACGAATCACTGAGTGGAGTTTAATGCTTAGCAAATTAACCCGTTGTAGCCAATTCCTGAAATACTGCATGCGTATACAAATATATGCAATGTTTCATGGGAAAGAGTGAAAGGAAAAACAAGCACTGTGCATTTTATTGATGCAATCTTAGCCATGTGAGTCTTTTCCATCTTGCATGGGAAGCTGGCTGCAATTTCAATATGGTTACCACCAAATATTAATTAAATAAATAAATTACCCAGGAACACACAATGAGGGCATGATACAGAGAAGTGTCACACAGAAACTCCTTTGTTTATTTTGCCCACGAGGAATCAGCGAGTGGTAAAACCAAGCATATCTCAAGGTAGGCAATCCATTAGCCACGACCCAGAAAGATTTGCATTTTAAGTTGTTTGGTTCAGAATACAGCCAGCACTGCCGAGATCATCCTCTCATCCTCGCTTGTCATATAGCCATGCATTTCCCCCATTCACCGTGATAGTTTGGCAGTGCAAAAAGAAGTCATAAATTCCTAAGTATGACATCATCCAAGCCAACTTTCATTGTAAAATCAAAATTTCACATGATCCTTTTGCCTTCCTATGGATGTGGTTTTCAACAGCTATTCTAGTTCAGTTGAGTCATTTCTTGTTACTACCCCCCCCCCCACCAGAAATCAACCAAACTAAAAACAAAGCAAAACAAAACACAATCCGAATAACCTGAATTCAGTACAAAAACAAGAACACGGAGCATCAGCAGATCTGAAATTGCATAAGGAGCTGCCCTCCTCCTCGTAATTTCTACTTTAAGTAGCATGGGAGAAAAAAGGCGCAAGGACGAGCTAGGAAGTTCCCCAATGCATCTCCTGTGAAACAGAAAGCCGCAGGCAGCTGGAGTGTCAAGCAAGGGAGAGGGGAGCCGATCGCCGGGGAAGACGGACCGAAAGGGCAAGACACCGTGGAGAGAGGAGGAAAGAGAGCCAGAAGGGAGCCAGAAAGAGAGGAAGGGGCGCTGAATGCAAGCGAGAGAAACCCCACGTTCACAAGGCACCGCTAAAACATGCACATTTTAAAATCAGGGATTTAAAAAAAAAAGGAAATACGGAAAAAAAGAAACCCCGGAAAAGTGTGAGTCGGGTACCAAAAGCCGTCTCTCGGGCTGCCCAGAGCGGCCCGCGTCCGCATCTACCTCTCCGTCTCCGGATCTCCGCGCCCCGCAAGGCGCTCGGCTCCCACGGCCGGCCGGGACGGCACAAAGCTAGCGAGCCTGCCCGCGGATCCGGCAGCCACCGGCGCCCCGCGCCCGCGCCCGTGCGGCAGGACCGGGCCTGCGGGGGACGGACGCCTGCCGAGGGTGGGCCGAGGTGGCTCCCCTGGCGCCGGCCGGAGGAACCTCCGCCCGCCCGCCGAGGCGGGGGTGAGGGGCCCCGCGGAGAGACGCGGTCACTGCCGCCCCCTGTGCGCTACCTCGGGCCGGCGGGGACGCGGCCGGAGGGGCTGCCGGCGGTGGCGCGTACCGCAATGTTTTGCCGCATCCCGGTGCCCGGAGCCGACACGCAGCCCCCTCCCGGGTCCCGGGCCCCGGCAGCGGCCTCGTGGGTCGGGCAGCGGAGGCGGGGACCGCTCGGGATGTCGCGGGGGCCTTCAGCTCCGCTGCGCACACATTTCTCCGCGCGCTCCCGTCCCACAAGGGGCAGCGATCTGAGTTTCCGTCGGCCTCTCTAGACCCGGGCGTGCGGCGGTTGAGGGGTAAGAGACCGTTAGCTCAAGGCACGAGGCCGAGGGCCACCGGGGCGTCACTGGCCCGCTTGTCACACAGGCAGAGTGACCCGGTGGCTCCGTGGCCGGGAGCGGCGGTCCAGGCACCCCCTACCCCTCACCCTCCCACATTCCCCATCCTCCCCCCCCTTCCCCCGCCCGCCGGCCAGGCACAAAATGCTGCTCTCACCAAGCCAGAAATCAGCTCAACATTTGGGCATCTTGCAAAGTCGCGCTGCCAGCACTTGCCCGGCTTTGCAGGGCTTTTAGAGTTAGCTGCCGGCTTCTCTCGTATCCCCAGTGTTGTCGGGTGCCAGCAATCTCGGGCCAGCTCGCGGGCCACCGCCGGGAGCCCCAGACCCACGTCCGCCTGGAGTGCTTGCGGGGGGCGGGGGCGCAGAAAACAAAGCCAGCGCAGCGGCCCCGACAGCCCGAGCCGCCCAAGACCAGGACACTTTGCTCGCCGCCCGGGCCGCCCGGGGAGGCAGCGATGTTAAGGACACCGGATTCTTTTGGTCCTCGGGGATCTGCGACCGCACCGTGGGCAGGCAAGCAGGGTGGTGGTGGAGTAGCGGCTGTGGCCGCTTTGGCCACTCGGCCGGCCCCAAACCAACACGACCCAAACTAAAAATAATAAGCTACCTGCCCCTCTCGGCGCGCACGCGCACACACACACGCGCGCGCGCACCACACACACACACACACACACACACACACACACACACACAGACGCACACGCACACACACAGACGCTCGCGCTGCCGAACCCAGCGGGAAGAGGCAGCGAGTGTCCGCGCAGCCCGCGCCGCCCCGCGGGTAACTGACCCACCTCCGGAGCCCAGCAGCTCCCGCGGGGCCCGCGGCGCCGCGATCCGCTCTGCAGGTTCCGCGATGGTCTCTCCGGGATCCCGGATCCGGCTCCTCCGCGCCGGCTCGCCCGTCAAACCCACCGAGCAGCCCTCGCAGGCAAGCAGGCGGGCAGCGGCGCGCGCGCGCGCACCCGGCCAGACACCGCGCGCGCACCCGGCCCCTCGCACACGGGCTGCACCTTTACATACACGCGCCGAATCCCCGCCCCCGCCCCCCCCCACCCCGCACACACGCAGCCTCCCTCCCGACACTCAGGCACCTCGACCCCCGCACACCGCCGAGGCCCCCCGTCCCCCTTGCAGACACCTCCACTTGATTCCTCTGCTGCCCACACGCCGAGAAAGCGCACTTTCCCCCCCTCCAGGCATCCGCCCCCTCTTTATGCCTAAAACACCCCCTGGGGAGGAGCGACCCCTTTCCTCACGAGTACAGACCCCAGTCCCCAAACGCGAGCGTGCCAACCTCCATCCTCCCACCACATACACGCACACTCGAGTCCTTTCTCCTCCTTCAGTCCCCTAAGAACGAAGGCAGGCGCGCACACACACACACACACACACACACACACACACACCCGGGGCATTCCTTTGAGAGAGCAACCGAGAACCCAGGCAAAGCCAAAGAAACGTCGGAGGGGGTGGGGAAGGCCGAGGGAGGTAGAGAGGGGCGTCGAGTCTACGCGGGATTGAATAATTCCAGGATCGAGGGGGGTGAGTCAACAACAATGACATTCAAAGGCAACAATCGCACTTGGGCTTTGTATAACGGGGTACGGTACCTTTGGCTAATTGTCACCTCGCAGCACGGAGGGCTCCGGGAAGACTTCGTCGGTAGCGGGCAGTCCTCGATGAAGCCTTCTTGGGACCAGTTTCCTGGCATCCAGTAGTAGCCTCACTCCCCCTACCTGTCTGAGCGTTAAGGGGCTGGGGGCTTTAAGGCAAAAGTGTAAAGCTTTAGCTCAGAGTGAGACTTATTTAGTGGGTTTAGTAGGAGGCGGGTTAATTCCCCGCACCTTAGAACTCTGCATGCCTTCGGTGTAGAATGGGTTAAGCAGGCCGGTTAAAGAGCTGGGGGTAGGGAGAAGGGAATAGAGAGAGAGGAAAGAGAGGTGTGGGACCGGGAGAGATGCCGCACTTGCGACCAAAAGAAGGGGGGGAAAAAAAAAATCTGCTTTGGCTACTGAGCATGCCCAGTTCCCAGCTCGAGCCCTATAAGGGAGGCATTGTGTGCGTTCCACTTCTCCGGGCTTTGGTGGTGACCGGGAGGGGACTTTGGTTGGGGAGGGTGTTGGTGAATGGGGCGCTTTAGGGAAGGCGGACAGGGTTTGGAGCCCTGGGGCTGTGCGGGAAGAGACCCACGAGATACCTTGGGGAGTCAGAAAAGGAGACACCGGAAGGGACTACGAAAAGTCACTTCTGTAGCCCCCTCACTGTCGTGTCTATACCCTCGAGGCTTTAGCAATTGAATCTCAAAATACCCAGAGGCTGCAAATCCAGCGCGTTGGATGGTCTAGGCCCTTTCTTGTACCCTTTGGCTAGTGCTTCTACAGGAGAGTAGGAATATCCCGGGGAAAAGCTAACGTTCAAACCAGTTTCAGGCCGACTGGGAATTGAGTTAATAAGCTTGGCAAGAAAGCAGACGTACCTGTGGGGCGGGGGAGTTTGGCTATCCTGTGTGTATTTCAGATACCTGGCTTTTCTGAGGAGGAAAGGCTACAGTGGTCACTTTACACCCCTCCCCCCAAACCTTGCTGTTTTTGTAGGTGCTTGGCTAAGAAAAACAACTCTCTCTCTTTACTTTGTGTCTGTGGGGATAAACTGGCTTTAGGTAAATAGAGCTAAGTTATAAATGGCAGGTATTTCCCTAGCCCATCCTTGGCCACATTTCAGGTAATACTGCAGGGCCCATTTCTTTGGGACCTAGGTCCTGCCTAATCCACTTATTCAAACTCCAGTCGCTCTAGCCACAGTAGGTTATAGCCAGTACCCAGAAATGCTTGTACTTAAAAATGAAAAACTCTTTAAACTAAAGCTAGCAATAGCTTTGAAACCAGAGTTTGGCTGTCTGCCTGAACTCCTACAGTTAAACATTTACCGTAATTGGTTGATGTTTAAAGGCCTCAAATCTAGGCAAAAAATCCAATGAGCAAAGGATTTATTACATTATTTGTGGATACCGTCCTATTTTCGATATTATCTCCAGTATCTATTCATATGTAAGTTCAGATTTTTTCATTTTTGTCACTTCAGGAGGCTGCCTTCAGGTTATATTCATGCGACTGTATGTATACAGTATATGTGTGTGTATATACATATATACAGTATGTATACAGCATGTATATAGAGATGCACATACAATATTTACATGAATATTTAAGTAGATATGTGTATATAGGCATATTTTCTTATGACCTTGGTAAATATTGCATCTTTCATAAAGAGTCCTTTCTCTATGCCCACTCCTCATTGCCCTTAAAAATTTCATCTTCTTCTCTTTTTAAAACCTAGAGGCAGAAACTGAGTGGGCAGCAATGGTAAATTTTGCTATATTCCATATGAAATTCATTATGAAAAAGCATTACTTAAGGAAGCACTAAAGGATCTGTGCATAACAACACATGCACTTGTACAGCTCCTCTTAGTGAGGTGAAATTTGTTTCCTCTATAGGTAAACAGCTGCAGTATGTTGAAAAATCCCTCTACTGTTGTACATTTGAACAAAACAGATCCCGGTAATTAAGAACTCACATTTGCATTATATTGTATAATGCAATTTGAAAGTGGTGATGGATACCAAAACAAGGTGGCGTTTATTCTAAATGCAAAGGATTCGGAAAGCTACAATATATTTTATCAGGATAGAGGAATTGTTTGTCCTTTACTATAAATGTTAACAAGATTCAATAGAATGAGCAAAAAAATTTTACCTGAAAATGTAATGCACATTCCAAGTACTGTGATAGCTGAAAAGGCCAGATTTGGACAGTAAATATCAGACGATTTAAATGCCTACCTTTATTCAACTTCAGACACTGTTCTGAGAGTTGACTATATTTGACTGTAATAACCGTGAAATGTTCTTTTTCATATGGGTATGGGGACAGAAATCTGAAAACAAGTATGGCTACAACGTCAATAAACTACAATTAATAACAGTGCTACAAACTTATCGGTATTGATATCCAGGTCATGAATGATTTGATATAAAATATTTTGCTGCTTACAAATGATCAAGTGGATACCCCTAAAAATAACATAGAAGTAACAGCTTCCATACCTTCTGCTTCTTTAGCTTTCAAAACAATTTAAAAACCCAACCCTTTAGTCTTTCAGTCTCTTTTCCAGCTCCGAGAATGACACGTGATAGCCATATAGAACAATAGGAAACTAAAGGAAATTGCTAGCTTAAAAAAAGGAAGTAAATATATAAATAAGTAAAAGTGTTAAGAAAACCCCAGCGCTATTTACGGCAATGGAAAGAAACACAAAGTTGATGTTCTTCCTAAAATATACAAATGCAAATATTGTGAGACAGATTTTGCAATAGCCTCATGATTTTTCTACAAATGTTCCACTGTACTTAATCTTGACTTTGCCAAGAGTACAACTGGAGCCATAGGACCACACCAATTTGCAAATAAACAACTGCACCAGGAATTTCACCAACCTCCTGGAGAGCCTTCATTCCAAAGGCAGTTTTAGTCAGTCAGACGCTACCAATCGCAAATGAGTAAAACGCGAACAAAACTCGGCCCTTGTCAGTGGTCTTGCACTCTCATATTCCTCATTTGCCCTGCTTTGCTGTTTTTTTTTTTTTTTAATTTCTGTAAGTAATCTCTACACCCCACGTGGGGCTCAAACTCACAATCCTGAGAGATCAGGATCAAGAGTCGCATGCTCTACCAACTGAGCCAGCCAGGCGCCCCTTGTCTTGTTGCTATTTAAAATCAAGTTAGCCTTAATTTTGGTATCCACGTATCACACACAGATCTTTCAGTGTATCTTAATTTCAAAAATGTATTTATACTCTGGTATTTAGAGAAATTACGAATATGGCATCTCTCTAAGTGGAATACAAGAAAGTTCTGAGGATGTTAACATATCTTCTGGGAAGAGACATTTCTAAGATCAAATAAGTTTAGAAGACCTTTGCTTCCATAAAGCTAAACAGTATTTTTGTTAACGTTTGTTTATTTTTGAGAAAGAGAGCGTGAGCCGGGTAGGGGCAGAGAAAGAGGGGAACAGAGGATTCGAAAGGGGCTCTGCCCTGACAGCAGAGAGCCCCATGTGGGGCTCGAACTCAGGAGCTGAGCTGTGAGGTCAGGACCTGAGCTGAAGTGGCTGCTCAACCGACTGAGCCACCAAGATGTCCCAAAGCTAAACAGGTTTTTAAACTTTTGGATTTTTCAGCAAATTCAGTTATGTTAGAAATGAATTCTGACTTACAAGGGGAAAGTATCTCCCAAACTCATTTGACAAATTGACACCTTTTTTTTAAAAAATCATATCCCCTTTGAGAAACCTTGTACTAATTGCTCACTTTTACAAATTTTGTGGAAATCAGGAGCTGAAGGGTCGCTTTCAGATCATAATCTAATCCATACTATAGTAGCTTCTCTGTACTGAGTGCCTCTTGGTACCCATATTGCCTCCAAACATTTCCTTTAGTTCTCTGAACAATACTACAAGGGAGAGATTCTTCTTCTTCTTTCAAAGTCAAGGTTCAGGGAAATTAAGTGATGTGCCCGGGGTCACAAGGTAGTAAGCAGCAGTCAAGAATTGACCTCAGGTCTTTGGTTTTCCAGGTACACCATACTTCCTTGTCCACAAAGGAATCAAGGCACTTTTAATTTTGGAAGCGTAATAGATTTTCCCCCCAAAGATGAACACTTGGGACATGAATGTTTGCAAGTAGTAAAATATTAATACTCAACCTTGGATTAAACCAAAAAAGGACATGGAAAACAGTTCATATCAATTATGTATGACAGGGTCTCTTAAATCCGCTGATTTCCCCCTTTGCCAATAGTGGGCTTGTTCCATTCATCTTGCTCTTTCAACTTTCATACTTGAGTTGATTCTGAACGTGTGATATGTCTCAGTTGTCTTTTATTGGAGACATTTGCCTTTGCTGCTGCTAAACAGAGCCATGTAAAGAGGTAGTGTTCACCTCTAAACTTATTCCGTTATCCAGTAGGAAACTGAGTAATTGGAAAAGATGAGATTAGTTGATTAATTGATTAGATTGTACCCAGCCAACCTGATATTCCATTTTTCCAGGGTACTTCTTTCTATTACAGCTGGTAACCTTTTTTTTTTTTAATCCCCCAGAATCTAAGGTGTCAGCTATTAGTGTATTAAAGTCTGAGTACTCTAGGCATTGGCTGATTTTTCACAAATTATTTCTGGAGGATTAATAAAGAAGAGTATGTTATTTCAAAGGCTCTTTGTAATTTTGGCTCCTAATCAGTACCCGTTCATACGGTTCATTCATACCACCTATATTCTCTAGACTCACATTTTTCTAAGCCGATGCTGATATAATAGCGTGTGTTTTGTTTCCCCATTTTCTTTCTGAGCATTCTCTAACTTGAAAAAAATATCATCTTTCTCACTCTCTGTCAAAGATTAGAGCCCGGAAACAACGAGGTCCGTTGACCTCGGACAACTCAAAGATAATAGAGATCGTGAAATAAAAAATAGGAAGTTAATAGCCAAACAAGCTACTGTGAGAATTACTCCCATGGGCTGTATACATTCCAAAACACCAACCGAAGATTTGTCGGAAAGACAGAAAGGTGATGAGAATCCTTCCATTTTTACCGTGCTCAATTCTATCTGGGGAGTGGGAGCCCTATCCCCAGCCAGCAAAACCTTTTATTTTTTATTTTGCAAAAATATTGAGGGTCCTTTTTTCCAATGCTATTATAAGAGTATTATTTTTCCTTAGAAATTTAAATGTAAAACTTTCCTTCAAAATCGATCTTGTTTCCAGCCCCACATCTTTTGTCATAGAGATTCCCTTTGGACACTTCAAAACGTGGGTCAAAATCAGGGACATAAAGCAAGGCTGAAAAGGCATAATATGAAGATATGAGTTATGGGGCGACTATATCCCAATTACTATATCAAAAATAAAATTTATCTCTTTCTGAAGCTCAAAGGGTGAGTCAGAGGAAAGCAGGACATCTGTGTAAGCCAGTGTCATGGATCTGTGATTGACTATCTTCTTTTTCAGTTCAAAACTGGAGTTTCTATTTCCCTGATCTGACTCAAATTGAGTAATGTCTACCCACATACAGCCTTCATGAGAAAACTGGCCTCAGTCTCGTGCCAAGGGATCACAGTATAGGAACAATTGTCATCACAGAGGAGCCCCGGTATATCTGTTGTATGTGCATAGCGTTGTTAATAACAGAATTTCAGTGTTTAAAGGGACCTTACAATTCTTATAGTTTAACCACTTCCAGTCCAAGCTGAAATCTTCATCAGATAAACACTCAGTGCTGGAATAGACTCAATGATGGGGCACTCACTGAGGGCAGAAGCTCAAGTGAATCACCTAGAAAATTAATTATGGAATTTTTGCAATCTTTACTGATGTGTAAATGTGAAAGAAACATAAAATTAGACGTATGAGGATTTTTACAGAATACAAAATTTGGAACCAAGGAGGACTTGGGGTGAGAGTCTTGCTTCACTATTTAATAGCTCTACGATTTAGGGCAGTTAACTTTTTTTAAAAAAAAATGTTTATTTATTTATTTTTGAGAGAGAGAGAGAGAGAGAGAGGGAGGGAAGGGAAGATAAAGAGTGAGAGAGAGAATCCCAAGCAGGCTCCGTGCCATCAGTGCAGCGCACAAGATGGGGCTCGAACTAATGAACCATGAGATCATGACTTGAGCTGAAACCAAGAGTCGGACCCTTAACTGACTGAGCCACCCAGGCGCCCACAGTTAACATTTCTGAGTATTCATTGCCTCCTCTGTGAAATGGGTATGACAAACTCAATATCCCTGAGTTTTATGAGGATTAACTAAGATAATGTTTACAAAACACCTAGAAGGGTGCCTTTCTGGCACAGACCATTATTATTTCCTTCTATTCATAAGTAAAAGAAACTTCGAGATATACAAAAAAAAAAAAAAAAAAGAATGCAGATTGTACATGCGTTTTCTACCTGAGTCTCTTTAAAGATGATGAGTAGAAGAAGATGATGGGATTATTTGCTTGTTTTGCTTATTTTTAATTCTTTCAAAAGCTAGACACCATTATGTTAAAATAAATCCATGGGTGTTTACACTTCCTGGTATCTTTTAGTTACTTTTCTATTTTCATCAATTATTTGTTTTTTAACCATTAATTTCAACAACAACCTCTACAGAGCTGAGCATTACAAACACCATCATTGTTTCTTAAAAGAGTCTTGCTTGCTAGATGAGATTCCAGTCTAGAATTTCAGCTTCTGCACTCCAGAGCCACAAGAAGTGGGAAATACCATTATTTCAATGAGGTTCCTCATAATAGCCCAAGAGAGAATATTAAAAACATATTTTCCTGAATATCTTTTAGGGAAAACAGAGAGGAAGAAAGAAAAAGGGGGGAAAGGAACCACAGTATATGTGGCTGTTATTTGTACAATGTTATTTGTAGCATTATTTGTCACATATGTGCAAAAAAAGTTCAAGTGACTTAGGGGTACTAATTTTGCCATTTTATCTATAGAAAACATGTATTTTTAGAAACTTAGTGATTTAAAGAACTAGCATTCTTCTATCCATAAGATTATTTTGTCATGAGAGTGGCATGTGTTGTGTTTAGAGGAAAGAAATTCAGATCTGACAAGGGATGTGATGCAATTATATCTAAGATCACAATCGAAGGATAAATTATGTATAAGTTAATTCAATCTCAATCATCCAATAACTATTCAGACAGATAATGGTGACTACAGACAGGTATCTGCGCTACTGCTAATTGACTTTTCTTAGAATACTCATTGTTGGAAATGTTGAACTCTAACATATTATCTGGATTCTGTTTGTATTTCCCCGTGGTAAAATATTCTAATGCAAAAAAAAAAAAAAAAGTTCAAGGTATGACCTCCAACCAAAGTATTTTTCACAGAGTAAAAGTTCTTGGGCATTTTACTTCTTATAGCTGAAGCTATTCAATAAAATTTCATTTTTATTATCTTTATGGATGAAAGCATATCCAGAAAACCAAATCTATAGGATCCAAGTACTCAGGGCAATGAGAAAAAAAAAAAAAAACACAAACGGACCATATAATGATGACTCCTCTCATTTCTCTGCTTGTGTTTTAAGAGATGTGAGTTTCCTGATCCTTGAAGGGAGAAGAGTCTTGCTGATAGCCACTCTCACTTCTCCTTGAGAATCTGTCCTATGAGACAAGGGGCAGGGCATGCCCGTGTTGGACCAGCGACCTTGGGAGCCTGATCTTCCATTCCTACCCCTCTGTGGACACTTAAGTCTCTAAGCACTAACATTTCAACTTGACAAAAGCTTCCAGTTTGTTAATACGTGTTTGTAAAAAGTTGTAGGATTTTATTAAAGAGAGATTTCTGAAGGGGGGGTATATCTTGCAAATAAAAGAAGTTGAATTTGGTGAACATATTGGAAACTATAAGGAAATAATTTCATACAATAATTCCATAGTTACAAAGGACTGGCAAGAACCGGTGATTAAGTGGGTTGTGGCTCCAAAGGTAAATATTTTGGGGTCTCTTTTTTCAGCTCATTATTGAATATTATTATATAAGATATCTTCAATTCATTAGAGACTCTCCTTCTATCATTTATTGAGACTAGTGGCAAGAACAGATTGGCCTAGAGGGGAAGAATGGATGGAGAGAAACTAGCATAGCTATGCATATAATATATAAATTACACATAACCCTCAAGTAGGTTTTTTCTTCATTCAAATCATTACCCACTTCAAGTAATTACTTTCTTTTTAACCATGCATTTTTCTTCTTTCCCACTGACTGTGGAACACTTACCCTCAGAGCTTTTCTGGAAAAAGGCAAATTTAATCTTCAGAGTTCCTAGAGAGCCACTTTTCATCTGATACCTCACAGACAGAAAGTCTCCCAAATTAAAACAAACCAACACCACTCCCTCTTCCCATCCCCATCCCAATTGTTGATTTGGTAGCTGCACATTGAAAGAGTCAAAATGTATATTGAAAAGAAATTAACATATTTCACTCGATCGGTCCCGGGAATAGAACACTGCCTTTCCTTTCGGATTCCGAGAACTCTGAATTCAAGAACATGTGAAGTTGAGTTAAGATATAAGATAGCCTGACTGCAAATAATCTGTTCAACCATAAAGTTTAGTTCATTTTAAATCTTTATTGAATATCTATTACAATCGAGGCTCTGAATACCAAGGTGAAAGGCACGGCCTCCCTCCTCCCAGATCTCTTAGTTTAGTGATAAAGCAGATGAGACCACGTTGTAATAATATTCACTAATGTATTGAAGGGAAATGCCCTTGAACCACCAAATGCTCATTTTTAAACTTTACCAAAGTTCTCACTCTTATTAGCACTGAAATCCTATAGTCGAAGGCAGTCATGGTAGGCTTCCAAGGCTCATAGTCAAGGAAATTAAGAAAATCGGAACATTGCCTTCCATCCAATGGCAAGGTCAACAACTTGTATGTCCTTCTGGAGATGACATAGTCCAAAACTTTGGTATTCCTCCAGGATACAGAGTCAAAATTTATGGTGTGCCAGATTTGGAGAGGACATTAACAGGAAATGTTCTATAAAATAAGAAATTAAATCATTTGGAAGGGCCAGAAATTGAAGCACCCAGTATAACCAAAAGAAACAAAATGAAAGAAGACACCAAAACAGTAAGAATCCTTTCAAATTTGATGTCCAAACCGTGAAAGCCGCAAGAAGAATATATGTCATGTTGTTTGGCTTCTCAAGTGCCATGAAGAACCCAGTATAGTAACTCTCTTCTCTGCTTAATATCGATAGGGACTGATCAGGAAACAACCACCAAAAAACCCCCAACTTCTTCTCAGGAAGTAAGAGGTTCTGGCAATAATATCCTAAATATAAGCATGTCTGGTTTTACGTTATTACTCTTTTTTTTTTTTTACTGATATACACAAATTGCCACAATATTTCAATGGGTCATCTGAAAACTATTTCAAGAAAGAGAAGAATCTTACTGAAATTGTTTTCCCAAGGCTGAAAAGTGGGTTCCTTTGTGTTTTTTTGACCATTTTAGTAGGTCAAAACACATTGTAAATTTACTTCTTTTTTTAAAAAAAATTTACTTATTTTTGAGAGAGGGAGACAGAGCAGAGGAGCGACAGGGAGAGAGGGAGAAAGAGGATCTGAAGCAGGCTCCACGCAGAGTCCAATGTGGGGCTCAAACTCACAAACTGTTGAGATCACAACCTGAGCCAAAGTCAGACGCTTAACCAACTGAGCCACCCAGG
This sequence comes from Cryptoprocta ferox, assembly GCA_028646485.1. Lineage (NCBI taxonomy): Eukaryota > Metazoa > Chordata > Mammalia > Carnivora > Eupleridae > Cryptoprocta > Cryptoprocta ferox. The sequence goes on along the minus strand of CM053579.1, from coordinate 8,930,820 downwards.
AGCCCTGTGTAAATTTACTTCTTAGTGCTATTTAGCCTTGGGACTCCTACAGCAATCTGACAGTGATGCCTTCTAATTGTTGTTTATGGATGTCAAGGGACTTTACACCTTTCTTCGTTTTTTTTTTGGTTTTGGTTTTGGTTTTGGTTTGCTCTGATTCTCTTTTCTAACATGGTGTTTAATTTGTGCTTTTGCTCAGTCCACCACCCATAAACAATTCTTGAGGGAATGTTGCATTTGGATTTGAGCAGAGATTCCATTAGAACTTTGGGAGTCAGGATTTGCCATTACTCGTCTCCTTTCCGATGCTTCACTGCATAAACAGCCCCCACCCCACCCCTACTTGTTCCCTCTTCCAAAAAGGAAGAAAGATAGAAGGAAAGCCAGAGAGGCAGCCATCGGCATCTTACATTGAAATCCTGCTTTGCTGGGGCGCCTGGGTGGCTCAGTCTGTTGAGTGTCCAACTTCGGCTCAGGTCATGATCCCACGGTTCGTGGGTTTGAGCCCCGTGTTGGGCTCTGTGCTGACAGCTAGGTCAGAGCCTGGAGCCTGCTTCAGATCCTGTGTCTCTTTCTCTCTCTGCCCCTCCCCTGTTCACGCTCTATCTCTCTCTGTCTCTCAAAAATAAATAAATGTAAAAAAAAAATTAAAAAAAAAAAAAAGAAATCCTGCTTTGCTATTCAATCTACTTGAGGTTTAAGTTTTTCTTTATAAAATTATTTCGGAAGAAAAACAACACATTTCCCTGCTGTTCCGCTGTCTTATTATTTGACTGATTTTCAGCTTATTAGTCATTCATCTGGATTGGTGCCTGTGTATTTTCCCAAAGGTTTAATATGGAAAATTATTTCTTTGGCTATATTAAACCTTAGCTCAAACTTATATCATTTTTCATAGTTAAGAAGCCTCACAGATACTTTCTTAATAATGCTCCCGATACTCTTGTAGATTATAATAAAGTACAGTACAATAACATAGTTTATAATATAAGAAACAGACTAAAGCAAACTTGATTAAGGTGACATTGATTGATAAGTCAGGAGCTAGGAAAGAACAAAAATAAACAAACAAACAAAAATCCTGGGTGTCCTGGTTCTCTCAGTCTGATGCGCTATGATGTTCTTCTGTGACTCTGTAAGGCGGCTGACTATAATACTGTCATCATGGATGAACAGACGAAGGGTCTTGGGATGCTGAGGGAAAGTGGCTCTGGAATCAGCTGCTACTGACAGGGTCAAGAGCGGTCATTGGGCACTGCTGACAGGATCAGCCAGTCATCAGGAAGGACCTACATCCCTTCTCTCTCCTCCGAACTTGCAATCCCTTGGCGAAACTTAAGAGGGCCCAGCTAGCAAAGGAGAAATGGAAATCGCAGAGTCCTGGGGCCAGGATCAGAGAGCAGTGTGCATTTGGACCACCCACTCTTTGGTTACCTAGTATCCATATCCATTTATCTTCCCTAGAACAACGCTAGATGCTTTCTGTCCTTCCTCGAACGAAGATGGTTCTTCCTTTCGTCCAGTGCAAAGTTCCAACAGTCATGTTGTTCATCTCTAGCAGCTATTAAATACTCTAATTCCACCTAAACATGATATAATCTAAAGACTAACTTGTAGTTAACGGCCAGCACCCATCCTTACATAAAATGACAAGGGGAGAAGAGGAGAGGGGGAAACTTGTGTGTGAGGATATATATATATACAATTGTTACTATTTGTAACACACACGCAACAAGCAAGGTTGTTATGAAAGCTGCTACAGGATTGTTTTCTTTCATGAGGCTGTAAATAATATAAGTACTTTCTACACCACCCCTTCCAGGTTTCCTTTGCTCTAAGTCAGGACTCAACTAGTTGTTCTTTCCCTGATACAGTGTCCCAAACCTTCACTCTTGAAAACTCTGAATTCTTAGTCCTGTCCCTCTCCTTTTATTTAAAGCATCAGTTTTCCATTAAGCTTTTCTTTCTTTTTAAGGTTTATTTATTTTTGAGAGAGGGAGAGAGAGACAGACAGACAGACACAGACAGAATCTGAAGCGGGCTCTGCACTGACAGCAGAGAGCCCGTCAAAGGGCCTGAACTCATGAGCCGCGAGATCATGACCTGAGCTGAATGAAGTCAGACGCTTAACTGACTGACCCACCCAGGTGCCCCTCCGTCGATCTTTTGTATTGGTCATGAAAGTCTTAAGAGGCAGCATGATAGTACTAAGAAGTCAGTTCCAAACATGAGGCTTTCTACTTATGTTGTGTTACGGCAATCAAAAGTATCCTTGGTAATCAGGATTAATCTTCTGCAAGGGAAAAAGTAGAAGTGCCAAGTGACTTTCACTGGCATGTCGTTCAATAATATCAGCTAATTAAATTACAACTGTTTTTGATGCCAGCATTCCAGATCTGTTATGGCCACAGGAGGCAACAGGAGCTGTATCCTGAAGACTAGTAGCACATGCTATCCCAGGCACCCTAGCGATAACTCAGCAGATTGATTCTGGTTAGATTTTTTTGTAAAGATTTAAAATAATTGTAGTAATTTCCAAGACTGCATTCACCTCTCATTTGTGATAGTAAGAAACTAAGACTATGTCTAGTTGATTACAGGACAGGGGGTAGATTTGACAATTAAATAATGGATCAGTCTAGGGAAACTACACTGGCTTTTCACAAGTATTCACCTTTGGCCCGTGCAGGCTCTCTGAACCTTCCTCTTTTTTCCTTTACAGAGGCTTCCCACATTACCTTGTGTTTCTCTCATCTTTTTGATGTCTGCCCTCCACCGTAGCCCACTAAGGTCCTCGGCACTATAAGACTAGTTGCAGAAGAGGATTTAGCAGTTTCTCTCCTTTTTGTCCCCTTGAATATCTTTTTTTTTTTTTTACATTTATTTATTTTTGAGAGACAGAGAGAGATAGAGCGTGAACAGGGGAGGGGCAGAGAGAGAAAGAGACACAGAATCTGAAGCAGGCTCCAGGCTCTGAGCTAGCGGTCAGCACAGAGTCTGATGCGGGGCTCAAACCCACAAATCGTGAGATCATGACCTGAGCCAAAGCCAGACGCTCAACCGACTGAGCCACCCAGGCGCCCCTATCTTTCTTAATTAAAGTACTTTCCTGTTTAATTACTAGGGAGAAAAGATTGAGGCAAGCAGAAGCACCATTGCTTCAATTCATTTAATAAATCATTTTCAAACACTTACTTTGTGCCAGGCACTATGCAAAGCACTAGGATTTGAGCAGTAGACCCAAATAGTGCCCTCGAGGAGATTACAGCTTTGGCACATCATATGATGGTGGTTACATAGATCTCAGATATCTTTCAGTTGTTATAGTCATTGTCCCTGTTCTATAATTCTTGCTCTCCCGCTAGATTATGATACTATCTGTATAAGTCACCACCACCCAATATGATATGAAAAGATCATTTGACAATCAGAACTGTTTCAGAAAAATTGTAACCTATGTCATTGGATGTCAGGCTTAACTTCTTAGACTCCAGTCCAAAGTGGTAGATTCAGGCTTGCACCATCATTATACTTGGGATATTTGGTTATAATTTGGAGTTTGTAGGAATTTCTCTGTCTTCCACGATCATTTTCATAATCTTGGAGTATGTCCCTGCCTGCCACCTAAAGTTTACTTTTATGATCTCCTTGCTTAAGGCAAGTGGCTTCCTGCCTGCCTACATTTCTTTCATCTCTCTGGGAAGTCTCCAAATCCAAGAAATCTTGCTCTCTTTCCTGTTTCTGGCCTCTACACTAAATGAATAATTTTTCCTAAAAAACATTAGGGAACCCTATTTTTCCCCACCTCCCACCCTAGGGAACCATATTTTAAGACGGGTTCTGGATTCAAGCAAACCGTGAGTTTTTTCACGTCTTGTTCTAGGTTAATGGACCTCCACCCATGGGCCTCATCTCTCTCTGCCTCTTGTTCATTAATTATCATTGAGCTTGCTTTGTGTCAGGCACTGTTTTAGGTGTGTGTGTGCGTGTGTTTTCTGTGTAATTCCACCCTGTCCTCATAACAACCCGATGAAGAAGGTGATTTTATCATCTCCATTTTATAGAAGAGGGAACTGAGGTCCAGAGAGGGTGAGATGATTTGCTCCAGGTGATCCTCGTGGCTGGTGTATATTTTTTTCAAGGTCTTGCTCCTTCCATCTTGTAAGATAACCCACACCTGTAATATATGGATTCTTTATAAAATTTAGCCGGGGACAAGAGCAATGTGGGTCAACAGTACATGTGGTTGTCACAGACACAAATAGGCTTCATTATGAAAACACGGTGCTTGTAATAAAGAAGGCGATCGTTTTGTCCTGTTCTCTGTTGGACATACCATATGTGGATCAGTGTATTCCATTCTGACTACTATCTTTCACGGGGGTATTAAAACTAGAAGGTATCCAGGAGGAAACCTTTAGGTTTGGAAAGCATGTCAGAAGAGAAGCCGCTGAAATGACGGACAGTGTCTCAACCTGTAAACTAGAAGCTAAGCTGTCTAGAGGCATATCTTATAGAAAAGGGATTAAATGTCTGTACATTTACAGAGGGGAGAATTATTCATAGTAAATGCGTGTCGGAGAGAAGAATGTATTTGAACTCACACTAAGGTAGACTCTTATGATTAGAATCATCCACAAGATGATGAGTGTTAGGTAACCTGTTTGTTGCAGGATTCAATCGGCTGAGACATCACTTTTGGGGAACGTTGAAGAAGAGATCCAGTATTGAATTAGTCACGTCTAATGAAATGCATTGATATAGGATAAATACCTAGCATATAGGCATGCAACAAATGCCCTATTCATGCCCACTATTTCCAAAAGGCAGATTGTACACCTTAACAGTTCTCATCTTTAACTACCCACTGCCTGAACCTTTCCTTACCCTTTGACCAAATCTCACCACTTCCTATTCTCTCTCTCTCTTTTTTTTTTTTTCCTGTCTCTAGGTATTTGCCTCTGTTGCTCCCTTTGCCTGGAAGGCTTACCTAGTCCCATCCGTGCCTTTGGAAGTCATGGGAAAATGCTTCGAGCTGGATCCCAAATGTCATCCCTTCAACAAAAGCCTTTAACTGAGCCTTTTAACCGACCATGCTTCCTCAAACAGTGTAAGTACGTCACTACCTTTTAGAGTGGATCGTACCTAAGACTTTCCCCCATCAAATCGTAGACTTCTCAAGGGACTGTTGTCTTAATCCATGTTTGGCAGCATATAGGTTATATATCCCAGTACCAAGCACAGTCTGTGTGCTCCGTGCATGTTGGGTGAATGGAATGGAATTATAGGTCATTGGGTTAAAAAGTTAGTAAGAAAATATGCGGACCTGACTCAGTGGTAACTGGTCAGAAGTCCTAAGACTGAGCCTCATTCGGGGTGAGTAGCTGATAGATATTTGGGGACTTTTCTCTAGAAAATCCATCTCAAGATACACACATAAAGGTCCAGTAAAAGAACTGGAAAACTAAAGAAAAACATGTCAGAGCCAGTTTAGGTTTTCACACCCAAACTGCTCACACCTAGAAGCAAGGGCTTATTTCTCTTCACTTGGATTTCTTTGCCAGTGGCTGGTGACCTGAAGGGAATTTTTTCTCTTTATTCCCTTTGCCTCTCGGTGAATAATTGCAGCTTCCATGCTCTGTACTAAATCAAGGTATCTCATAAAAGCAGGATAAGCCACTGTTTCCTAGATAACTTCTAATACTTATCAGTGAATTATGGTGATGACAGCATCAGAATTTTAAATGATTTTTGTTGCCCCTCAAAATAAATCCCATTGTAATTCCATGCAAATTATTGTAGAAGGTTTCTGGTGGTAAATTCACAGTAGTTGAATCATCTTTTCTTTAAATAATTTTTAATCAGCCAACATTATACAATCTTGCATGCAATTAAAAATGTCATAGATGGTGGCTGAGGAATCTTTATGTTTCAGCAATTTAAAAATCTATTTTTGGCTTTGAGTTTTTTGTTAAATCCCAGTGCTTTTGTTGTTTCATCTGTTTCAAGCTTATGATAGGCATCAAGGCAAGATCAGTTGGGAAGATGAGCAAACGTTTTAGGTAGGATGGTAGAGTTAAGCCCATCCCTTATTACTGCACACCTTTGTATTTACTTTCATTTAGGCATATAAAATCACAACTTAATTTAGCAAAGGTTTTTTTCTTTTTCTTTTCTTTTCTTTTTTTTTTGGCAATAATCAGTTCTACCACGAAGCACAAAATATTGTTTTTTCATATTGGCAACAGATCTCATTTCATTCTTTATTCTCTGTCTCTATTTTCCCTTATCCAGGCTTTTTTGCATTAAATGTTTTTGGCTACCCTAGCCCATTAAGCACCCCTGAAGTTTCACAATTTCTGCTGAGTTTACCCAGATTGCTTCTAGAAGAGCCAACCTTTTGCTCTTCCAGCCCCATTGGGTCATCCAGCTTCTTCGCATGCTTCACAGTCCACCTACTCACGTAGTTTTCTCAAATGCTATTGGACGGAGTTTTCTTTGTGATCATTTTGCTCTGGACATGTCTTGGCTTGATGGTTTGATTCCATTTTTGTGCTTTTAATTCTTTTCTTATTGACTGATAAAGGTTGCTAGGTTCCAAGAAACCATCTGCGTGATTCACTTTGTATAAGACCATGCAAAATTAGGCTCCCAATAATTTTTAATGATGAATACTCCCTTTTAAAAGGCAAACAGGAACTATGTTTCTTTCCATTTAATATCTATTGCTGGATAGAAGAGATTTGCTTCATTGTGCTGTAAGGGATTTGACTGAATTAATATTTGTCCTGTTATGACTTGTTACGACGTGTTTTCAGAAGAGAAAAGAAAAGGAAAATGTCTTCCTAGATTTCTTGCATCGTTTGTTCTATGGCTGACTTAATATTAGGAAACTTGCTCGCACTTTAGTCATATAACCAGATTCTGGACCAAAAATATATATAGTCAGGTCAAAAAGCATGTTATCGTTGAGTAACTGTGCTCCGATGTTAGCTATAGCTATGTTCAAAGTGTACTGCACTATGTACACTAATGTCATGACCACTCACACTAACAGTGTCTGGGACAGGTGCACAGGGAATTTCAGTGAGTGTTACCAGGCACTTAGAAAAGAGTGCACATCACGTAACTCTTCCATATAGTTAGATGGTTAAAATAAACCTAACGCCTCAATTTTGGTGTGTTGTGATAATCCACGCCGAGAAGGTAAACCAAGTTTATAAAAAGTTCCTCTTCACGTGTTCTGTTTGAAATCTGCTGGCACCTTCAATTTTGACTATTTAAATACAGCTTCCTCCATCACAGCTGGGTGCCTGTGAATGAGAAATATTTAAATACACTGCTAAATTTTCTAAATGGAATTTTTAGAAATTCCACATTATGCATCTGGATATGCAATTTCAGCTAAATCATAATACAGCATAGTAGTAATATATTTCTTACTTTGGTAATTACTTTATTAGCTAATTAGTATTAAAACAGATTGCCAGAATACCTAATATGATTTCTTAACTGCTGCTTAGTGTTAAAGAGTAAAACTGCTACCACTGGTAATTCACTGGGAGATTTTTAAATGTTCTTTAGTAATAATAATTATAAACGAGTTGAAGATCGATTCCTATATTCTTACAGCGTGGCGATGATATGGGCCTCACAACCTTTTCGAGAGAAATGAATGACTATAATATTTAACCACGCTAACAAGTTACTTGGGATGAATTTGATGAGCCTAGGACAGCTAGAAAATTTTCAAGTAAGATCAGTAGGTCCGATAGTATAAAGAGGCCACGTTTTTAATTTAATTTAATATTTTATCTTTGTCTACTTCCTACTGCACTTAGAACAGTTCATTGCACATAACAGGTAGTCAGATAAGGTTTGCTGAATGAGTGAATGGCTCTCTAGGGGTCCACGATCTGTCCAGAGCAGAGGTAGGGTACAAAGATGCTAAGTGTTTCCTTGCCTTTTTCTCTATCCCCTTGGGAAACATGAACTTTTGGGCAGCTTGCATACATTTCTACATAAGTCAGAGATCAAGTCAGCTGTGTATCAAGCGTGGACCCTGCCCTTAGAACGGTTTATTTGGCTAAAGTGACAAAAAATCTATAGTGTTTAAAAAACGAAGAGTCACTTAACAGACCCATACATGTATATTCATTTTATAAGTTTTCTATATGCAGATACTTGTAATAAAAAAATATTCATGTTGGAAATCTTTCGCATATAGCTTCAAGAAACAAATTCTGAAAACATTCACCATCGGCTTTATATTGGACTCCTCAGTCATCTTGCAGCTACACGGGTATCACAGTGTCTTTTTCCCCGCAAGCTATCATGTAACCTTTGGTATAGTGCATACAGATCTGAGTTTTAATCATGGCCCTTCCTTTTACTTGCTGTGTGGCCTTGGCCACATAGCTACACGTAATCTCTTTGGGGTTCAATAGCTTCACATAGGAAATAGGACAATAATATCATCCATACCACAGGCTTATGGTGATCATTAAGTGAAGTCATGTATGTAAAGCACCTGTCACGTTATAGTTGTCCAATGCATGTCAGTTTCCTTGCACCCGCTTACCACAACATGTCTACTTGTGCAGCTGGGAGAGTCTCTTACTCAAGCCATTGAGTCTTTATCTCAGTAGCATTGTTTTGTTTTCCAAAATCATTTTAAAATCTATGTACATGCTTAAAACCCTGATGCCGTTCTGTCATTCAGAATCTCTTCATTGGTCTTTAAAAATTAAAATTTTTTCTAAAGAAGTAAAAGTTGTGTACATTTAAAGTGTACAACCTGATGATTGGATATCTGTATACAAAGCAAAATGATTGCTACAGTCAAGCTAATGAACATATCATCTCCTCACATAGTTACCATTACTCTTTTTCTGATGAGAGCACCTGAAATCTACTTTCTGAGCAAATTTCCAATATTCAGTGTAGTGTTATTAACTATAGTCACCACGCTGCACACTAGATCTCCAAACTTATTCCTCCTACATACCTGCAACTGTGTACCCTTTAGGGAGTGTCCCCCTATTTTCCCCACCTCTCCACCCTGGTCACCACCATTCTACTCTCTGCTTCTATGTATTTGACTTTTTTTTTTTGAGAATCTCTTTATTGTTAATCAGTACACTATTTTCCAGCCAGCGATCTTACCACCCAAAAGGAAGCATTATCACAATTTATTTGCTTCTGTAAACACACCATCACATTTACATTGCGCGTCTATTTCATTAAGCTACTCAAATGTAACAGAACAACCAAGAAACACTCAACTAAGTTAAGTTTTCACATAAAATGGATGTCATTTCCACCATTCATGGGTTGGTCTCATAAGGCACAACAAATGGAACTTTCAAAGTCTCTTGATCACATTTGGAAATCATTACATCGCTGTGTTCCATAGATGCATCCTGTCAGGTAACCTCAAGTCATTTACCAATGAACCCAATGGAAGAATAAGACTCAATCAGCCTTCGGATCCTGCTGCAGGAGGTAGCAGATTTGACTGAATTCTGAGAATGGGGCAAAGGTTTACTCAGTTCAGTGACCATACATTTGAAGATTGCACTGCGTAGTACAGTGACTCTCTCGGATATTATGTTTGGTAGGGGCCAACTTTGTGACACTCTCAGGGAGGGAGCGTGTCCAATTGCCTTAGGGCCAAAGCCAGGGTGGTGAGGCATAATCCCCAAGCAAAAAGCTTCAGTGGGTTAGAGATTGCTTTGTTAGTGAAAGATTAGTGATTGCCTAGGGGCATAGAAGATAATGCACAAGGCCAGCTCACAGAGAAGGGACTGGCTGGCTAACCAGAATAAAAGGCACAAACAGAAAATAAAATGGGTCAGTGTTCCTAGGGTATAAGCCACTGTAGGGAAATCCCATGACTACAAATGGGATGATTAAATATGAATGATCAGTGCTAGAGATCTTGTGAAAGTGACAGGTGAATCTGCTCTGGTCAGGTAGGAGTCCCAGAAGGAACACTTATTGCCACACATCAAAACAGACATTTATGTCATAGTGTTCTGGCCCCTTGCAGGAAGAGAAAAAAAAAAAACTCCTAAAATTCATATGGAATCTCAAGGGACCTTGATTGCCAACCAGTCTTGAAAAAGAACGAAGTTGAACGCCTCACACTTCTTGAGTTTAAAACATATTACAAAGCTAAGATAATCAAAGCAGTGTGGTGCTAAAATGAAGACAGACACATAGATCGGTGGAATAAAAACCGTAAAAATAAACTCCCACCTATGTAATAAAATTATCTTCAACAAGGGCACTAAGACCACACAAATGGGAAAAGAACAGTCTCTTCAACAAATGGTGTGGGGAACACTGGAGACCCACATACCAGAGTGAAAGGTGGATCCTTACCTGACACCATATACAAAAATTAACTCACAAGGAATTAAAGAGCTAACACAAGACCTCAAACTCTAACGCTCGTAGAAGACAACAGAGGGGAAAATCTTCATGGCACTGGTGTTTGGCAATAGTTTCTTGCGTATGATACCAAGAGCATAAGTGACAGAAGCAGAAACAGATAAATGAGACTCCATCGGACTCAAGAACTTCTGCACATTAACGGAAACAACAGAGTGAAAAGGCAGCCTACGGAATGACAGAAAATTATATATCTGATAAGTGGTTAATATCCAGAATATATAAAGAACTCCCACAATCCAACAAGGAAAAACAAGTAACCTGATTTTAAAAATGAGCAAAGGACCTGAATAGACATTTCTCCAAAGAAAACATACACACGATCAACAACCACATGAAAGCATGGTCAACATCACAATCATTAGAGAAATGTAAATCAAAAGCTTGGTGAGATATTTCCTCATACCCATTAGGATGGCCACTATGGAAAAACCAGAAAACAACGAGTGTTGGCAAGGATGTGGAGAAAATGGAACCTTGTGCATTTCTGGTGGGAATGTAAAATGGTGTAGCCAAAATGGAAAATAGTATGGGGCTTCCTTAAAAAGTTAAAAATAGAATTACCATATGATCCAGCAATCCCACAACTGGATATATCTCCAAAGAATTGAAATCAAGATCCCATTTCACTGCAGCATTATTCACAACATCCAAGAGGCAGAAGCAGTCCAAATGTCCATTGTCGGGTGAATGGATGAAGAAAAGGAGGTATATACATACAACAGAATACTATTCAGCCTTTAAAAGGGAAGGAAATCCTGGGACAGCTGGGTGACTCAGTCAGTTAAAGGTCCGACTTCAGCTCGGGTCCTGATCTCATGGTTCGTGGGTTCAAGCCCCATGTTGGGATCTGTGCTGACCGCTCAGAGACTGGTGCCTGCTTCAGATTCTGTGTCTCCCTCTCTCTCTCTCTCTCTCTGCTGCCCCTCCCCCCCACTCATGCTCTGTCTCTCTCTCAAAAATAAATAAACATTAAAAAAAAAAAGGAAGGAAATCCTGTTGTATGCGACAACATGGATAAGTCTTGGGGACATTTTGATGAATGAAATAAACCAGTTGTAAGAAGACAAATACTATATGATCCCACTTATATGAGCTATCCAGAGTAGTCAAAACCTTGGAAAGAGAAAGTAGAATGGTTGGTTGTCAGGGGCTGGGAGAAGAGAAAATGAATTGTTTGATGGGTTCATTGTTCCAAGCCTCTGTGGCTGCAATTATGACGACAGCAAACAAAATCGAGAGTAAAGCCTCAAAAAGAGAAGGGCTCGCATATGTGACTGATGTCTGTGAACCAGGTTGCTTAACACTATCCAAAGGTCACACAACCAGTTAGCTGTGAGCTGGAAGCCTGACCTGATTATCGATCCAAAGGGCTTTCCTCTGCAGTTTCCTCTCTCCCACCTTACCCTCTGCTAGCATGGCACCTGGCACACAGGGACTCCTCTCGCAAAAATTCTGGAAGAAATGAATGCTTCCCACATGACCTAATCACTTCCCTCCTTTGTTATTTGAGGGACAAGAAAATATTTTCCTCAGCCTTCTAGATATGTACCAGATCAAGCAATTCTGTATGTAAATAATAGGACTGCTGCTTAATAAAATGCACCTGACATAAAGGCACTAAACTATTTCAACAGACAAAACAATTCTGGAAAGAGATTAAAAAAAAAATGACTAACATGGAACATCGTCATTACATGTCTCCATTTGGGATGGCCTCCACTGAATGTCTAGTTTTGAACCTGTAGTATTTCCTACCGGGTGTGCCTTGCCCCCAAATGTGTGTTTGCTATTGAGTTAGAAGCACATTGAAAGTGATAATTTTGGAACCTTTGGCTTTTCAAAATCTATTCTGTTATATATTTCTTTTAGCCACCAGGTGGCATGTGCTTTGTTGCTGAAATTTTACAATTAAAATGTATAATAAGGATGCATCCTGAAGAGAGAAATTATATCAAGGCTTACATATCTAACAAAAATAATGATAGTGGATTTTATCATGAATTCAATCAACAAAAACGTACGTGCTAATCGATTTGACAGTTATGAGCATGCCGCACGAAGACCTTAGGCGTTTTAGGGTGGACATTTGTCCTAGCAAAGAGCTCACAAATACAATTTTAACTGACTTAAAATAGCTGAGCATAATTATCTAAAATTATACTTTCTTAACTTAAGGCATGGATTTCGTTAATGACCTGGTCTTGTAAGATGGAGGTAAAAAAAAATCTGTTTTCTCAATTCTATTCTATGATTTGTGACCCTGCTTATCAATGATAAAACCACACACTAGTACCTAAGTGTCAGACCAAATAAAGGTAAAGAATGCTTCACGTTAAAAAAAACCGCCAAAATTAAGAAAAAAGAGAAGGTAATTGCTCATTTTATTTTAAAAAGCCATTCCACACAAGGATTCACAGCAACGTTGCTTACAAGAGAGAATTTTTTAATTTAACTGCTCATCTGACGTCATGAAACAGGGAAAGAGGCCAACCAGGTGCTTACGAAGTTGTACCAGGCCTCTGGGGCTGGACGAGTGTTTAGGAATGTGGCAAGATAAAATCAACCATTTTTCCCCCCTCTCAATAGTTTATCTTTCTTTCTACCTCCAATCCCAAATCCAAGTAGCTAAACCTTTTTGTATTCACCGTTCAGGAGAGCCATCTGACAAGGCACAAAGCAGAGGAAATAGTTTTCTTACTTTTAGTTTCCAAAACCTTATAGTCCTAAGGAATGGATGTGACTACTGACATAGAAAAAAAAAAAAAAAAGATATATGAGGGGAAAATAGCAAGGGAGCTGAGGAAACAGGTTTTTCTCAGAGGCTAAAATAGATCTCCACGGGTAGAGAGGAGTGAGGCATTTGCAGCTTCCAGCGAAGGATGTCGATACTCCGCTTCCCAGGTAGAGCCCTGGGGAGGTGCCAAACTCCAAAGAGAATGAATGGTTGTGCGGTATGTTTAGCCACAAGGCACCTTAGAGACAGCTTCACAGGGATTGGTCTGCCATCAAGTAGCGGGAAGACAGCGGAAAGGGTCCTGTGTGCTAAGGGCAAACAGTCCTTCTTCCACGACCTAAAATATTTTCTAAAACGGGAAAACAGTTGTGCCAATGAGCACGCACAGAACTTACTATGATGGAGTCTGAGAAGTGCCCAGATAGAGACCAGCACAGGATATTGCCAAAGTGTGAGAAGGAACAAGGAGGGGCGGGGGGCGGGGGGTGCTACGTAACACAGCCAGACAGAAATAAGCCTCACTTATTGTCTGCAATGGTCAGGACTGGTGGGTGGGTGTGGTCACATAGCTTGGTGCTCTTCCGTACTGGATTCTTGAATGTACTGGGTAGGGTCTCCTCAACCCAGATATCTATTTATAACACTACTCAAGGGGTTCTTGAACTTGAGGCTTCCTGAGAACGACAAGAATGCTTGTTGAGACTGTGCCCACACTCTGGAATTAGAATCTCAGGTCTACATAATTATCTATAATAAACTCTGCAAGGACTGCTGAGGACTCTGATCTTGGTTTCCAGAATGGCGAAGAGAAGAGCTCTCCTCCTTTCTAAATTGATTCTTCTGGCCCATGAATCCTGGTTTGTGTTGGAATAGCCATCTCTTATTTGGGCTACCTTAATTACTAATCTCAGAGAGTTCTTAATCTTTGCTCACCAACACCAGGGACGGCCACATAATGCCATGGCTCTTCATGTCTCTAACCTGAGTACCTTGGGATTGGCAGCCCTTTTCTCTGAAAGCTGCCATGGTAGAAAGAGCTGTCTAACATTTGTTGAGTATGAACTATGTGTGAGAATCTCTTCTAGGCATTATCCGTGTATTACTTATTTTAGTACTCATCACACACCACGTGTGGCTCTCTTACACGAAGAATCTCCTTTAATTTCAACGGAAACTGAAAATAGATCCCTGATTTTGCTGTCATGACATTTCGTAGTCAACACCATTAAAAACTCCCACGAGCAAGCATTAGTTTAGGGCTTGACTGTGTACCCACTTCACGCTCGACATCATGGGGATGATACCAGGATTAGCTATTTCTGGAGGAGTCAGAGAAGGTTTCATAAATAAAGTCATGCTTGAACTTTGACTTATAAGGTGACTAGCAATTTGATGGAGAGGTGGGGACGAGACTAGCCCACCAGAGGGAGCGGTATGTATAAAGAAAGATCTCTAGGATGAGAGTTCTCGGCTTATTTTAGGAATGGCAAAGATTTGGTTCATCACGTATAGTGAAGGGGATGTTGTTGCAGAGGCGAAAAACATACACCCTGAGGGTAAACCAAAGCAAATCACTTAGCTAATGAGTGAGCCCAGGCAGCTGCCCAGCCTCTCTGCCCCCCACCGGTGGTTCCCTACTCATTGTTAGTTATATAGTAGCTCTCAAAGAGTGGTAAAAATGAAGTTTCTCCATGGGGGAAAAAAAGAAAGGTTAGAAAAGAAAGCCAAATGCTTGAGCTGGTGAGGGAAATGTAGAATCCAGTCAAGCCATGTTCCTTAGTCCAAAAATAGAAATTGTGAGCAAAATAATTAATGGTATGTGGAATTTAGTAGCAATTTGAACTTACAGCATAAATAGGCCCACTAAACGCTCAATCTGGGAACAAGAAAAAGTAATTCAAAGAACTACTCATCAGCACTGCAGTAACAATTCAGTGAAATTTTAAAAAATGGTATTTAACTTCCACTTAGATGTTTTACAGCATGTTCAGAGGGAAAGTATTTACAATAATGGCTTGCATAGTTGGAGTACACTATGTCTTAGACCTGATTCCTCCAAAATGTCAAAAGGTCCATTATAATCCAATTTCGTGTACCACTGTGGCTCACCAAATATTAACTTCAAGTTACTTTCCAAGCTTTCACATCATTCTCAGATGTATTCCTTATGATAATATTATGCTGTAACAATATGATTCTTGCCATTTGCTGAAATCTCTGACTGAAAATTTAAGTTATTTACAGTTTTTGTTCCAATAATAAATAAGGTGACCATAGACATTTTAATAAAACAAACTCATACAACTTTGTTTTTCTGATTAGTCACTTAGAATAAATTTCCACATGCGGAATTGTTGGGCAAATGGGTAGGAATATTCCGTGTCTCTTGACAGGTGTCACACGTTCTCCACTGAAAGGGCTGCATTCACATGGTGCTGGCCATAAATGAGCATACTTCTCGCAGCCTGCCCAGCACTGGGATTTACCAGTATGTTTCCTTTTTTATTATATCAAAATGTGAGACTCATTTTGTTACAGTTTGCATTTCGTTTTTTTAAATGCTTATTTATTTTAGAGAAAGAGAGAGAGAGAGAGAGAGAGAGAGAGAGAGAGGCAGAGAGAGAGAGGGAGACACAGAATTTGAAGGAGGCTTCATGCTCTGAGCTGTCAGAACAGAGCCCGATGTGGGGCTTGAACTCACGAACCATGAGATCATGAACTGATCTGAAGTCAGATGCTTAACCGGCGGAGCCACCCAGGCACCCCTAAAGTTTGCATTTCTTTAACTTCTTAGCAACGTTCAACTTACATTTTATGTATATTTGCTCTTTGTATTTCTTGTGAGAACTGACACTTCAGGTCAATTGATAATTTATTGGCCTGGGATTTGGGGGTCATTGCCTACCTTTCGTCATCCATATGGCTCTTGCCTGGGTAGTTACCACAATTATCCATTATACTTTGCATTCACAGACATAGTTTGACGCATATCTATTCTCCACTGGCTACTTTTACCCATTAAGCAACTCATTTGTGAAACTGAAAGAAGTAGAAGGGCGGGGACAAGCAGCGTGTAGACTTTTTAAAAATGCCATCATTAAGGAAGTTAATAAGTGATGAAAAATAATCACTGGCCTTTTGTGATTCAAGAAAACAAAGGAATATTATGGCAACAGTGTAAATAATTATGACATTACTATAGCAACTGGGATGGACTGCTGTAGAGTTGAATATTCAGATTCAGTTTCCATAAATATTCAAATATTCAATTACCTATTTGAAGCTTAGCTCAAATGAAGATTTCTTTGGACAATTTCAACGCATGCTCTCTGTAAGTGTTTTTAGAGTCATGTAGGTATAATTGAAAGCATGGATATTGGCTGTGAATATTTCATGAACATACTTTTCTCGGCAATTTTGGCAATTGTGGTTGGATAGGATCGGTTAAGATTTCAAATAATGTTAATATTCATGGAATTTGTAGACCGACTTCAGGTTATTTTATAAAATGTGTAAGAATTCTTTTATATAGAATATCCTATACTACTACTAAGAGTAATAATATGTTGGAGGCATTGGGTCATGACTATGTTAACTAAAAAAATGGAATTAATACAAAATATGTGTTATAATGATATGTACACAAGTTAAGATGCTTAAAGATAATATTCAGTGTGATGAGCACTAGGCATTGTGCATTATTAAGTTTTTTAATACTCATCACAGCATTACAAAGTAGTGTTAGGGAGGGCAAATAATTTTCCCTCTACCCTTCTGAGTTATTGGCTGAGATTCCCTGTAGTGAAAGACAGATTTACAGAGAAAAACAAACAGAAGTTTTTGCACATGTATACTTCAGGCATACAGGGGAGATAGATACCCAGTAAAAATGCGTATCTCAAAGGGATGACTTTAGAAGTCAGCATTAATACCATCCTAACAGGGAAAGAGGAGGAGGGAATATAGGCCTTCCGGGGGAGGGTAAATAATATTTAGGAAAGTTGGCTAGGCCATTAGAAGAAGAATAGGTGGAAGGTATGCCAGTCTGTGACAGAGTTTATCTGGGTGTAGCATTGACTTCCAGTCTCCTCTCCTGTGAAAAGAGCCAATCCGCCCTGGTTGATGAAACTCCCAGGGTGAGGGTCTATGACAGCTGAGTTCCTTTTGGATGATCTTGTCCTTAGGCAGGTAAGGGAAGGTCAGAGAAAGCCTCTCCCTGCATTTGCTGTTCTCAAGTGCCCGCAGCCCGAAAGAATCAATAAACGTCAAAGTGGCGTATTTTGGGGTGGCATATTGTGCTAATTCCGTGGGGACTGTCACAACTCCATTCTGTAGGTGAAGAAACACAGGCATAAAAGGCTATAACATGTATTTAGATGGTGGGCATACTCTCTTATTTTCCATTCTTCTAGATTTTCAATTTTTTTTTACTATAAATATGCATCCCTTTTATACTAGTAAAAATAAAGTATGCTTTTAAACGCTTTTGCACCTTTCATGCTGACTGGGACACACGTTCAGCTTCACACCTGCTCGTATAGAAGACAAATGTCAGCTTCAGCCATCCAGACAGGCATCGGAGTAGTCACTGCCTGTGTCTTCAGTTCTACCCACAGGACACAAAGGCAGAACAGCCAACATCAGAAGAAACTGTCGCTTCTCTTTATGAAATAATAAAGAATAAAAAAGATGTAAGACACGATTGATCTCACAAGAGGGGTGTGCAAACAAACAGCCCCCTGGTGAAACTAACAAGAACACTGTAGTTTTGGTGGTTTTTCTTGGAGAAGAGGAAAACAATAGTCTGCTGCAAACTCCAGCTGAAAACATAGGATGTCACAAGGATTTTTTTTCGACCTTATGATGATGTCAACGGCAGTGAAAATACACCCCCTTCCATTCTCAAACATGAAGGCTTTGGATTCAAAGCATTTCTTACAACACAGTTAAATGTAGCAAAGGAAAAATGGTCACCTCAAAAGGCACCCAAATAACGTGATAAAAAGCAGTTAAATTCCATTCATCCTGAAAAGCATTTATTGAGTGCATGACATGGACGAGGGGCAGGCAGGGCAAGGCGCTAAGAATATAGAGATAAATAAACCATGCCTCTTGGCTCCTCACAGGCTTATACCTACTGGGAACGCAGGCCTGAAAACAGTTCATTTTAATATGACGGGGTAAGCATCAGAGATGCTTTGCAAGAGCTGCTGTATTTGTGACACGGAATGAAGATGAAATAAACATAACCCTCCAGGCACCGGAGTTGCTCCCAGGTACAAGGACCACCCTTATGTGCCGGGCGTGTGCCTAGTCTGTACACTTTGTGAAGGCAAGGACCATGACTATTTTGCTCTCCACTCTATTCCCAAAGCTTGAGCCAACCACCTGGCCTTAAGTGAGAGGAAGAGCTGCCAAAGTCCCCCTCCGCCATCCCGATGTTTCTGCTACAACAGGGGCTGGAAAATTATGGACAAAGTCCTGCCATGTTTTTGTATCACCCACAAGCTGAGAATGGTTTTGACATTTTAAATGGTTACATAACGCCCACGTTTTACCTCTTAGCTTACAAAACCTAACATATCTCCCATCTGGCCCTTCACAGGGAAACGTTACTCCCTGTGCCGGACCGTAAGAGAGCTGAGGTGGTAGACAGGTCGTGAACAGCTTCATTCCACATCGCCAGTCTTCGCTACATAAAAGGAGTTAGATCTCTGGGATATTTAGGGGGATCTCTACCAACTCTTAGAGGAATTCACAAGACCAATGTTGTCCCAGACAGCCTCAGGTCCCGTAGAGGTCACTGGCTCCACATAAGGCCGTGACTAGACTCTGAACTTTCTAAGTGCAAGAAAGAGCTCGAGTCTCTTCTTCCCTGTAACACATTCAGTACATTTTTGACAAATGGATGAATACATGAATTAATGAATCACAGAGGAGAAACTCACTTTGTGTTTCAATTTAGGCGACACAGAAGTTAACCATACAGCTTCAGTAATTTCCAGAGATAAAAAAGATGACTGTTCTGCAGACTGAGTCTAACCTGGTATCTCTAGTTGTGACAAATGATAGCAACCCTCCCTCTTTTTTTGGCCATGTGTTCATCTCTATTGCTTCCATAGACACCGACTTTTATCTCCTGCCTTTCACATGCAACTTTCATAGAAATTGCTTTAGTCTGTCTGGTTTAATTCTGAATCTCTCAACCTGTCTTTGAGACCTGGACTTCCCAGTTCAACACATAATTTTCTTTCATTTTTTACTTTAACAATTTTTTTTTTTTTTTACTTTCTAAGATAACTGAATTAGAATATGTCACCTATATTACTAGGGCCTATCGAGATATTATTCATTGCAGGATCTGGATGTGATTTGAATGGATATTTTATTAGTTTTAATTTAAATTGACAAAAGGAGAGGTGGCTCAGTTGGTTCAGTGTCCAGCTTCGGCTCAGGTCATGATCTTACAGTTTGTGGGTTCAAGTCCCGTGTCGGGCTCTGTGCTGACAGCTCAGAGCCTGGAGCCTGCTTCGGATTCTGTGTCTCCCTCTCTCTCTGACCGTCGCCTGCTCTTGCTCTGTCTCTGTCTCTCTCTCCCTCTCTTTCTCTCTCTCTCACTCTCTCTCAAAAATAAACACTAAACATTTTTAAAAAAACTTAAAAATTAAAAAAATAAATTGACAAAAGACAAATGTGCTCATGAATTTAAAAAATCCAAGCAATTCACAAATAGAGATGGTTGTTTAAGGGCCGTTTGGTTGTCCTGGGTTCCTAGCACTGCAACATCGTTTCCCTGCCCGTCCCTGTCTCACAGAGGAAATGTTTTTACTAACCAGGCATACCCTGCACATTAAAAAGAATTTTTTTAATGTTTATTTTTGAGAGAGACAGAGAAAGAGAGAGAGAGAGAGACAGAGAGAGGAGACGGAGTGTGGATGGGGGAGGGGCAGAGAGAGATGGAGATGGAGGAGACAGAATCTGCAGCAGGCTCCAGGCTCTGAGCTGTCAGCACAGAGCCCGACGCGGGGCTCGAACCCACAAACCGTGAGATCATGACCTGAGCTGAAGTTGGATGCTTAACTGACTGAGCCACCCAGGAGCCCCACCCTGCACAGTTTTAAATACATTTACACACACAAATACACACACAAAGTGTGTGTTGTCTTTTATTAGGAGTAAATGACATAAAAAGTCATAAACCTTTTCCATATTAATATCTCATCCTATTTAATTTTCCACGGAAGTCAATAGCATGCATGTACTGTAATTTATTTAATTAATTGATCTTTAAGAATGAATAATCATGTCATTTAGAGCACTATAGTCATTCATGTGGAGTTTTTCATTTCCCCCCATTCACTAGCCACTTATTTTATCTTTGTCCATTTCCCCTTTTATCCCTTAAATCATATAGGAACTCTAGGGAGAAGACTCTCTGAAACAGCATCATTTTTCTTGGAGTGGAGTGCCTCATATATCTGTAAGATGAAGGCTCATTTTCTCCCAAGAATATCTTTAAGGTGTCTTAGAACCGCACGTAATGTTTCAATTATTTCTCAAATCATTTTCTGGACCTGGACTATATTCTTGACAATATTTCTAATGGGAGACTGTTGGCTTGCCCTTTCTGTATTCTTGAATTAAGCAAACAGTAAATAGAGGCAGAAGTGGATTCAAACCCAGGACTGTTTTTAGGCTGTCCACACGATATAAACAGCCAGAAGGAAATGAAAAACACGTCAGCCCCCACCTGAGAGTGCTGGGCCACACAGCAGTGTATTACATGCAGTAGTAGAGCACATAACCGGGTGCTGCGGGTATGCAGAAGAGCGTGCCTTAAATTCTGTTCTGGGGAGCTGGGGAAGGCTTCAGAGACAAGGTTATAACTTGGCTGACCCTTTAAGAAGAGTGTGCCATGTGGGCAAGAGGAAAGGGGTACTTGACGGAGGGGAGAGGGTTTATAAAGGCACAGAGGAAGGGCGCCTGGGTGGCTCAGTCGGTTAAGCATCGGACTTCAGCCCAGGTCATGATCTCAGGGCTCTTGAGTTCCAGCCCCGCGTCGGGCTCTGTGCTGACAGCTCAGAACCTGGAACCTGCTTCAGATTCTGTGTCTCCCTCTCTCTCTGCCCCTCCCTGCTCACGCTCTGTCTCTCAAAAAGAAATAAACGTTAAAAAATAAAAAAAAAAAAATAAAGGCACAGAGGAATGACGATGTATGGGGTGTTCAGGAAAGTTCAAGGAGTTTAGGGCTTCTTGGATGGAGAGTGCATGTAGAGGCCAAGTTTGTAAGGGCTGAGTAACAGGCAGGGTCAGATGATGGAGTAAGACTTTATCTTGAGAGTGATGGGGAACCACAGAAGGATTTTCAGCAAGGGCTTGAATAGATGACATATGGGCTTTAGAACAGGGGTAAGGAAACTGTTTTCTGTAAAGGGCCAGATGATCAACATTTTAGGCTTTAAGGGCCATCTATGGTCCCTGTTGTGTATTCTGTTTCGTTTTCCTTTCTCTTCTTTCTCCTTCTCCTCCTTTTCCTCTTCTTCCTTCTCTTGTACCTCCTACTCTTCCTTCCTTTACAACTTATTTGAAGAGGTTACAACCATTGTCATCTCAAGCACCATACAAAAACAGGCAAAGGGCTGGATTTTGACCTGGGGGACTAGTCAGAGGACCTCCATTTGAGAAGACAGTGGTCTGAAGTCACGGCAGACAGTGTCCAATTTTTGTCTCCTTGACCATTGGGGGTGGGAGTGGCAGAATGGGGACCAGTGAGGCTGTGGGTCTGACTGGCGGTGTTGTTCCCTCAGAAGCCGGTCAGGGTTGGGGGTTAGGGCACTGCAGCCTTCTTTTGAGGCCTGGGTTGCTGAGAGGACGTTGATCGCAAAGGCAGCATCCTAGAGGTCTGCAGGCCAGCTCCACCGTCAAAGATGCAGAGACAGGCTGAGACTGCACGGAGCGGTCCAAAAGTGTCCGATGGAGAGAGAAGGAATTCCAGGAGGGATTCGTGCAGCTTTTTGTGTGCAACTCATGGCCTCAGTGTGGGTGACCTGGAAGCACTTAAAAGGGCGGATGCAGAACAGAAGCAAATCATTTAGCACTCCATTAACTAGAGCCACATATGCAACTGTGCTTACAAAACAGTTTTTAAAAAGAACCCTATCTTCTTGTGACTTAAAAATTCATTCTATGTATCATAATAGGTGCGCACACACTAATGACAATAACCTAGATTGAGTGAACGTCCACAACATGCCAGGTGCCATCTGAAGCGCACTACCTGGTTTCTTTACGCCTCATCCTAGCCTTGCGAAGCAGCCATTCTTATTATCATCCCCATTTTACAGATGAGGCCACTGAGGCAGAGAGGGCTGGACCAATGGTTTCAAGGCGATACCCTCGGGATTTGAATCCAGACACTCCGCGGTGTTTTTCCTCTGAACCACCACACAGGCTGCTCATACAGAGGGAATGGAGATGTCATGTCACGGTTGCTAGAATTTACCTTCTACGAACAAGCTTACCACTTGAGTGCTTCTATATCTTTCCTCGGTGGTGTCTTTACATGCCATCATCATATCCACAGTAATTTGCAAGCCGACATAAAGCCAACATGTGCTTAGAAAGTTTGTCTACTGCCTTTACCCTCGGGAAACAAATATCTTCTAGAGTTCAATTGCCACATTAAACATTTACCACTTAACTTTCATACTTCTTCCTCCGAACAAGGATTTCCCTACCAGTCTTCTGCTCTGAATTGCAACTTCATATGTGGAATTCATCGCATTAACAATTTCTGAGATATTCAAGAACTCAGAAACCATGGCAAATTCTCGGTGGGGAAAAACATTTGAGTTTATAAATTTGGGTATTAAGCAAATTAGACCCTATTATGACAAAGAGACCTTTGGTTTTCATGCATGATGCGATAGAAAAAAGATAACAGAAGAATGTCATTCAATGTTAATCTGCACATTTCATTTTTATCCTAATTGTGTGCAAATGAAAAGGGTCTCTGAACATTCAAAAGGGCTTTTCACTACTCATTAACCACATATAAATGCATGGGCAGTGGTTTGCCCCAGAAAATTGCCTTGAAGGTGACTTGAATGTATAGCTCCTGGTTAAAGGGCAGACCTTTCCTCCCAGGCCTCATCAATTCTTTGGCTCTCGGTAGTTAGACTTGCTAATAATCGTGGAATTTATTACCAGCTCTGATGGGGATTGGGTCATCGTCTGTGCACCGGGGTCAAAGCAAAAAGAATACGGTCATGTGATTCAGTGTGTGACCTCAAGCCACATTTAAATGGTTACAGCCCTAGCTCCTCAGAGATCAGATTCTAGTAGAGCTCGGATTCATTCCCACACATGTATCTGTTGCCCCAGCCAAAGCCAGGGACCAGAAGGCCCTCAATGTTTCAGTTCTTTGTTTGTTTTGCCCTCGAGTGAGAGAAGCACTCTTTCCACCTAAAATCCATACCAGTAAGTCTTGAGATTTTTGCAGTTTTAAAAAATCCCTATTGCTATTTAAAAATAAGGGCTCCTGGGTGGCTCAGTCGGTCAGGCGGCCAACTCTCGATCTTGGCTCAGGTCACGATCTCACGGTTCGTGAGTTCAAGCCCCACAAAGGGCTCTGCACTGTCCGTGCGGAGCCTGTTTGGGATTCTCTGTCTCCTTCCCTCTCAGCCCCTCCCGTGATCATGCTCGCTCTCGCTGACAAAATAAACTTTAAAATATATATATAAAAAATAAATACAAATAAATTACACATACGATACCCGGAAAGTGTATGCTCTTTGTAATAGCCTTAAACAACACAGAAATATACAGAGCCCCATGCAAAAGAGCATTTTCATCATCGCCACCCTGCCTCAGGCAAAAATTGAGACTTTTTGCTCTTTTATTGTAATATGATGGTACACTTAGAAGGATGCATAACTATTATATAGATATGATTTTTTGTTTTTCTTTATGGTCTAACTTCCTATGTTTGTACTTCTAAATATACAGTTTAGTTTTGCCAGTGTTTTGCACTTTATTTAAATGGAGTGGTGTATAAATTGTCTTACTCTTTTCACCCTCCATTTGGTATGTGAAATGATTCATTAACTTTGATGTGTGGCTGCAGTTTGTATAGTATTCTACTCTGTGCACATAGGGGCTAGACGGGGAGGGAAGACAGGAGAAGGGGAGAGGGAAGGGTACAATTAATTAAATTATTAAAAATATTTATTTATTTGGAGAGAACGAGAGCGAGCAGGGGAGGGACAGAGAGAGACGGAGACAGAATCCCAAGCAGGCTCTGCGCTGTCAGCGCAGAGCCAGATGCGGGGCTCAAACTCACCAACCGGGACATCATGACCTGACCCGATATCAAGAGTCAGAGGCTTAACTGATTGAGCCACCCAGGCGCCCCAAAACAATTAAGGTTTGAATATTTATTTTTTCCCCAGAACCTTGCAACACTCCCATTAATTCTAATAATTTATCTGGAGATTTATTAGGATTCTCTAAACGCAAAAATGTAACATCCTTGTTCTTTTCTCTACACTTCTCATCAAATCCTTCTTTTTGATAACTTCCTGCACTGGCTAGAACACCCAAAACAATTCTGAATATGGGTGATAATACCTTGCATCCTTATCTTAATCCTGTCCTCCGAGAGGAAACAGTTCAGTTTTCCACTAACAAGTATATGTTTACTTCGGTTGTTTGAACACCCCTTTGTCAGACTAGGGGGACTTTCTTATATTCCTAATTTGCTGAGTTTATTATTATTTTTAAAATCATGAATAGATGTTAAATCTTATCAGATGTTATTTCTTCATCTACCGAAAGGGTCCTAAGTTCACTTTTCATCTGCTCATGTGTTATGTTGCCTTACATTATTTGAATTTCTGTGATATATGCAACTTGGAGGTGATGTATTATCCTTTGTAGATATTGCTTTATTCACTTTGCTGATATCTTGCTTATGATTTTTACATTATGTTAATGAGTGAAACTGACAAACTTTTTTTCTTTCTCCTCTCCTTGTTAGGATTTGGTATCTGTTATATGCTACTCACATAAAAAAGAGTTGGGATGTGCTCCTTTACTATCTTTCTATTTTCTAGAAGAGTTTGTGGATGATTGGAATTATTTCTTCCTTTACTATTTAGTGGGCTGCAAATTCAATATTTTTGATTATTTAAGAAAAATTAAGGTTTTCTATTCTTTTCTGATATTATTATTTATTAGTATTATTTTATTTCTAAGAATTTTAAAATTTATCTACTTTTCAAAGAAGACCCTGGCATGAGATTAATGAAAATATTGCTTTATCTACAGAATTTGTCCCCTTCTTCTTCCTGACAGTTATTACTGATTTTTTTCTTTAATGAATCTCACCAGAAATTTATCAATTTTATTGTTTGCTTTCTAAAAACAAACTTGATTGTGTTGATCCTTTCTATAATAAGTTTTTAATTTCACTTATTTCTGCTCTTAACATTTATTATTATTATTTTGTTTTTTACACTCACTTTCCTTGAGTTTATTTTGCTGTTCTTTTTTCTTACAAACTATTTTGCAAAGTAGCTGTAACCATTTTGCATTCCCAACAGCAGTGCAGACGGGTTCCAATTTCTCCACATCCCCACCAATTCTTATTATTAACTGTATTTTTTATTGTAGCTATTCTAGTGGGTAGGATGGCAATTTACATTGAACGTCTCTTTCTCGTTGAACATTTTTCATGTTCTTATTGGTCATTTACCTATGATCTTTGGAGAAATATCCATTCAAATTCTTTAAAAATTAGGCTATTCGCCTTTTTATTACTGGGTTGTAAGAATTTTCTAATTATTCTAGATAGTAGTCCTTTAGAAGACACATGATTTGCCAAATTTTTCTCCCATTCTTTGGGTGTCTTTTCAATTTCTTGATGGTGTCCTTTAAAGCATAAAATCTTTTTTTTAAAGTTTTTTAATGTTTATTTTATTTTTGAGAGAGAGAGAGCTAGAGCAGGAGCAGGTGAAGGACAGAGAGAGAGGGAGACACAGAATCGGAAGCAGGCTCCAGGCTCTGAGCTGTCAGCACACAGCCCGAGGCGGGGCCAGAACCCACGAACTATGAGATCATGACCTGAGCCAAAGTCGAATGCTTAACTGACTGAGCCACCCAGGTGCCCCTAAAGCACAAAACCTTTTAATTTTGATGACGGCCCATTTATGTTCTTTGGTTACTTGTGCTTTAGGTCACATGTATTTACAACTATGCTTTTTTTCTAGAAGTTTTATAGTTTTGGCTATTACGTTTAGGTCTTTGATTTATGTTATGTTAATTTTGTATATATAGAGAGGTAGGCATCCAAATTCACCTTCTGTTCCATAAAGCCGCTGCAAAGCTCTGCCCAGATGTCCAGGGAGGGAACGCAGCCCCAGTCCCTCAATAGCAGAGCACCAGCCTCACGTGGCAAGAAGAGCACGCAGGATCCAGGAAAATCGCAATGCTTCCAGCTCTGGAGAACACAGTCTGTCGGAACTGGGGTCACTGAAAAATTCGTGAATTGCACCTGTAGTCAAAATTGAATATGTGTTCATTACTTTGAGGACAGGGTCTGTAGTTTTGATCAGATCCATAATGGTGTCCGTTTGCCAAAAAGTCAAACAACATAGGCGCCTTGGTGGCTCAGTCAGTTAAGCGTTCGATTTCAGCTCAGGTCATGATCTCAGGGCTCGTGGGTTCGAGCCCCGCCTCGGGCTCTATGCTGACCGCTCACAGCCTGGAGCCTGCTTTGGATTCTGCGTCTCCGTCTCTCTCTCTCTGTGCCTCCCCTCCTCACACTCTTTCTTTCTCTCTCTCTCTCTCTCAAAAATAAATGAACAGAAAACATTTAAGTTAAAAAACATAAACTTTAAAAACTTTACAATTTAAGTGACTGATACTTCTATATCATCTCTTGGAAGGGTGCGGATTCTATAATAAGGGGATTAAAATATTAATTTGTAAGAATAAAGGCCTTCAGGTGGATTTTTAGGAGTCAGCGAATTGTGTGCAGATAGCTGAGAAAACAGAGCAGGCAGAGCCCCTGCTCTCGCCCCTCATAGTGCCGCACAGGTGCACTAATCACAGTATATGACATTCATATTTCATGACTCCACTTTTGCCTCATTCACACTTTAACACATTCTACTCTTAAGTCCCTAAACTGTCCATCATATATCAAATTTTGAGTTGTTATAAAACAGCCAGGAAATGAGTACTGTACGATATATTTTGAGCTATTGCATAGAGGTGTTTCCAGCCAGATATCAGTTCAATTTGAGCAGTGTACATCAGGGTTTATTGTATCGTAATTTGGATGTTTTACATTTATTTTGTTTTGGCCTTATTAGCTAATAAAATGAGGGGAAAATAGAAAATCAAATACACTGATGCATAGGTCTCATACACTTAATGTAAGTGAGAGAAAAGAAAAATGGTAGCCTCTCACAGCTGTAAATCTTTAACTTCAATCAAACTTCAACTCGATAAATGTGTACTCAAATATGAAGGAAAAGGACAAAATTAGAATACATGAAACGATAAAGATGCATTACCATCATGTTTTTGTAGAGTCTGGACTCAGTGGGATATAAACATGAAATGGATTTTTTTCCCCCTCCAGTTACTGCCTTCAACCACGCTCTATTGAATCTCTCTTTCTTGTCCTTTAATAGAGATTTGGACAGATTCCATAAGTATCTGGTCACTTTTAGTTATTAAAACTCAGCACACTGGGGCGCCTGGGTGGCTCAGTCGGTTAAGCGTCTGACTTCAGCTCAGGTCATGATCTCGCGGTTCGTGGGTTCAGGCCCCGCGTCAGGCTTTGTGCTGACAGCTCAGAGCCTGGAGTCTGTCTTCGGATTCTGTGTCTCCCTCTCTCTCTGACCCTCCCCTGCTCGTGCTGTCTCTGTCTCTCAAAAATAAATAAAAAACATAAAAAAATTTAAAAAATAATAAAACTCAGCACAGTTTACAGTTTCAGTCTCAACCTCTATTTAACTTGCATTTCTCTTCCCTTCCCCTTTGGCACAGGATTGAACTGGGACCCTGATAATTTAGGAGTGGCAAGACAGGGTCTGAAGGAGGTATTTCTCTCCTTCCCTCCTTCTTCAAAGTCTAACTCCTCCAGTGTGTTGAAGTGAATAGAAAGTGGGGGAAAATGGACACATGAACACATCTCTCTTTACTTCCTTCCTGGCTGTGATTATACCCCCCCCCTTTTTTTTTGGTTATTGCTGCTTCTCTGTTATCTCCTCCTGGCCATCAAGATTCTCTGCAAGAAAGGCATTGAATCGCTGGTTCCTTTGTGGGCCTATGTTTTGTTTTGTTTTGCAAAATTTCAGTGGATTTGTGACTCATTCATTCATTCATTCATTCATTCATTTATAGTAATTTCTACTCACAACGTGGGGTTTGAACTCACAACCCAGAGATGAAAAGTCGCATGCTCTTCCAGCTGAGCCAGCCAGGTGTCCCTGGATTTGTTTATTTGCATCGTCCCCTAGTGTGGAAGATGAAGAACTGGTTCTCAACATGTGTGGTACAGTGCTTTCCTACCTCCCAAGGAGTCTTTAAAAATGTGTGAAGGCATTATTGCTTGTCACGGTAACTGAGACAGTATTTCATGTCCAGGGACCAAAGACATTGAATGTAATATGCAAAGAGATCAGAGTCAAGAACAACGCATGCAGTGCAAGAACAGTCCCTGGAGAATAGTGATACCTCAATGTCAATATCTCCACCGCTTTGAGAAACACTGTTGAAATACTAAAGTACTCCTTTATTCACCAGCAAATAACCACTAACCTGACATCTCCCCTCTCATCCCCTGCCCCACCAGGGGTCCTCTGCAGTGGCCAGCTCAGCCCCCAGCCCCATATCCTCCACAATCTAGTAAATAGAGGGACACTGTCTGGCACAGCAGGGTTCCCCTGGGACCCTGATTACCCACCAAGGCCAGAGTCCAGTCTGGTTGGATGATGCCTGCACACAAGCCCAACCATCTTTGCAACAGGTATTCTCGACTCTGATTCCTTTGCTCCCCCTTTCCCAGTCCTCAGAAACATTCTGAGAGGCTACGCAGAGGACATGTTTTGAAATGATGGAGGCACCAGGACAAGACTTGCTACCATTTGGTGAGCCGTGCAGAGGTGTCTGGCCACAACTGTTGGCAGGTATCTTAAGAAGTTGTCTTTCTGGAGTAATAAGAAAAGCCTTACTCAATGTCCTATACCATCACAATAAAAAATCTAGTTTCGAGGTGAGAGGTAATTAGGAACTTTTAACATTTTTTAATTAGCTCTCTGGGAATACTGCCTAGTTTTCACAGCTTTACTTCAGCCCATATTTCCTTCCCCTCCCCTTGGGAATGTATTATGAACAAATACCGGTGACTAAATAGAGAGAAAATAGGTCTAATAAGTGTAAATTCATGAAATGTTTGCTAGACCTGAAGTCAATATATTGGTTCAAACTGAGCTTCTGCCACTAATGGCCTGTCGATAATGAAAGCGGTGGAAGTATCAGGGGTGAACGTCCTTTACTGAGACGGGGTTGTTAGAGCGGCAGGCTAGAGGAAGAAGATCACGAGTTTAGTTTTGGGCATGCTGAATTTGAACTACCTTTGAGGTTCCCAAGTAGAGATATTCAGGAAACGGATGAAGACTTCCTGGAGTTCAAAAGAAATATCTGAGCTGGACTTAGACATGTGGATGTTAGCTGTGTATGGATCCTAACTGAAGCCATAGGAGTGGGATGAATCATCTAAGAAGAGCATAGACTCAAAAGTAGGAGGATCTAGGACTGGGAATGAGGAATTGCAGCATTCTGTGTTTAGGTAGAAGAAAATGATTCAGTGCAGGAGCAGCAAAGGATCTGAAGAAGATCTAGAAGATGAGGAAGGTTAGTTTGCTTCTTATTTTTACATACTTTTCTTTCACCACATGTGTTGATGCATTACCTGACATCCTTAGCTATCTTATGGCCTGGACTTAATGCCAGCAAGCTTGTCCTCTGTTTCAGATGGATATTGGTGCACTCATTGCTGTCCTTTTCATCTGCATTTTTCTTACTTGAACACTTTGTATTCATTCCTCTGGAATGTCAAAAAGACGTTTTCTGAGGCATGTAATACCGTTGGCTCGCGAAGAGATAAAAAAGGATCCCTGCAAATGGCTGAAACTGCATCTTCCGCTCTATACAACAGAAGGCACTGTTACTGTTAGTTTCTTATTACTTCAATTCTGCAATTGTCGTATACTTTCTCAGCAAGATGGTCTAACCTTGAGGACACTCTTGTGTTCATTTTATGGGGATGGCAATTTTCCTTTTCTTTTATTTAATATAATGCACTGTGGCGATGCGTAAAGTTAAAGAATGTTAGCATTTAAGATTAAAGGAGCAAAGGAGCAAGCATCATCATCATTTGTCCAGTTGGTTATAGATCTATGTGTATGTATGTATATGTATGTGTATTGTGTGTGTGTGTGTGTGTGTGTGTGTGTGTATTCTCCCTTGACCCTCTTGAAGTAAGAATGCCACATTACTGCTGGGAGTAACAGATGGCTTTCTTCCTCCAAACCTTCCTCCTCCCTCCACCAGACAGATACACACACACACACACACACACGCACGCATACGCACATAATGGTTTACTTTTTTACAAAAAGCGTTTTAAATATTTATTTCGTTTTTTTAAAACATTAACATTTACACGGAGGTAATACTAGAATGCCTAAGAAATAGACTATCACTCAATGGCAAGTCACTAGTATTGTGTGTGATGAATTCTCTTAATTCTATTCTTCAGTAATATTCTATAATTCATAGCAGCCTTCTCTGCTTCCTCACATGGAGTTTGATGGCCACAGAGCCAATTGAACAACTCGTTAACTTTTATTTCTTTTTTATTTTAAGTTCATTGCAACTTAATTTAGCCCTGCAAAAACACATGCTGAAACACTGCCAGAGACTGGCTAGCTAAATACCACAGAAGTTAGCACTGTAGAAACAGTCAAACCCAGAGCTAAAGGGTCCTTCAGTTTAAGCCTAAATTTAGCATGTCAATAAGGGTGATAACCTAGAGCCAACAACTCTGAAAGATTGGTCTGCCTCCCCAGAGGGCGGAAGAATGTTCCTGTTCAGAGTATTAGGCAAGAACAGGACAGCCAAATGGTAAAATAAAAACTTTGATGAACATTCTTGGCAATGTGGTCTTTTACCCAGGAACCTAGTCAGTTACCACTTAGTAGGGAAAGCTACCAATAGTGGTCTTCTCAAATACAATCAACTACATTCTAGAACATATTCTAATTAACTCATGCCATAAATTTGTATTTATGTGGCCTGAGTGGGAGTGTGGGAATGTAGAGAAGGGCATTAAGGAAGAAAACAATCCATTACTTTTATCAGGGATATTCTATTCTGACTGCAAGAAGGTCAGGGAAGAAGTGGTATCAGGTAGAGTTCTGTGCTGGCAAGCAAGCAAGCAAACAAACAACAAAACAAAACAAAACTTCAGACAAATCTAAGCTCCAGGAAGGAAACTGTTGAAAGGACAGTGGGTGACTCCAAATATCAAAGGAAGAAAATGTACATCTATGCTTTCTTCTAAGAGGTTTATAGTTTGACTTCCTTTACGTAGGTCTTTGATCCATTTTGAATTAATTTTTGCATAGTATGTGAGGTATGGGTCCAACCTCATTCTTTTGCATATGGATACACAGTAGTCTCAACACTTTATGATGAAAAGATTACTCTTTCCCCAGTGAATTATCATGACACTCTTGTCAAAAACTTTTAGAGACAGAAAGTAGATTGGTGGTTGTCAGATGCTGAAGAGAAGGGGCTTGGAGGAATAAGAAGTGACGGCTAAAGGGTAGGGTGTTTCTTTGGGGGGGGGTCGCAAAAGTGTTCTAAAGTTAGACAGTGGCGATGGTTGCACAATTCTGTGAATATCCTACAAACCATTGAAATGCATGCCTTTAATTGGTGAATTGTACTGCATGACAATTATCTCAATAAAGCTATTAAAATTTTTACAAAATAATAATCTGTTAAAAAATCAAAGGAAGACTTGATCCATCTGGAAACACAGAACCAACACAGTTCCAGAGATTAGGTAGCCAGAAGTATTCTGCAATTTCTTTTTTTCTTTTTCCTTTTTTTAAAATTTTTAATGTTTATTTATTTTTGAGAGAGAGAGAGAGAGAGAGAGAGAGCGAGCGAGCACACAGACAAGTGGGGGAGGGGCAGAGAGAGAGGGAGACACAGAATCTGAAGCAGGCTCCAGGCTCTGAGCTGTCAGCACAGAGCCCGACGCGGGGCTCGAACTCATGAACTGTGAGATCATGACCTGAGCTGAAGTCGGATGCTCAACCAACTGAGCCACCCAGGCACCCTGTATTCAGCAATTTCTTAAGGATCTTGATTTCAGAATGACTTTAGCATCAACAATTTTTTAAAAATCTTGTTACCATTCAGTACAGAATTCATCTTTTCAGGAGAAAAAGTCAGATTGGTCTAGCATGAGCTACATGCCTGCCCCATGCGAGTGGAGACAGTGTGTGAGTGGCCTGGTTGTCTACTAACAAGACAACATGTAATAGTGATAATAGCTCAGCCTAGCACACAGGCTCATTTAGTCTGTACCAGTCACTGTGCTAAGTGCTTTTACATTTATTGAGTTGTTTTAATCTTTAAAACCACTGTGTTAAGTGACTATTAGTATTATACACCCTTTATATAGAAATGAAAACAGAGGATCATCTGGGTTAAGAAAATTGTCCAAGGTCACAGCTAGTAAATGAAAGAACTGTGATTCACACCATGGCAGTTTTGTTCTAAAGTTCATGCTTTTAATCACTATGCTGCAGAAGCTCTCTCTAAAAATGGATTTTTCAAACACTGATACATTTTCACATCTTATCTCTTAGTATCCTGGGGTTAGTGTGTTTACTGAAAATAATGTGACCAGAAGAGAGAAGCAACACTGAGCTGGCAAAAACAACACATTATCACCAGAGGAAAACAATAAATTAGTAATTATTCAGCCCATGTTTCATGCCAGACATTTTCACATATATCATCCATTCTATTATGTTTATCAGCATGCCCTATGAATCTATTCTTCACTCTTCTCTACCTGGTACCCCAGACATCTGCCCTTGAATGGGCTGCAACTTGAGTCCCTTGCCTTCTGGCTTCTGTTGGGTTCGGTGAGTAAGAGATTGGAGCAAGGGAGGGGTGAAAAGGCAGGTGATTTATTCTCTTGGCTTCCTCCCATATGGTCACCAAGAACCGACAGTAGCCACCAACTCAAGCTTCCAGCTCCTCTCCGGTAGCCTTATCTTACCTGCAATGACAGATATTTCTTCTGGTTCCTGTAACTCCTTTTTTACTTTGATTCTTCAGGCCTAAGAGTGATAATGGTTACACACCATTTCTGGAAACCTCTGCTGGTTCCCCTCAACTCTGCCCACACCTTGTAAACAGTCTCTTTATTGAACCTCTCCAATCATTCCTTTCGAGAGTGAGCCAGAGTAGGACTCTGAATGATACCCAGTAATTCTGTAAGGTCAATAAAATTATGTTGGTTTTGTTGTCGGAGACTTGAATCTTGACCATGATTCCAATCAGCAAGTGACAGAGCTAGAAATCAAACCAAAGTGATACATATTTTTTTTAACTTTCAAACATTAGCTCTTTCTTTTACTTGGAGCTGGTTACATAAGCTACAGCCTGCTGGCCATATCTACAGGCAAACTAGAAATCTGAGCAGATTTAAATGAGCAGAATGGATTTGAAATCCCATTGAATCTCCCTTCCAATGTACTACAGCTATGGCAAAGGGTTTCAGGTGGGGTGTGACGGTTAAGCATGTGAAATCTGAAGTCGCTGCCTGGCCCTCCATCTGTTGTCACTGTGTGACTTTGGGTAAGTTACTTGGATTCTTTTTGCCTCAATTTCCTTAAGAGTAAAATTAGAGTAGTAATGGTGCCAGCTTCATAGAATCATGGAGAGGATAAAATGAACTAATATATGTAAAGTCCTTAGAAAAGTGGATGACTCATGGTTAGAGGTCAATAAATGTAGCTATTATTATTATTATTGTTATTATTTTCAATGTAGCCACTTGTCTTGGTTCAACACCTATGGAGCTGATTCTGACATAGAGAATCCTCCTGCTTTCTAGAGATTAGAAACAAAATAAGCAGCTTCTCCTGTGGTTTCTTTATTTACCATGTTAGGAGGAAGGTAACCATTATGAGCAACTAGTTACGTCCCTTCTTTTGGGCCCTTTAGGGTTCTTACTGCTAAAAGATCTCTTTTTAGAGTAATTGTTAGGTAGCTAGAGATGGTTCCATGGGGAAGATAGCTTCACTGACCTATGCTCAGCAGGGTATGAATTCAGAGCTTCTTTACCACATGTATTTGTCTGGTTGTGTTTTCTGACCTAGTATGCCTGGTGACCAGAAGCATTTCAATATTTGTTGCCAGGGGAGCAGCTCAATGGCTACACTGGAATCAAGCTTTTCCCCTTGGTCCAATCAACACCTTGTTAAGTGGTCATTGGTTTCCAATGACAGAAACTGGAAAGAGTACTAGATTGGGAGTTATGAGATATGGGTTCTAACTGAGCAGTTTCAGTACGTGACCCATGACTTTGGCCAAGTTGCCAACGCCCTGCTAGACTTAAGTATCTCATCTGTCAAAAGAAGAAGTTGGATCGGTTGATGAATGAAGTCTTTTATCTCTCCTGAAATATCATGGCATTACCGAGGGAGTAACAGCAGTTTATTAAAGTGGCTAGCCTTCTCTTTGCCTCATGTGAGAGCTCAGTGGCAAATCAGAAAGAACATGGGCTGAGGCAACAAATAAAAATGGAAGACTAGTGTGGCTTTACCACTTACTCCCTATATGAACATTGAAAAGTTATTTAATATTGAATAACCTCTATTTCCTCATTTTAAAGGTGAGATACACTTCAAAATATTATTATAAGATGGTTCATGTCCACTTCCTAGTAAACCATATGGTAGCTCTACTGAAATTCAAGCAAGTTA
Organism: Cryptoprocta ferox; assembly: GCA_028646485.1. NCBI lineage: Eukaryota > Metazoa > Chordata > Mammalia > Carnivora > Eupleridae > Cryptoprocta > Cryptoprocta ferox. Next base: position 8,895,540 of record CM053579.1, on the reverse strand, counting down.
CCATTTCATTGAGGAGATCAAGAAAGATCTCACAGGAGAATTACGAGAGCATGGGAACTTGTGACTATCTTTTTTCAAACTACAAATCAGGAGACGGTGTATGAGAAAAGACTTTTTTCAGATTTGTGAATTTATTTATGGGAAAAGTCATATGACTGCCTAAAAATTAGATTCTCTTGTACATTTATAGAATTCTCTTAAAATAACTAAAAGTGTATGACATTGAGAGGCTACTGGGAAATTTCTGGTGGCCATACATAGAAAGTAAATGCCATGCGTGACATACACAAATGTATATACATGACAGGGATTCAGGGATGGATGAGATCATAAACATTGGCCCTGTACTTCATTGTTACTGTGGCTCTAACTGACCATTCTGTCAGCCCTGGTAAGTGCTCCTAGAGTGCTTCTATGGGGGCCAACAGCACCATTTGAAAGGCTGCTGTGAATCTCTGAACTACAGTACAGGGTATTCTTCTAGACTCCTTTCCGTCTGCTCTAAATCCCATAAACCTTTATCCTTTTATGTCTCAACTCTTTAATTTTCTCATCCTGACTCCCTTCTTATTTCCTTTAAAAATATCCTTTGGTTTATTGAGGTATAGTTTACCTACAGTAAAATTCACCTCATTTTAGTGCACATAGTTTGATGAGTCTTGACAAATGTCATGGAGTCGCTACAATTATGATAGAGATTATATCCACCACCAGCAGCCCTCCCCTGCCCTCCCCCGTCCCCCCCCTCCCAGAGTCCCTCATGTCTCACTGAAGTCAGGTTCCACCCTTTTGCCTTCTGGACCCTGGCAAGCACTGATCTACTTTCTATCAACTATTGTTTTGTCTTTTCTAGACTCTCATATACATGGAATAATACATCATGTAGTCTTTTGTGTTTGGCTTCTTTCACTTAGCTTTTGAGATTCATCCATGTTGTTGAGTACATCAGTAGTGTATTATTTCAATGTTGAGTATTTTTCCATTGTACGAATATACCAGATTTTCCTTATCCTTTCCCCAGCTGATGGACATCTTGATTGCTTCCAGGTTTGTGTGTGTGTGTGTGTGTGTGTGTGTGTGTATGTGATTATGAATAAAGCTACTATAACCAGTAATATAGACATTTTCATGTGAATGGTTTTCACTTTCCTCACCTGGGAGTGGGATTGCTGGGTCATATGATACTAATATATTTCATTTTATAAGAAAGATGCCTAACTGTTCTCCAAAGTCGCTGTACCATTTTGCATTCCCACCAGAAATCTAGGAGAGATCTGCTCACTTTGCATCTTCAGCAGCATTTGGCATGTCAGGCATCATATGGATAGCCTTTCTAGTAGGTATGTAGTGATATCTGACTGTGAATTTAACTTAAGTTTCCTTACTGAGACAATAGTATTGATGCTCAGAAATGTGCATGCCACTTCTGTCAGGCTGTTAGTGTGTGGGTGAGTCAATCTAGTCAGGGGTTGGGCTAGGTTTAGGTTTTATTGTTGCTATAGTTACCTTCAGTGTATGCATATGCCTAAAGGAACTGACACATTTCTTCAGTGATGGATCGCTTTCTTGTGGGGTCTAGAGGATTGGAAGCCTTTTCTCAGGGCTCTACCTCCAGCTTTCAGCAGGACTGATGTGCTGGTACATCAGAGGAGCCTCCCTGTTACTCAGTGAGAGCTGGTGCTGTGGGCTGGGGCGTTCTCTGTTCTCCAATTCCAGCCCCAGTCTCGGGCAGACACTGTGCACCTGGACCTCAGGGGTAGGGATTTCACCATGTTCCTCCTCCTCCTCCTCCTCCTCCTGGTGACAGTCAAGGTCTGTCATGTATCTGCTTGGTGTATGGAACGGAAGAGAGCTTTCAGCCCCTCTTCCACTGGTAGCTCATCTTCTGGGCCTGAAAGTTTCCTAGTCTTCCTCTCAAGGCAGATGGGATTTGGGTCTCCCACTTGGCCTGCGTCCTGAGAACGGTAGGGTTTCCTCCCTTTCCTCCTGGGCCAGATGGCTTGTGTTTGGGATGAGAGAAGAGTCCAGGGAAGTAGGCGTGGCTTTTCGCCTATCTCACAGTGTCAGCCCCCCCCCCCACCTACATGCCTGCAGCCCAACAAAGGGAACTCTCTCAAGTGCCAGTGCCTCCAATCTCTCTACTATGCAGCAGTTGAGGCTTGGGAAAAGAGCTTGCAATTAAGTGCAGACTCCTCTTTTGTCTGGGTCTTTCATGTATTATAAATTAATCACTAGCCCAAAGTAGACCTTTAAGAATTCATAAAAATTTCACTTGTTTTCTTCTTACCTGCTTTTTATTGGCTACTTTTCCTCTCATGCTCCTCCAAAGGTAAAAAATAGTTTACAGGTCCCGACTCTTTTCAAAGGGACTTGTCACTCCGAAATTTAGTTCAGCAGGTTGTTTTGTGACCTCAGCGACCTGAGCAACTCAGGAATAGCTATAGGTTTGTAGATCATCTGCCTTTTCTTATTATTAGGATGGAAGCAACATCCCCATGTAGCTTTCTACATTCTAAATGAAAGCAGAATTTCTTTCGACTCATGCTTTTCTGATTTGGTCACTCAGTCTATACTATTTACCTTGGAACAGACCATGGCACCTTGTAAGTCACTGCTACAGCAACTGTAATGCTGGGTAAAAGGCACTTTACACCAAGGTCAAGCCCTTGAAATATCGCCAGCTCCCTCCCCTAATCGGACGTGCCAACTTTGGGAAGGAGATGAGAAACCTCGGGCTTAATCTGCGCCCTGACAAAAGGAGAATGTTAATGAGAGGAGATGCAGTCCAAAGAGTCCTATGTGAGGAAAAATGTATGTTTTCTTTCTAGCTTCCTTCCCTCTTTATCTCTGAGGAGGGTCAGTTAACATTGATCCAACCATGTGACAGCCTCTTTAGGGCACTTCTATCTTATTGAGCCATTTTTCTCTCCAAAAGATCATGATCCTTATCCATTCCATGGCTTGGTCTTCATCCAGAAGAACTGGCTGTGTAACAATTCCCATGAGGTAACATGCATGTGTCCAAAACTAAACGCTGCCAGAGAACTGCCCTTTGGCAAAGTCTCAGCTTATATAAATCACGGATTTGTAACCTGCCAAATGTTAGCCTGCTTTAGCAATGAGCTTGTGAAGCTGGTGTTTCCCTATAATTTCCAGTCTATGATTTCTACTAGTATAAGAACCTACTCCAGCTTAAATTTTTTTTACAGTTTATTTATTTTGAGAGAGACAGAGACAGTGCGAGTGGGGGAAGGGCTGAGAGAGAGAGAGAGAGAGAGAGAGAGAGACAGAGAGATAGGGAAAGAGAGAATCCCAAGCAGGCTCTGCCCTGCCAGGACAGAGCCTGATGCGGGGCTTGAACTCATGAAACTGCAAGATCATGACCTGAGCTGAAGACAAGAGTCAGATGCTTAACGGACTGAGCCCCCCAGGTGCCCCAGAACTGCCTCTCCACCTTAAATAATTCCTTCTCCTCTCCCAGTTGACCTAATTGATGACTGGTGCTTCTATAGTGAAAAAGTCCATTCCTTTGCCTTCTATTAATACAAAGATATGTCTATAAGAACTGACTCCAAGGCCTTATCAAATAATAATATCTCAGCATGAATGGGTATATTTTGACCCTTCCTGAAATTCAGGTGAGAGAAGAGGGGTACCGAAGAGAACATGTGCTTACTGGTATTTTAATTGGGTGATATATGGGAAGTTATTATGGGCACAGAATAAGGAAAGGAGAATAGAAAGTAGAAAATAAAGTCATTGAAGATGAACTTCTTGAGTTTGGTCATATGCCCAACCTAGTTGGCAGCGAATCATGCTGAGGAAGATATGCCCTAAGTAGACAAATATCTTGTTAACAAGGGAAATAATGATCCAGTCATTACCTTTTTGAGGGTCAGAAACTTCCTATTTACACCACTGCTCTAAAAATAACTCAAGAGAAGAATTGGAAGTGGGCCATTGGTCAGATAGATCCCTTCTGCTTTCTACTTCTCAGTTTCCCCATCTAAGAAGTGATAGTAATGGCTTTGAATATCTCTAAGGACTCTTCCATATGTATTTTCATGTTTTTAACTTGTGGTGATAATATTTCATTTTGGTGATGTAAAAGTTATTATTATGAATAAATAAGATGGAACAGACATTCTAGGCTATCTTCCTAGCTTTGTGTTAGACAGTTAGAAAACCATGTATCAGAGGCATTGATTTGGCATTTCAGGACCTTGCCTTCATTGATTGTTGATCATATTCCAAGCAAAATTCATTTTAAAAAATTGAAGCAGTAGTCTTGGAAATGAAATGACAATGATTTGTAATCCTTTATGGAAAAGATGAAGTTGATTTCAGACCTGGTGTCTCATGCCTGCTTTGGCACAGGCTGCAAGGCACTGTGAAGAAGAACCCTTAGCCTGGGTAAGGAAACATCTCCTATCTTTTTGGATCCAACCTCCTTGCCAACAGTAAGAAATATAGTGATGTGATACAGATGGAGCCCTGAACTTTTTATAAAAATTTTTAATTATGAAGCCTTGGTAAACAGGTGGCAATCCAAGTACCAAAAGCATACGAAGTATATATTTCCAGATGGGGCAGGGGGAGGAGGGAGTGAGGAGGGAGGAGAAGAAGAAGAGAGAAACCTATCCTATTGACTTTCTTCACTCGCATGATCAATATCAGGAATTTAGTTGATGCAAAATTTACTATAAAATCAATATTCAAGCTTCCAATTTTGGAGAGCTGCACATCAGAAGTTTTGCTAAGGACATTACAGATTTTATCCCACGTACTCTCCAAAACAACTAAATGAGTTAGTTACTGTTATACTTACATGTTAAATACGTTATCCAAAGTACACATAGGTAAGCGAATGAACCATGGTTTGACAAAGGCTTGATCTGATTTCAAGGCACTAATCTAGATACTGCTGGGAAAGGATTTTGTTTTGCACACCTAATGAAAGCCCTAAATAAATTAACCTTAAAAAATATGAAGATTGTCTGGGTGGGCCTGGCCCCATCATCAGGGGGTGAGCCCCTTAAGAGCCGTGGCTTTCTCTGGCTGGTAGCACAAGTGGAGAGAGACTTGATGCCTGAAAGAGATTCAGTGCGAGGGATCTTACTGTTCGCTATGATGCTGTGAGGGGGCCTGAAGGCCAGAATTGCAGGAAGACTCTAGGCAATGAGAATGGCCCCCCAGCTAACAGCCAGGAAATGGGGCCTCCTACAACTGTAACATACAGCTCATGGTTCATGTTTTTCCTCTTTGGCATAAGAAATGGGAAATGCCTGACACAGGGGGTGTTCTTTTAGTCAGGATCCCAGAGTCAGACAGTACCTGGAACGGAATCAAGCAGAAGGAGGGAAAATGAAGGAGAGTCACAGTGCCCACAGCTGCCCTGCAAGGACCAATGTGTAATGCAACTTGAAAACGGTGCGTGTTTGTAAGCTACCGAGTTTTGGGGGCTGTTCTGCAGCAAAGCTGAGTGACATGTACAATACATAGGATGTCTTTATCCTGCTTTTTAAACTTAATATCTTGATAGTGCTTTAGTTAGCTATTGCCAAATGACAATATCACTACAAACTTAGTGGTTAACTTAAAAACAACACATCGTTATTGCAGTTTCCGTGGATCAGGAGTTTGGTCATAGCTTCACTGGGTCATCTGTTTCAGAGTTTCACAAAGTTGCAATCAAGATGGTGGCCAGTGTGTGGTTTCATCTGAGGCTCATCTGGGAAAGAATGTGCCTTTCCAGTTCAAGGGGTTGTTGGTAGCAGTCGTTCTCGTGCAGTTTGCTAGACTGGCCATCCGCTGGTGACCCCTTCCGCCTCCTTGCCATGTGGCTCTCTCCATAGAAGAATCTCAAAATATGCCAGCTTGCTTCTTCAAAACCAGAGAGAGAGAGAGAGAGAGAGAGAGAGAGAGTGTCTCCAAGCAAGACTGGTGCTACAAACTGTAACGTTATCAAAGAAGTGACATCCCATCACCTATGCTGTATTTATTGGATAGATGGAAGTCATAGGTGTGGCCCACACTCAAGGGGAGGGGATTATACAAAAGTATTAATACCAGGAGAGAGCAATCGGGGATGGGGGCTACCCTAGCGTCTATCCATCATGGACAGAACTTTTTATGTTACTAAATATTCTTCAAAAATAAAAATTTTAATGTTTGCACAATACCTCATTGAAATAGACAATAATTTAATTCATCACAATTTAATAAAGGTCTCATCATGTCCAAATTGGCTTCTAAGGCTTCTTTCATTACATACTAAATTCTTATCATCCAATGGCTTCTTTGAAGAATGCTTATTTCTTTTATTATTCTGTTGTTGATTCTTAAGCCAATGTCACTAATTTTAATTACTCTACTTTTAGAATATTCCTTAAAATATATTGAAATTAGCCTCTAACTTAAGGGATGGGTGATATAGTTATGTATTTTCCTATCCACAATCAATATATCCATGGAATATCTCATCGTATTGATCTTAATACATAGCTCTATCTGAAATAATTCAAGAAAACCCACCAAAGTGATTTCCATGAAGATTCTTTTTAGTAATCATCTCAAAGCATATTTAGAGCAATTTAATTTTTATGAACCATATTGGCATTTTATTAAATGGACTCACACATGAGCTTTTTAGAGACAGTCCACATAATTGGGGAAAAAGAGATAGTTGAGAGCAAAAGTTCTTTCAATATTTTGTCCACTGGTGAGCATCTTAACTCTATTTAGGCATTCATGAAATAAGTAGAGCAGAGATAAACATATGCAGAAATGGTAAATACGAGCAAGGCAGAAAGCAGTTATGTAGTAAGCACTAGTATGCAAATTGTTTATGCTCATTTTCATTATATATGCATAAATATATACACCTATATGTAGTTTTAATGATATTATTTTGGATATCTTTAAAATAAGTAAGATTATACATTTTGAAAATCTAGAAGCAAGAAAGGATAGAGAAGCCTTTTGTCTATTTCTAGATTTGCCCATCGGTTTTCTTTATATCTACTAGCTAATGAGCAATATTCTGCCTAGAGGCAAATGTACCATATAACTCAGTCCTTCCTTTATGCTAACATATTCAAAAGGATATGCAAATTATGTAACAATAGTAAAGTCATCACAGTTCTCAGGGAAAATCATTTCCATTTCCACCAGGAGGTTTACATAGATAAATGAGCATAATAAATAGAAGTGAGGTCCCTGATGCTTGACCAACTCCTGCCGCCTCTAATGCCTTCTCAAGTCGTATATTCACAAATTGGAGTGATAAATAGTTTCTTATTATTCGGATGACTTACATTTCACTGTTTATCTAGGGGAAGGTAAATGTCCATACATTTCTACTTCATGCCCTCATTGAACTTTCCTGAACTCTGGTTGTGTACTCAGATTTTGAAACCAAAATATACTTTTCACTTCTGCACAAAAGCAGAATTTGCATAATCTGTGTTCTCTCTACCCTGTGGACAGGTTATATAAAAAGACCATGATGGTTACTAGAGAGACTTTCTGTGGATTCCTTCTGCACCGGGCCTGGTCCTGGGACCTTGAATCAGCTCAGAGCATACCATGATGGGAACTCTCCAAGCTGACAAGAGTTAGGACATTTCTACTGCTTGGTAGCTAGACTGAAGAGTGCCCCTCCTGGAGGGATACTGTACATTTATTTTCAAATATAGAGTTTGGATGGGGGACGAATTCTGATCAAATAGAGAGATGAGCATTTACTGAATGAACGATGTGCCAGGCACTATGTTAATCACTAAATGGTGTTTCATTTAATTATCACAGCAACACTGTGAGGTAGGCACCATGATAATTAGAATGCCCATTCAATTTATTTTCCAAACTGTTCAGAACACTTTGGAGAATAAAATGACAGCTATTAATAATTAAGCTCAGACAACAGGTATAACATGGAAACTTTCTAGCAAACCTGTAAATGTGGTCACTCTTTTAGAATCCCTATATTACGAATAAAGAAACTGAAGTTCAGAGAGATTATGCAATATCCCCAATCTCCATGGTTAGAAGATGGCAGACCTAGGAGTCCAAAATTCTTGAAGTTATCACTTTATGGAGTAAGCAGTTAGTTAAGAAGCAGTAATTCAGGAGACTTTTGCTACAAGATGACAGATTAATAACATTTCCATTCGATTTCCTTCAGTAAAATCCTCCACAAGATGGTAAAAAGAACAAGGGACAGAAGAGAAACCTCCATGTTTCATGAAACTAAGAAATGATCACAATCTCAAACCACAACATATGTAGAATTTCCACCAGAAGAGTTGTGCTCATGAATCCCTTTCGCAAAAATGTACTTAAATACAAAAACCAGTCAACCCAAACAGTAAAGAAAAATAAAGAACCAAAAAAAAAAAAAAATGGAGAAAGTCATGGTGTGAAAGAGCTGGGATCAAGAACTGATTCCATTAGCGGCGCCTGGGTGGCTCAGTCAGTTGAGCGTCTAACTTGGGCTCAGGTCATGATCTCGCACTCTGTGAGTTCGAGCCCCACATTGGGCTCTGTGCTGCCAGCTTAGAGCCTGGAGCATGCTTCAGATTCTGTGTCTCCCTCTCTCTCTATCCCTACCCCACTTATGCTCTGTCTCTCTCTCGCTCTCAAAAAAAAATTAAAATTCTTTTAAAAAAGTTTTAAAAAAGGATATCTTCATTATCCATGCAGACACTAACAGATGTCATTTAACTTGGTAAGTCAGTGAATAGATGTTTCATCATATTATTTAAATTTTGAAAGTTAAACAGAAGTATAAAAACAAAGAATATAAACCTTCAATATTACCAAAAGGAGAAAAAAAAGCCAATAAGCTGAGTGAAATCTGGAATTTTATAACCTTATAAATAGTATATGCAATCCCTCCAGAGCACCAAAACAGTAATAAAATGAATAAAATGGACAGAAAAACAGCCTAATGATGGACAAGGCAACACTAAGACTACCATGGCAACATACATTTCTAGATGCACTGGCCAAGGCAACTAGTCAAATGAAAGAAATGAAAAGAAATGACAAAATTATCCACATTTGCTAATAATATGGTTATTCATTTGGAAAACCCAAGAGGATAAATTGAAACCCTATTAGAAACAATAAGAGAATTCAGTGAGATTCTGATTACAAAATCAATACAATTAATCAATGGCTTTTCTGTATATACAAGCTAACCAGGTATGAAATAAAATGGAAGGAAAATCTCAGTCATCAATAGCTATATGAGTTAAAACATCTAGGCATATGATTCAGCCTTAAAGAAGAAAGAGATCCTAACATTTGCAGCAATATAGATGAACCTGCAGGATATTATGCTAAGTGAAATAAGCCACACACACACACACACGCACACACAACTGTATGGTCTTACTTATATGTGGAATCTTAAAAAGTCAAATACATAGAAGCAGAGGTAGAACAGTGTTACCAGGGGTGGGGAGGTGGGGGAAACTGGGGAGATATTAGTCAAAGTGTACAAAAGTTGCAGTTATGTAGGATCAACCAGTCTAGAGATCGAATGAGCAGCATGGTGACTACAGTTAATAATAGATTATTAAATACTGGGCATTTGCTAAAAGAGTAGATTTCAGGTGCTCTCATACACAAAAGAATGGTAGCTATGTGAGGAGATGCTATGTTAATTAGCTTGGCTGTAGTAATCATTTCACTGTGTGTGTGTATGTATGTATCAAGTCATCAGCGTTGTACACCTTAAATATATGCGTTTTTATTGAAAATAAAATTTAAAAAATCTAGACATAAATTCCCTAAGAAATGCACAGGACTTATATCAACTAGAAACTATACAAATTTACTGAGGTTCTTAAAAGTAGCTTTATTTTATGTTATTGTTTTAATGAGAGAAAGAGTGTGTGTGAGAGCAGGGGAGGGGCAGAGAGAGAGGGAGCCAGAGGATACCCAGCGGGCTCTGTGCTGACAGCAAAAAGCCCAACGTGGGGCTCGATCCCACAAACTGTGAGATCATGACCTGAGCCAAAGTTGGATGCTCCAACCAACTGGAGCCACCCAGGTGCCCCAAAAGTAGCTTTCAACAAGTGGAAACATACATCAAATTGTTGGGTAATGAGATTCAATATTCAAAATTTTTGACTCTGTTTGCTTTAATCAATATATTATAGGCAATTCTAATCAAAACTAACATAATTTTAGATACAACCTGAAAAATGATTCTAAATTTTTTTGAACGTTTATTTATTTTTGAAGGATAGAGAGACAGAGTGTGAGCAGAGGAGGAGCAGAGATACAGGGAGACACAGAATCCAAAGTGGCCTCCAGGCTCTGAGCTGTCAGCACAAAGCCCGACTACGCGGGGCTCGAACTCACAAACCATGAGATCATGACCTGAGTTGAAGTTGGATGCTTAACCAAGTGAGCCACCCAGGCGCCCCTGAAAAATGATTCTAAAGTTCATCTGGATAAGAAAATATGAGAACAAGGGATCTTCTGAAAAAGAAGAGCAAGGAAGGGGACCTAGGATTACTCTATACTACAACACTGTATAAATCAACAATAATCAAAACTGATTCTGGAACATGATCTGACTGATGAACAGAACATGGAGTCCAGCTAGATCCAAACACTGGCGGAGTTTAGTTTGTGGTAAAGTAGCATCTTTAACAGTGGGAAAAATAGATTATTCAATGTTTAGACAATGAAATATTTTCCACCATAAAAGAGAAAGAAAGCTTGCCATCTGCGACAACATGGATGGAGCTAGAGGACATGATGCTAAGTGAAATAAGCTAGACAGAGAGAGACAAATATTGTATGATCTCACTTATACGTGGAATCTTAAAAAAAAAACAAAGCTGAACACATAAAAACAGAATAGATTGGTCGTTGTCAGGTGCTAGGGGGTGAGGGAAATGAGATGTTGGTCAAAGGGTACAAACTCCCAGTTATAAGAGGAATCAATTCTGGGGATGTAATACACAGCCTGGTGACTCTAGTGAACAATACCATATTGTATACTTGAAAGTGGCTAAGAGTAACTCTTAAATGTTCTCACCACTGCCACACACACAAAAATGGTCATTGTATGAGATGAAGGATGTGTTAGCTAACCGTACTGTAGCAATCACTTCACAGTATATATCTGCACCGAATCATCACATCATACACCTTAAACTTACGATTGTTATATGTGAATTATATCTCAATATCTGGAAAAAATGAAATGATACTGTGGCAACTGGCTAGCTGTCTCTGTACGTAGCTGTCAATCTGGTTTCCTACTTCCCTCCTTACTCTGAAGGGTAGAGCAGATAGATCAAATATTTGAATGGAAAAAAGCACAAATAGACCAGATGGAAACATAGGAAAATCTGTATGTACATTTGGAGAGAAGACCTTTCCAACACATACACACACAAAAAAAAGTAAGTGAAAAAAGAAAAGAATGGTAATTTGATTATATAAGTCTTAAAAATGTCTGCATGACAAAGATATTATAACAGTCTAAATAAAAGTGACATATTTGGAAAGAAAGGTTTCTAACATCCAGGCCAGATAAGACACCACTTTTCTTAATACTGAAATAGCTCATATACATGACTAAATAAGAAAGAGAAAATCAACCTGATAATAATAGGCAAAAGGAGAGAGTGAGACAGATCATATAAAAAAATTTAACAAATATTAAAAAATGCATGTGTTCACTGATAATTTAGGCAATACAAAATGACAAAATATTATTTTTAAACTCTCAGATTGGACAGGATAAAACATAGTTTTGAGAGGACCCAGTGGAAAGGGTGAAGGGAAGCAAGAATTCATACAGCGTTAATAGAATTGTAAATTGGGGGAAAGTATTTTGATGGACAAATGGCATTATTAAAATTTTAAGCGTATGTAACTTTTGACTTAGTGATTTGCCCTTTAGGCATTTGCTATACAGATAAATTTGCACATGTGATCAACTACATATATAGAACTATGCTGCGGCATCCATGTTAGAAGGGAAAAGAATGACAAAATTTTCAACATCTTATTGGTTACGTACGTCACGGTACATCTGCAGATGACACTAGCTATTTATAATATTCAGGGAAATTTATAAGAAAGATGCCTAACATATATTGTGAAGTGAAAAAGACAAGTTGCGGAAGAGTATGTGTTAGTGTGTTACTATTTTATATATAAGTGCAACTTTCTACCTGTATACACCATTTCCAGACAAATTACACACAAAAAAACTTAGCAGTTATTTCTGGTACTAGGATTAGCATTTTTGGTGGTGAGGGGGGAAGGAAGTAGACTATTCTATTTTATACATCTTAAGGCAATTTGATTATTTTTCCATGATCATCTCTTTCTTTTATAACAAAAGCAGCTTGTATTTTATTAAGTATCTATTAAAGGTCCATTAGTTACAAATCTTATTTGTAGACCTTATTGACCATTCTGAGTATGCTTCCCCAGCCAGAGCCTTCTGTGAAGTAGAAATTCCAGTCACTCAAAGAATATTTAGTAAGAACCTACTCTGGGCTATTGGTATATACCAAGGAAATATAAAATTGCTCATGGGAAAAAAGAAAACTAGAGTTAGGTTTTTTCCTGAACATGTAAGCCAGCTCTATTTCGATCATTTGGGTTACCCGTTGGCAATCCCATTGTTAAAATAAAAAATAAACAGAGTCCAGCCCTGAAAACTCCCTGAGCAGACAAAACCAGTTTGCTCATACAAACAAAGCTTAATTTAGCTAATTTTGTAAGACTGAGCTGACCTGGGTCATTTCTTGCTTATGCGTCTGGAAATCATAAGCCAAACTTAAACTGTTTCCCAAGGTTAATGTGAGAGAACCACTGACCAATTCCCTATCATTTAAGAAAATTCTAATATTAGGGCTACCTGGATGGCTCACTTGGTTAAGCGTCTGGCTCTTTGGCTCAGATCATGATGCTCTCACGGTTTGTGGGTTCAAGTCCCACATCAGGCTCTGTGCTGCCAGTGCAGGGCCTGCTTAGGATTCTCTCTCTCTCTCGCTCTCACTCTCTCTCCCCCCCCCCCCTCTGCCCCTCCCCCATTCGTGTGTTGTCTCTCTCAAAAAAAATTTTAAAAAAATAAAAAATAAAATTCTAATATTAGAACCAATCGCCGTGAGGAATCAACAGTCACTGCCTTCTCACTGTATAAGCTGCTTTATAACAATGCGCTCCTGGGCCTCATTCCATGTTTTGGTTTGAGTGCTCTGGTTGGCAAACTGTCTTCTTTTTTCAGTCTGTACACAATAAACTAATTACTACTTTGCTGATTCACTCATTTTATTTCTGTTATTTATGAACTTTTGACAACACTATCTTAGACTGCTAGGCATTCCTAACAAGAGCATTATGCATGGTTACTTACAAAGCCATGTAAAAGAACTTAAGTACAAATAATCATGATGAAAACCGCAAATAAATTAACTGTAAGATCCATGAGAGGGCATCTAAGTTCTTCTATTCTGGTACTACACATGCAATGCATATCCTTAATAAAATAATCATGTCCCTTGATCTATATTAGAAGCTGTAAAATATACTTGCATCATAACAACGGGGCATTATAACGTATCGCCATATAACACTAACTATACATATTATACAAAATTATGAAATCCCCCTCTTGGCTTTCTAGAATCTTCATAATCACTCTCCCTTTTCTTCTCTGATCTTCCTTCGGATTCCTTTCCATTGCTCCAGTGACGTTAAAAGTCTCCGAGGCTCCCGCGGACTACTGGGTGCTCCTCCTTTGCACCCCAGCTCACCCAACACACGCCCTATAAAAACCTAGCCAGAGGGAGAAAGAGCATAGCACACTGCAGTCAGGAGCACGAACTAGGGGACCACCTTCTAGTTTCCCGACTTTGAGCGAGTTACTTAACCCGCGTGTGCTTCATTTTCCCCACTTCATGGTGTTATGAGGAAAGGTACATGAATTAAATTAAATTAAGAGGAATAGCTCATTTGTAAAGCACTTAGAACAATTCCTCTGGCACGTAGCAGGCATTATGTAAGAACTTGTTAAATCAATAAGTAAGTGCTACAAGGCTCAGCACAGACATTGCTACCACCAGGAAACCAGGGGAGAGAGAGAGAGAGAAGCAGGGCTTGAGCTCACCCGATGTGGGGGCTCGAACCCACGAACCGTGAGATCGGGACCTGAGCCGAAGTCAGATGCTTAACCGACGAGCCCCCCAGGCGCCCTGCATTTTAATTGTCAGTTGTTCTCAGGGCTCCCCTACCCTGAGATGCAGAGTGACCATGTTCCTCAGTTGGTCAACGCCACCATTTTTAAGGCAGGGATTTTGTCTTTTTTGCCTTCTGCCAAATCCCCAGTGCCTACAACAGTATCCAGTGCAGATGTACATGACCAAAAAAATAAATGTTGAATGAATTCTCTAAATGTTTCAACTGCGAGGGCCCTCACTCCCTTTATACACCCGCCTATTCTAGTACTGCACGTAGTAGGTATCCAGTCATGATGAACCTGATGATAGTGGTAACCACAACACACCTGCCATGCACTGAGCACTCGCTAACCATGTGGTGAAGGCGTTAAGAGCCTTAGGTACAAAATCGAATTTAATCCTCATGAGAGCCCAGCGATGGCGGGGGTGGGGGGGACCACGATCACCCCTACGTTACAAATGAAGAGACTGAGGCGAAGCAAGACTGATCAGCTTAAACAGGACACACAGCTAGGAAGTCAACAGCTTGAAACCCTGGCATTCTCACGCCAGAGTCTGCACCCTTAACAAAACTGACAACGTGCTGTGGAAGGCATTCGCTGTAGGAATGAAACGTGCAGTTCTGTAGATGGAGATACACAGAAGCAGGGACTTCCTTTCAAGGACATCCCCCATTAACATGACACGGTATGAAAGACAAAGTGGAGAGTGCCGGAAACTGCCACACCCTTTACGTGGATTATCTCACGTAACCCTCACACTAACCTACTGATGAAGGGGCTATCACCGCCATTCTGGTGACGAGCAAACCAATTTCAGGGAGATTAAGCAACTTGGCCAATGTCAAATGTCAAGATTCAAATACACCTCGGTATGACTTCATACTAGTTTCTCGTTACCTGTAACCCAGATATTTAAAAGGAGGTTAGTTAAAAATAATAATGTTGGGGATGGCATTTTAGAAACTGGGTAAGCGAAATACGGCAATAGGATCCTCCAAATGTGTAATGTGTCAGTTTCTCAGCGAAGAGAGATGAGCCCTGGAGAAAATGCTAGATGAGCCAAGTAAAGTCCAGTGATGGTCGCTCCATATCTTTTCCCCCTTTACCTACTTATCACTTCAGAATGGTCCTGGTGAACGTCTTTTTATTCTTGCATTTTTGAGGTTTTTGTTTTAAGAGATGTATGATTTCTGAATCAGTTGATATTCTGGAATCTTTCCACAAATGCACATTTACTACAGAATTTTACTCGATGACTTTGTCCTTCCTAAAGCAGCATGCATTTTTGATAACATTTTAAAGCATCTCTCACAAAAGTGTCTTTTAAACTATAGTTCTATTGGTAGATTTTGGCTTATTATTTTGTACAGCACTTTCTTTTTTTATTTTTTATAGTTTATTTAGTTTTGAGACGGAGAGAGACAGAGCACAAGTGGGAGAGGGGCAGAGAGAGAGGGAGACATAGAATCTGAAACAGGCTCCAGGCTCTGAGCTGTCAGCACAGAACCGGATGCGGGGCTCGAACCCACGAACCGTGAGATCATTGACCTGAGCTGAAGTCGGACGCTTAACCGACCGAGCCACCCAGGTGCCCCTTGTACAGCACTTTCTGTACCTAAATGATGACAAGTGAGATCACACGGTATACAGTCTACTACTTCATAACTATACAGTAGCTGAGAATTCGGCAGCGCATTTATTCAAGTGGAATCAGAAACTTCACTATGTAATCCATCCCCTTCCTAAACGTCACTGTCTTGCTGTCCTTCAGGAAGATTCTATCATAGGTTCCTCATCGCCTCACAGGTGCATCACCTTCTCATTTACATGACTTACTGTAAATTTGTATGCCCCAGCACATCATTCATTTTACTTCTGGCTTGTTCTTTGCCAGAGTCTACACAAGATTGCTTTCCTTTAGAGAATAAGGCCTTTCCAGATATTCTTAGCTGAGCAAAATGCTTAACGACAAAGAAGCTAAGCCAAATGGTAACAAAACACAGAGTTCGAGCCTTTTTAATGTTTATCTTTTGTCAAGTTGTATTATGTTAATTTATGAAGCCAAACCCCTTTAAGATTCTTAGACTTTTTAGCGGCACCTGGGTGGCTCAGTTGGTTAAGCGTTTGACTTCGGCTTAGCTCATGATCTAATGGTTAGTGAGTTCGAGCCCCGGATCCTGGAGCCTGCTATGGATTCTGTGTCTCCCTCTCTCTCTGCCCCTCCCCTGCTAGCGCTCTGTCTGTCTCAGTCTCTCTCTCAAAAATTAAAAAAAAATATTCTTAGACTTTTCATTGTAAGCGCCCTTAGCCGCAAACTCAGGAATTCCAATTTTGATAGCTGCATGGAATGTGTCATCGTGATTATACTGAGACCAGATGTCTAGCATCAAATCATGCCACTGCACTTGGTTCTTTGAGCTTTTCGGTCAGAAAAGCATAATACAAATCTAACACTTAAATAAATGTCATGTTCAATGAGCCAGAAAACTCCCAAGATCAAATTGAATAGCAGATGTTGGCAGCAAGACTTCTACCATCCACAGATTATACTGATGTGACTTGCAGGCAAGGCTCAAAACAAGTCCATATTGTTGGTCTCTAATAACGCTTTTCATGTGAACCCATGTGCAAATACGGACAGGACCGAATCCTTTAGAATGGAAGGCTCCCTATAGAGAAAGAGTTCTCTAAAGTGCAACAGTGTCTACCTTATTTTTGAATAACTAAATACTCTGTCCAAGACACATTTCTTGTCTCTTTTGTCTGACTTGGAGAGACAGAGATGTTTGCAAGTGATCTGAAGAAAATGGAAACTTTCATTCACATCAGTTACTACTCACTAATAAAAATGGTCCCATGAACAAAAGGACAAATAGCCAAAGATTTGTCCTTTTGGTATACTTGGTGGAGACTAAACTAGAAATAGGTTAAGTAGAAACTTCTGAGTATTTCCATGACAGTAAATGTATGCACATGTCTATATAGATAAGACCCAAGTATTCTGAAGATAAAGACTTGGCAGTGTGCAAAATCAATAAAGACCACATTATTTCCTCCAAATGACCTTTCTTCAGACATTGCAAAGCCCTGTTATGTCAGACTCATTAGAGAGATGGCCAGTCTGAATTGGTGAAATGTCTTCAGTATTTAGAAATCACTTTATCTATATAAATTTTATTGCTCTAAACTAATTTCAATAATATCACTAAAGCATAGTCTAATAGAACATTCAATGAGCTTTATTTTAATTAATAGATAAGGATAATTTGTAACCAACTCATTGTTTGTATTCAAGTAGATTTTGCTAATGTCCTTGGAAGAATTTGTTTCTCTAAGCAGTTTACTATCCTTCAACATTTTTCATTAACATTTTGAATAGGTTTGCCAAAGCTCTTCTGCATAGATAGCACAAAAGGGGAGTTAAGTCCATAATTCTTTAAGTTATCTTAAGATTCAATAATTAAGATTTGAGTGACTTATTGAAAAATTCTTCATAGTGCATTGATTACATGTAAGACAAAACTTAAGAAGTATTGGGAAAAAACTAAAAAGAACCATAAATCTAGCAAAATTCCATTTACTCTCTCTGGACAGCACCAAAAATAACTGGTTGATTAAATCAAACTGGGCTATTTTGTTCAGACAACATAAAACAAACAGAAACCCTTCAGGTTGTTTAAAAGAATTGACTAGTTATTTTTTTTCAAACTGACTGATACCATATCCTCAATATACCCCAAATTTATTTGGTTTCTTGAAATACCTATTTATTTGAACTGACAGCTTTTTAAAAAATATACACTATTATCAAATTGGCTTACATACAACACCCAGCGCTCATCCCAACAAGTGCCCTCCTCAATGCCCATCACCCATTTTCCCTCTGCCCTCCCCACCATGAACCCTCAGTTTGTTCTCTGTATTTAAGAGTCCCTTATGGTTTGCCTCCCTCTCTCTCTGTTTGAAACTACTTTCCTCCCTTCCCTTCCCCCATGGTCTTCTGTTAAGTTTCTCAAGATCCACATATGAGTGAGAGAATATGATATCTGTCCTTTCCTGGCTGCCTTACTTCCCTTCGCATAATGCCCTCCAGTTCCATCCATGTTGCTGCAAATGGCAAGATTTCATTCTTTCTCATTGCCAAGTAGTATTCCGTTGTATATACTAATTCTCTTTGGAAGGGTGTTTTGAATGCCGAAATATTCATCAGTCCTTAAGAAACTATTGAGATCCTTCCGTGTGTTAAGGATAAAATTTTTGAGATCTTACCTCTGCTTGCAGGTTGCTAGTAACATAATGATATTATATGTACACTTACATAGATATTATATAGATACATATATACTATGCTATATATATAATAATATAAATATATGTATATAAAATGAAACTGTGTATATAGATAGATACAGGGTAGGCTTCATTCATTACTCTATTCATACTTTCAACTAAACTAACATGGTTTGAGTACCTGCTGTGCCTGGTTCTAAACTTTATGCAGATCATTTTTTTTTTTTGCCATCTAAGATATGGTAAGAATATGCTGCAATTAACCAAGTATATTAGAATAGGAAATACTATACTATGAACATGGAATATCAGCAATTTATGATGATAAACATTTATTTCTCATTCAAGCAAAGGCCTATTCAGGTCAGATGACTGTCCTCCATCTTCTGACTATGCCATTTGGAACATGTAAGCCTCCAGATTTCCAAGAAAGGGGAAAAGTGGGTCGGGACACTGTGCACGATGTCTTTAACAGGTTAAGTCACTTCTGTTGACATTCCACTGTTCAGAATTGTGTCATAAGGACATTAGGAGTACGTTAGGGGGGTGGTCAATGGTGTTTTCTTTCGAACTCGAGAAGGGGAAAACTATGATGAACATAGAACAATTTCTCTACCATACTATCTTATTTTAGGTTCTCCTGAATGTAGAGCTAAAGACAGAGCTCCAAGTACAGGTGGTTTATTTGGGAGTTAATTCCAAGAGCAGGAGTAAAGGAGCAGAGAGAGGAGGTCAGGTTAGGAGGAAAAACCAATATGTGATTGAGACCACCACAGTATGCAGTAGGATCCCAATTGTGTTGGGATCTCCTGAAAAGTGTACAGAATTCCTGTCAGAATTATCGACGTGACAGAGGCAGGATAATGTACCCACTGGCTTTTGTCTCTCATTGGTTAAGGATTGTTCTTGGGAATAATAGTCTCCCATCTCCCGTATGTGGAAAGAATATTCTTATCCCCTTGCCACTGGGGAAAGCCCTGGGGAGAAAGCAGAAAGACAACATGGCAAGCTCTTGACGTAGGCTGCTGCAACATGAGATGACTCTGAGTTGACACGAAAGTGTCTGCTGCAGCTGCAGGTGAAATTGGATGTGTTCTGAATATGTGACATGGAGAATCAGAGGCATCTGGCACACCCCAAAACTATCCTTTAACAAAAATAAAGGAAACAAGTACCTTTTTTTTTCAAAGATGTCCCAGATAGGAGTTATGATTTGGAGTCACCTGGATAATTGTTTTAACACTGCATATGATTTTCCCCTTGAGGACTCAGTAGGGGGCGTATTTTTGGACTATGGAGTCAACTGGAAAGTAAAATGGGGAGGTGAACGTTTGTTGAAGCAATGTAATCACTGTAGACAACTCACAGAGGTGACACAGCCCAATTTCCTTCTGCTTTTCTAGAAGTCTCCATCCCCAGATCCTATTAATTGTCTCAGCACTCTACTTCTGTAGACATTATTGAAATGTTCAGTTCACATTCCTTTCTTTCCTGAGCTAACAAACTTAACAGAGAAATGTGTTTATTAGTTATTAAAAATGAGGTTGGGGGAAGATCTTATAGGAATTTCCCACACTCCTTCTCTAGAGGCACCTTATATTTTCCCTCCATATTTTCAGATTTGAAGTTGACAGGAATAATTAATCATACAAAAAGGCAAGGTACTCAAATCCAGCAAACATAATGCATGGCCCTCTTTGTGGTTTTAATGAATGCATCCTTAGTGCACCTTTCCAAGTGCATATTCAGAGTGGTTCTGTGATAGTGCAGATATATTCTCTTTTCTCTCTTCTTGTCATTGCTTCTGGTTAGTATGTTCTTGTTTATGGTTGATACTTTCAAAGAACCATGATTTATTGACTCCAGTGAGCCTGCTGAATATTCACATTAGCCTTATTTTATATGTATTTTCATTTAAATGCCTATAAAATAAAAGTTCCTCTTCACCATTTTGGCTATAAATTTTCAAAACAGAAATTTATAAACTAGTGGTATATTTCAAAAAAACTCTCCTAAATTTTATCTAATTAGAAAACTTCCCAAGTTTTGCTCCTTTTCTGTTCTTTATGACCTGTATCCCTGTCACAGCCTTTGTCACACTATATTATAATTTTACATTTTCTTGTTTGTTCTTTCATTGTTATTTGGAGCTCTCCACCCTAGTGGCACTTAGTAGGGTCTTAGTAAATATTTGTTGAATGAGCAAATGGTTAAATGTGTGATTTGACTACCCGGATTGTGTTAATTTCTCTTATCTGGAATACAATGTGTCTCTTGGGATGTTGCCCATGGATAAATGCATACTGAATCCCCAAAAGGACTGCAGAAGTATAAAGACAGTGAACAAAGCATACATGTGATATCCACATGAGAAGATACAAATATAATCCATCAAACTGTGGACCAAAATGGGACCTTATGGATGTTCATTTTATAGATGAGGGAATTGAGGACCATAGGAAAATGATTTCCCACGATCATCAAACTATTTAGTGGCAGAACCAGGTTTTCAGTCCTAACCTACTATACAGTATGAAAGAGGGAAGCTAAAAAGGGCTATGAAAATAATTTAAAGGTTTAAGGATGTGGTTCAAAGATAAATGTTATTTAGACAAAGATTGGTTGGGGACTGATCATACCCAAGGGGTCAATGGTGACCCCTATCTCACCAGAAATAATTACAAAAGGATGAATGTATTGAATAGAATAAATGAGCGGGGGAAGAGGGAGAGAGAAAAAGTAGACCAATCACTGTATTTCTGAGATTCACAATTTCATATTTCCTGAAATAAGAGTATGTTTTATAATTGAAAGGATCTATGTAGGTCTTAAACATGGCCAGTGACTTTTTGACTGAATTATATTACTCCCTCCTTGACCCCTCCCACCCAACAAAAAGACGATCCATCTATGAAGGGAAGCAAACTGGTGAAATTTATATGTGTTGGTGCTGAACTGAAGTCATTCTGTAGCACTGCTTAAGTATTTATTTTTCTGAAAGGGCTCTCTTTATTAAATACTTCTCCATTCTATTATTTCCAGCTAGTGGAAATGCATCATGAGTATTTAAATCTCAAAGATGAGCTAGATTCTAAATCTGCACCTCATGTTTCTCAGCCGAGTCTCTTCTTCAAATTATATATGCATTTTCTGTATCTGTATTCCGATTCATTTTTCACACTTTCACAGTCTGGGATGGGAACCATACATTTGGTAGTTCTTGACCTATTTTTAAATTTTGTCAAATTTTTTCAACTTTTGCCTTTGCCCAGGAGGAACAACCACTTTAGATTGAACCGCATTACAATTATTTTTGTAAACTGAATCCAAATTGGGTCGCAGTGCTATTTTTGTCTTTAATCAACTTAAAAGTATTTTTTCCACTATTTCTACTTTACGGGTTTCTTTCTAGATATGCCGCTCTTATTCTAAGGACCTTGCTAGCTGTAATTCTGGGCTATAGATAACTCTATAGTGTCATGATCAACAACTATTTCCAGCTTGTTCTTGAATAAAATCCTTGAAAATATTTGCTCTCATGTTTCCAGCCCTCTGTGGCCTCAAACTATCATGCTGAAATAACTCTCAACCATTACAGTTTACTAATTTTAAGTGATTTTACTTCCCACCATCCAAATCACTAGTGTTCCATAAGACTGAAGGGATGATCCAATTCAATATCCTTATATAATGACCAAGAAAACTGATGCCCAGAGAAATTAAACAGTTTTTTCAAAGTCACACAGCTTGATAGTATCCTAGCCTAAATTAGAACTCAAGGCTCTTGAATTTTGCAACAAGACTCTTTCCACCCTACCATATTATATTTATTTATATGACTAATGTCTAATTCCTATGTCTTATTTTAGTTTCCAAAATATTTGTAATATTCTGATTATTTAAAAAAATTTTTAATGTTTATTTTTTAGAGAAAGAGCATGAGCAGGGGAGGGGCAGAGAGAGAAAGGAAGACACAGAATCTGAAACAGGCTCCAGACTCTGAGTTGTCAGCACAGAGCTCTGATGTGTCTGTCAGACACAGGGCTTGAACTCAGGAATGGGGAGATCATGACCTAAGCCAAAGTCAGATACTTAACCGACTGAGCCACCCAGGCGCCCCTCTGATTATTTTAACCTTTGACTTGAGTTTTTATGAAAATAAAGATAACATAATCTACTCTTATCCTTATCATCCCAAATTATCCCTACTGTCAATAAAAGATGTCTTCATTTACATGTATGGTAGGAAGCACATTGACATAGCATTTTAATTTGAATTAATGGTACCACTTAGAAAGGAAGGCCAGATCAAACACTATAATTGATCTTCATTATAATTCCAGTAAAGGCCAGCAGTTGTATAGTTATAGCCATGTTGTGTTATGAATATTTTGAAAAAGTAATTAAATGAGTGGCTCTGGACAAGACATTCGCACCATAGAACCAAGGTGATAAAGTCAATGATGTAGATCCAAAAAAAAAAAAAAAAGAAAAGAAAGAAAAGAAAGAAAAGAAAAAAAAAGAAAAAGAAAGAAAGAAAAAAGAAAGAAAGAAAAGAAAAAATGAAAAAAACCCTCAAACCGAAACCCAAAAACCACAACCCACAGTTAAAGTACTTCCTGTATTTAAATATTGTTACCCATGATTTTAAGTCTTAATCTTGTTATTTCCAGAAATAGGGTGCTCCTAGGGATTCCAAATGTTGGCATGAATTTTTAAAATGTTTTATGAATGAAGACAAAGATTACATGTTGTTATAATGACATTTGGAGGCATTCAACAACAGGGTAGGAAAAGAAATCTATGGCTTTAGAGCACAGAAACCTCATTTTCAAAGAAAATGTGCCACCAAATACAAAAGTGAGAATGGCTATATAATCATAGGCCATAAAGAAAACACCCTGTGTGTCTGTTACAAGTGTTTATGTTTTAAGAGAATGAGATTCTAAAGTAAAGCAGAGTATTAACTCACGGCTCCTGTGTGGTCTGTTGCATACTTTTAAAATCTACATGTAATTCTTGAGGTGAATGCAAAGCCAAACTCAACTGAGATAAGGACAAACTCTGTTCAGAAAAGAAATGGTCTATTTTTTGACACACGAGGTTGCCATTCTGCCAATAAATTCCAAATTTGCAACTGGCTTCGAAATTATTGAGGAGTGGTTCTGTCTTGTGGCAATAAGCAAAGATTTGCACAGAGGAAGAGTCACGGAGAGCCCATGTTGTTTCAATTTAAGAATAGCTGTACATATTTAAAAAGAAGAATTGGAAAAATCATCTGAAAAAATCAATGATTAGACCACCTGCCCTTCAATTATGTGGATGGGTCATCAGAGAAGAGAAGCTAAATTACTGAGATAATTGCTTCCACTTCCCTTTCATTTTTCATGTGTAAGCACAATACTTTGCATTCTATATTAAAAACCTTTTTTGGCCATTTGTTGATGTTACTGATGAATTCTGGCTTCTCTTCATGGCCATTACTCAAATCTGAGAGCATACGTTGTAAAGTAGAAGGAAGACAAACTTGTAAACTAAAACAAAATGTTTTCAAGAGGGGACTTAGGGTCAAAAGTTACAATCAATAGACTGGAATTATCTGGGGAGCTTGGAAAAAAATATCGATTCCCAGGGCTCACCACAGACCCCCTTGTTGTGGGGCACCCGGATGTGGATTTGTAAGCAGCTCCCCAGGTGATTCTGATGCATCTAGGGTGGCCAGCAACAGTGATTTGGGGGAACTACTAAACTGTCTCATAGCAAACCAAATGTTTAGCTTTTGAGATTCTCTAGGACATTTCTGATATAGTTCACAGTCTGAAATCATGCTTTTTTACATGAATCCTTTTCTGAGTCTACTTACAAGCCATGGAAATGGTAGGGAGAGAACCATTCCCATTAAAATTCCTAATCAGAGCAGTCCCCATCTGGTATTTTCATAGCACAATGGGAGAAATGGGTACTTTAAGATCTGCCTGAAACTTTTATTTGGAGGATGTTTCGGAGAGAGCTTGTTGGGTAGACTCACTGATTTTTGTTAGAACTAAATAAATGTGTTTTCCCATTTGTTACGAACACCACCGCTCACCAAAATCCATGCTAATATTTATGGGATTTCTGCACAATTAATCTGACGCAGTTATTAAGATGACAAAATTAACAAAATCGACATAGTTACTATGCATAGAATCATCAATTACTCAGATTCTTAGGCAGTCATTACTGAAGAAAACCACAAATCCTCAAACCAGTCATGAAGCTGTGACTGGGAAAGCATCAAACTTTAAATGACAAAAGAGTTATTTTTGTTTTTCAAATCGTGACGTATCTGAGCTCATCTAACTTGCTTGAATTTGTGGTATACTTGCACCATTGGCCACTTTACCAAAGTAGCCATAAATGTTTTGTAGCAATGTGATGATAAATGGAAACAATCAGATTACTAGAAGGAAAAATCAACATGATTTGTACCATTTAGCAATTTTGGTGGCATTTCCAGCTACCATAGCAACTTTCAAACCACCAAATGGATGTCACTATATGAAGAGGTG
Source organism: Cryptoprocta ferox (assembly GCA_028646485.1). Taxonomy (NCBI): domain Eukaryota; kingdom Metazoa; phylum Chordata; class Mammalia; order Carnivora; family Eupleridae; genus Cryptoprocta; species Cryptoprocta ferox. Next base: position 8,870,475 of record CM053579.1, on the reverse strand, counting down.
GGAAGAATTGTGCACAGCTGGCTCTCACAAGCTGGTGTGATCTGGTTCCAGCACGCCATTGGCCGAGTGCTTTATGGTTATGGCTACCAAATGGTTAGCAAGACACAATTCCATCTTACTTCCTCATTCTATCACACCCAGGATCACTGCTAGGAAGTAGGGAAGCACAGAGAAAAGGCAAGGGTTCCTGCTGTCACAAGGCTCCCAGCCTTAATGGAGAAAATAGACAAGGAGAAAGACAATTGTTCTGTGCCCAGTGCTGTAAAGGGAATGAGCACCAAAGAGGGGCGTCCAATCCTATTTGAGGATTTGGAGAAGGCTTCCCTGAGGTGCTGACATCCAAGCCAGATCTCATAGGGTCAATTTGTGGATCACACTTTGATAAACCTCACAGGGGGGATTTTGCTGGGGACAGGAGATTAACTGAGTCTGGAGAGGTAGGTAGGGCCAGGTTCCAAAGGAACTTGAGTAGCATGATTAGGAGCTTGGACATTACACCTGTTGTTAATGTAGGACCATGGAAGGGGTGAAGATTACTGGATCCAGAGCAGAGGGTGCTTTGGTGAGACAGGGATGTGCTGGGGGTAGAGACAGATACTGGGCAAAACTCAAGGAGCTCATACGTTCTTCATATGGAGAGACCTGTAAGTATGGAATTTACTTGGATACAAGGCAATAAGACTTTAATAAAGGTAGGAGTTTGGCTGAGGATTGCTTTCTAGCTTCCTGTCATGTATACACAACTAGGTTGTAAGTTTCATGACTTGAATATGAAAGTTTAGCATGTTACCAATTACACAGGTGTCTCTGACCAGTCATGCAGTGGTATGGAGAAGCAAAAGATGCAAGTGTTTTACTGAACATTTCCATTCCCACCTGGAGTTTGATTTTCTGTAGATACATTCCCACCTGATACTGAAAACAAATAATAATAAAAGGAAAAGAACTTCCTTTGTTTAGTCTTTTTCCAATTATCAATACATGCAAAATCAACATGAACATGTAAATGTATTTTAACATTTATTATATCAGTTATTAGTATATAGAAATGCTGGATATCTCTAACTTCATCTAATATTTACCAATTGTTTATACATTTATGACTCCTTCTTTGCAAAAGAGCAGTCAAATATTTTGAATACAGATCTTTCTCAACTTAAAATGGGGTTATGTCTCGGGGCGCCTGGGTGGCTCAGTCAGCTGGGCACCTGGCTTCGGCTCAGGTCATGATCTCGCGGTTCATGGGTTCGAGCCCCGCGTAGGGCTCTGTGCTGACAGCTTAAAGCCTGGATCCTGTCTTCAGATTCTGTGTCTCCCTCTCTCTCTGACTCTCCCCTGCTCATGCTGTCTCTCTCTCTCTCTCTCAAAAATAAATAAAACATTAGAAAAAAATTTTTTAAAAATGCGGTTACATCTCAATAAACCTATTGTAAGTTGAAAATATTAAGTCAATAATGCATTTAACACACCCAACCCACTGAACAGCATAGCTTAGCTGAGCCTACCTTACATGTGCTCAGAACACTTACATGAGCCCTCGGTTGAGCAAAATCATTTAACACAAAGCCTATTTGATAATAAAGTGTTGACTATTTCATGTAATTGATTGAATACTCTACTGAAAGTGAAAAGCAGAAGGGTCGTGTGGGGACAGAAGGGTTCTAAGTGTTTCAGTTGTTGACCCTTGTGATCATGTGGCTGCCCTTGCCCAGAATCACAAGAGGGTCTGACTGCCTATTGTTAGTCAAAGTTGAATCATTGCAGTGCCCCTGCGTGGCTCAGTCCATTAAGCTTCCGACTTCAGCTCAGGTCATGATCTCATGGTTTGTGAGTTTGAGCCCTGCATAGAGCTCTGTGCTAACAGTGCTGAGCCTGCTTGGGATTCTCTCTCTTTCTCCCTCTCTCTTTGCCTCTGCCCCACTCATGCTCACTGTCTCTTTCTCTCAAAAAATAAACTTAAAAAAAAGTTGAACTATTGCAAGTTGGGGACCACCTGTGCTCAGAAATTTTCTAATTATGAAAGGGTAGTTGTACAAGTTTAATAATACTGGGAGGGGCACCTGGGTAGCTCAGTTGGTTAAACATCTGCCTCTTGGTTTGAGCTCAGGTCATGATCTCACAGTTCGTGAGTTTGAGCCCCACATCGGACTCTGTGCTGACAGTGTGGAGCCTGCTTGGGATTCTCTCTCTTTTTCTCTGCCTCTCCCCTGCTGTCTCTCTCTCTCAAAAGAAATAAACTTAAAAAAATTTAATAATAGTGGGAAATCAATTTCAGTAGTTTATAATAACCCATGCAGCAATATACTATACAGAAAATGACCTTTGATTTGCTTGTGATCTAGAGATTTGTGACATTGTGTTATACTCTCAAATCGGCTTCTCATATCCAAGCCCTATATTATCAACACAGGTTAGTCTTCAACTCTAAAACTCAGTAAAATAGCGTTTTCTTTGGAAAGGATTTGAAGACTTGTATTTATTTATGACAACACAAAATGTGCCCACTTTACTATTAAGTGTACTAAAAATAATTCACCCAATTTACTAGCATTAACAAATATGCTCAGCAATTACATAAAAGCACTGCTGTGTATAAAATACACACAGGACGGAGACATATTTGGTGATAGGACCGAAATTTTCTTGGTGTTTTAGCCTGTGCCCCATATGGCACAAGTGATGTTTAAATAATCTTCAACCTCAAACATTTGGTTAAAAGAAGAGAAGGTAGTTAATATGCATAGGTGAGTGTGTGCTCTGTCTGGGGCTGGAAGCCTTTATTTAGGTGACAGCTCAGAGACGGGGAATACTTCATTCCCATTGGACAATGGACCCACAAGAGGGCCCAGTCTCAGGGTGGGGAGCACCTGAGTATTTCTAGAAGATCCAGGGGATACTTATTCAATGGTTTCCCATAAAGCATTTAGTCATTTGAATGAGGTATGCTGAGGGTCATGCAGAATTTCAGAGATGGGAAGAATTTTAGTGACTGCTTTAGTCTGATTGCCCTCAACCAGACTAAATCATGTCTGGTGCCTCTGGTCACCAATGAGGGAGACTCACAAGCAAGGAAATCCAGAAAGTCACAGCAAGAAAGTGCAACAGGAGAGGAAGAGGTGAGAAGTAAGAGAATGGGGGAGGGGCACTTGGGTGGCTCAGTGGGTTAAGCATCCGACTCTTGATTTTGGCTCAGATCATGATCTCACGGTTCATGGGTTCGCACTCCACATTGGGCTCTGTGCTGACAGTGTGGAGCCTGTTTGGGATTCTCTCTTTCCGTCTCTCTCTGCCCCTCCCTATCTTCAAAATAGATAAATAAACTTAAAAAAAATAAAAAAAAAAGAAATAGAAAGGGGGGAATGGAAAAGAGATAAAATTATAAAAACGTTTGTTATGCTGGTTAGTAGAGAGAGGCTTAGCAAAAATTCTCCTCACTATTCCCGTGAAGTTCAAATTTAACACACAGACAAAATATCTCACTTCGGCATGAAGCCTGTGGCCTCTTCAGTGTTTGTGGGTACAAGATCCTTTTCCTCCCATAATTACTCACTTTGTATGGTCTGGATTTCACCTTTTCCCACTTAGCCATTCTCCAGTTGGCTGAGTGACTGTCTTTGGGGCCCAGAAGTGTACCAAGGGCCCTCAAAGGCAAGCTGAGTGCCTACTGTTTATCTCAGCCCCAAACTGCAGTTTCTCTCCTCATCTGAGGATTTTAGGTGCATGTCGTCTCCTGCTCAGAGATGAGAGCTAGCTTTGGATGAGGGGTTTCAGGTTTGTAGAAGCACTTGAACCTTTCAAGAAAAGTCTTTCAATTTCTAAAACATGAAGGGGGACAAGAAGCGAGGGCTCTGGAGGTCTTTGCAGTAACTTTCCTTACAATTCCTTTTCTGTTCATGCATTGCATGCACTGTGCTCTTCAAATTGCTAAGAAAGCACCAAGAAAGGAACCTCATTTTACTGCATCACATTTTGTTAGCAGAACAGAAATGTTGAATGAAAGACGGAAATTAGTGAGGGAAATTCTACATTAACCTTAAGAGCATCTGACAGAACATCATATTCTGTGTAATTTAAACACCCGAATAGAGCAAGCAGAGTTTAATTAAAAGAAAACTATGAGCTACAAACTTCAGACAATGATTCTAAAGGATGCTTAACAAAATCTGCACTTAACTCAGTTTGATTATTTCTAAGGCTCCGGTACTATTATTCTGCGTATCTAACATCACGAAGTCAAGAGAGTTGTAGATGTCAGCCTTGGCAAATGACAGCCCAATGCGCCTTGGCAAATGACAGTCCAATGTGCACATTTAAAAACTAACATTTGCGGGGCGCCTGGGTGGCTCAGCCGGTTGGGTGTCTGAGTTTGGCTCAGGTCCCGATCTTGTGGTTCGTGGGTTCAAGCCCCATGTCGGGCTCTGTGCTGACAGCTCAGAGCCTGGAGCCTGCTTTGGATTCTGTGTCTCCCTCTCTCTCTGTGCCTCCCCTGCTCTCTCTCTCTCTCTCCCTCTCAAAAATAAACATTAAAAAACATTAAAAAATTAAATTACAAAACCCTAACACTTGCGATCTATTGTTGAGAAACTATACTGCTCTTGTGTCAGTGGTGTCAAGTAGGGGTGTGCGTGTGTATGTGTATAAGGTTTATTTATTTTGAAAGAGAGAGAGAGCGTGCAAACACATGTGAGAATGGGGGAGGGGCAGAGAGAGAGAGGGAGAGAGAAGCCCAGGTAGTGCAGAGCCCGACACTAGGCTCAAATTCATGAACCATGAGATCATGACCTCAGCCAACACTGGGACGCTTACCCACTGAGCCACCCAGGCGCCCCTGTGTGTGTGTTTTAATGGAAAGCACAACCTGACATTTTGGTGTTGCCAAGAGAAATCCTGCTGATAGGCATAACTTTAGTGAATTCACTACCAGTCCAGGTTCTGACCTTCAGCCTCAGTGTCAGAGACTCTTTTCTACACTTGCTTGGGGGGCCCGCTGCCTTTGTATACACGTTAATGTCACCTCTCATAGGAACAACTGCATTCCCACTCTCCCTTGCAGCTTGGTGGGAACATGGGACCCAGTCCAGCCAATGAAATATGAGAGGAAATGGCTATGCCACTTCCTCTCTGATAAGCTGTTTGAAAATCACTTCTTCAGCTACTATTGGTGAAATAGTGAGGAGGCTTAAACTAAGGTGCATGTGGAGATCTTGACTTGAATTTTAATCACCTATATTCTGGAAAAAGGAAGAAAAACATAGAAAATACCTTCTAATTAAACCTACTAATTAAATCTGAACTTCAAGAATAGCAGGAATGGAATATTACCCTTATTTCTGAGGCTGACCCTTTAGGATTAAAGTCTGTTTATGACTGGACCCTTTTGGTACATTTACATTCTCTTTAAAAATATTTATTTTTGTGAGAGAGAGACAGAGAGAGAGAGAGAGAGAGAGAGATTGAGAGAAAGCAGGGGAAGGGGCAGAGAGAGGGGGACAGAGGATCTGAAGTGGGCTCCATGCTGTCAGCACAGAGGCTAATGTGAGGCTCGAACCCATGAACTGCAAGATCATGACCTGAGCCGAAGTCAGTTGCTTCACTGACTGAGCCACCCAGGCACTCTTGAAAGCGCCCTTTCTTGTGCACTGATGCTATGGCTCTGTGACACTGCCTGCTTGCCCTGCCCATCACTGTGCTATTTTATACACTGGTTTTAGTAACTGGATCCATACTTTACATCTGTATGTATGTATTCCCAACTGGTTTCTTTTCCCATGAGTCTCAAAGGGCTTTGGGTTAGGGATTAGGGCTCTACTTTGTCCCCACCCCAAACCTTCAGGAATGCAGTTGCTGCAACTCAGTGCCAGGGTTCAGACTGGCTGCCTAGTGCTAGACCTCCCGCATGCTGTGTGTCTGAACTCGACCCCTGTGTACAGTAGACAGCTACACCATCTTGCTGCATCTGCGTTCCGTAGAGGGAGAGGCAGACGATTGACCTCCAGACAGAATTAACCACAACAGGAACCCTGGGGCTCCAGGTGACATTTATAAATTTCATGGATAAAAACAAAATCTTATACGCTTCTAGAGAAAAATAGCATTAAAAAAGAGAGAGAGAGAGAAATAATGGGTAACTTAAAGAAGAACGTGACTCAGATTGTTATAAAATATCCAATCCGCAACAGTGTAAGCTCTGAGAGTAGAGTTTTATTTACATATTCGTAAGAATAAAGGACTCTGATTTTAGAATTTGATCCTCACACCTATCTTTCACACGTGAAAAAGGAAAAAAAGACATTTTTGATATTCCAGAGCTTAGAAAACATAACACAACTTTAAGGAACCCCTCCAGCTTAATCAAAAATGAATCAGAGAAAACAGAAGTTCAAGGAGGATTAAATATACGAAAAGCAATAGTGACACTAAAACATAAATAAAATCAAATAATTGCTGCTAATGTACATGTGAATTCTCCTGAAAATGTTAAGGAGTAATTTCTGGGCAGAGAAAATACATTAGGTCTGGAAAAAATAATAACATAGAAACCACATTTCAAATCTATGACACCAAAGATAGGAATTGGGGAAAGAATAAAAATATGTAAAGGGTCAATTCAGTGCACTGTGGATACATAGTCGTTCTTCGGTTTTTGTCTATTAATATATCAATATTCATTTCAAGTAGGTGTTTTTGTTTAGGGTACAGAAGAAGTATGTGGTACCTCTTTGAAATTGGTAGCAGAGGAAAAAGAATGCAAATTAAAAAAATGAGGCATTCAGAAAAAGATAAAGATAATGAAAAAGCTAATTAAATAGAAAATTAAAAAAATAAAGTTTTAGAAATAAGACCAGACATATTGGTAATTATAATAAATGCGAATTGGTGGAGTTGACCTGCTAAAAAAAGTTGTGATTAAATGTACTGCTCACAAGGAAAAGACCTAAATTAAATTATATAGAAAGATTAAAAATAAAGAAGTGATTAAATATATATTAGGAAAATGCATATCAGAAAGTAGGGCAAGCAATATTAATATCAGATACAATGAAATTTTAAGCCAATAGTCTTATGCTCAGAACAATATATGAGCAAAATCCATAAGGTGAAATACTTTAGGAATCAAGAGTTTGATTAAGAACACAACTGCACTGAAAGACATTGACACAGAATAAGCAGGACAAAATCAATAATGATATAAAAGATTTAGATAAGTAGAAATGAAGTTGATTTAAGAAATTAGAAGAGAGCAGTTTTTCTACTTTTTTAAAATGTTTGAGAGAGAGAAAGAGAGAGAGAGAGAGAGTGAGCATGGGGGAGGTTCAGAGACAGAGGGAAAGAGAGAATCCCAAGCTGACAGCACAGAGCACAACATGGGGCTCCATCTCCCGAACGATGAGATCATGATCTGAGCCAAAATCAAGAGTTGGACACGTAATCAACTGAGCCACCCAGGCGCCCCAAGAGGACTTTTTCTAAAAACAAAGAATATATATTTTCCCCACATGCTTATGGTACTTTTATTTTTTATTTTTTAAATTAAAACTTTTCTTTTACGTGTAGTTGACATACCTATAGGACTTGTAAGAAAAGTAATCACGTTGGTGAGCTAAAAGAAAACTTTAACAGACTCAAAAAAGTCTAAATTTTATAGGCCTCATTTTCAGACCACAATGCAATACTAATCATCAAGAGCAAACAAGAAAAACCTGTGTGCTCGGGTGTGCGCGTGTGCGCATGTGTCAGTGCGTGTTGTAGCGGCGATGGAAGCAGGAGTGGGGTTAAAGAAAGAGTGGTCCAGTTTGAAGCAAAAGGAGACTGCGGAGGGCTCTAAAAGAGATGTCTCCAGGAGAAAAAGACAACTATATGAAACAAACAGTAAGAATGAAAAAACAAAGTATTATAGAATAATGGAGGATTATTATTATTTTGACAACGACAACAACAACGGGACAATTAAAAGTCCCAGGAAACAACAGAAACAAAATCCTGTACGAGAGAGTCATAGGTGCAAATGTAAAGCAAATGAAAATGGAGAAGGCTTGTCAGTAATCGGTACGGTGTAAAAAGGGAGAATCCATTTGACCAACGTGGGAAAGCCCTATCTTTAAAATATATATTTTTTTACTTTTATATATTTTCAAACTTACAGAAAAAATTGCATGAGTACTGAAATTTTATATACTATCTTCAGACTGACCAACTGTTTACCTTATATTTATTTCTTCCTTTCTTCTGCTTACGTTGGGTTTATTTTGATCTTCTTTTTCTAATTCCTTAACATGATAGTTGACATCATTGAATTGAAACCTTCTTTCCTAATATAGGTGCTTAGAGCTATAAATTTCACTGTACGCACTACTTCAGTAGCATCCCACATATATTATGCTTTCATTCAATTTAAAATGCTTTCTAATTTTTCTTTTGATCTCTTCTTTGACCCATGGCTTGTTTAGAAGTATGTTATTTAATATTCAAATATTGTGGATTTTCCAGATATTTTTCTGTTACTGATTTATAATTCAATTATAGCCAGAATACATACTTTTCATGGTTTGAATGCTTTTAAATGTATTGCTATTTGTTTTATGGCCCCAAACATGGTCTGCCTTGATAAATATTTGATTATTTTTTAAAAGAATGTATACTTTTCTATTGTTGGGTAGATGTTCTAAATTGTCAATTAGGTCAAGTCGATTGAGAGTGTTGTTCAAATATTCGATTTCCTTCATGATTTTTTTGTTTACTCATTCTATCAATTATTGAAAGAGGGTCCTTGAAATCTCCGGTTGCAACTGTGGATTTGTTATTCCTTTCATTTCTATCAAGTTTCGCTCTGTGTATTTGGAAACTCTGTCTTCTTGATGAATTGACCACTTTGTTTCTCCTTCAATTATGGACGATAATTTTGCTTGAATACAGATTTCTAGGTTGTGTTTCCCCCCCAGCACTTTAAATACTGTACTTCCCTCTTATTGCTTGCATAGTTTGTGAAGAGACGTTGGATGTAATTCTTATCCTTCTTCTGCTATAGACGTAAATTGTTTTGCCCCCACCCCCACCCCATGGCTTCTTTAAAGATTTTGTCTTTGGTTTCTGTAATTTGAATATGAATATCTAGGTGAGATTTTTAATTTATTCTGCTTGGTGTTCTCTAGGAGTCCTGGATCTGTGGTTTGGTGTATTTTGTTAATTTTGGATAATTCTCAGTCCTCTTTATCTTTTGTGTATCTACTATTGTTTTTTTTCCCCCTATAGTCATGTGGTGGTGAGGTGGGGGGGAGGGGAAGTGTTCTCTATTCCTATGATTACATCTCAGTCTTTTAGGAAGCCTATGCACTGGACTGCGAACTTCCCATGAGTTTCTTAAATTTCCTCCCCTCTTAGATGGGGCAGGTTGACTAGAATGAATTGGAGTCGGTTATTTCCCTTCCCCGAGGTGATACAGGTTCTGATAATACCCCAGCAGGTTAGGCTCTGGTTAAGTAGTTTTCCTCTGAGGGCAAACCTTTACACAAATAACAGAATGCTCTGGTATATTTTAAAATGCTTTCTTTTCCCTTCCTCCCACCAGAAGCACAAGGGGATTTTCCTCTGCTATTTACTGTGGGGACCTGGTCTAGCTCCTGGAGGTAAATCTCAGTACTGTGAAGGTCTCTAAGCAGATGGGGCTGGTGGCAGGACCAAGGCCAAAAGGGGCTGTCGCTGAATCCGCAAGGGGATGGATAGGGCTGGGTCTGAGTCTGTAGCTGGGACCATGGCTGGTATTCGGCCACCTGGGCATGGGCCTCCCTTCTCAAAATGGCCTTGCTTTGGTCTTCGGCTCCAGCAGGATTTCATAAGCTCCCACCTGAATCCCGAAGCTCCCACAAAAGGCACTGGTGTCTGTGGATGGCTGTCAAACCCTTGTTGCTGTGAGAGGATTTAAGGGCCCTCCTGCCTTCAAATATGTTTTAAAGAGATTAAAAACTAAGGAAAAAAGTTTTGTTTACCCCCAAAGTTAGTATTTCCAGTGCTTTTTATTCTGTTGTATGGAGCCATATTTTCATCTGGCATGATATTCTTCCTGTTTACAGAATATCTTCCACACTTGTTTGTAGTGCCAGTCTGCTGGTGATGAATTGTCTTAGTGGGTTTTTTTTCTCCTGTTTTATAGTCTCTATTTTGTGTTCATTTTTTGAAAAGTAGTTTTCACTGGGTATAGAATTCTAGGTTGAGAGGATTGTATGCTTTTAATACTTTAAAGACGTCACACCAATGTATCTATTTTACACTGATTCTAAGAAGAATTTGATTTTGTTATACCTAATACATTTTTTTCCTCTGGTTTTTTTTTTTAAATGTTATTTTATTTTTTTGAGAGACAGAGTGAGAAGGGGAGGGGCAGAGAGAGAGGGGGATCCAAAGCGGGCTCTGAGCTGACAGCAGTGAGAGTAATGTGGTGCTCGAACTCAGGAACCATGAGATCATCACCTGAGTTGAAGTCGGACACTCAATGGACTGAGCCACCCAGGCGCTTCCTCCTCTGGTCATTTTAAGAGATTTTACCTTTATCATTGATTTTCAACAATTTGATTATGATATGCTCTGGTCTATCTGTTTTCTTCATGCTTGTGTTTGGGTTTTGAACTTCTTGGATCTCAGGGATTATAATTTTCATCAAGCCTGGGAATATTTCAGGCTTAATTTTTCAAACCCTGTATTATTTTATTCTGGAACTTCAATTTCACATAAGTTAGGCTATTTTGTTGTCATAGGTCACGGACAATGTGGGTGTTTTTTTTCCATTTCCCTGTTTATTTTGTTTTGAAAAATTTCTATTGCTGTAAAATCAAGTTCATTAATTTTTTTTCTTTTGTACTGTTTTCACTAACGTCTCTGTCCGAATTGTGCAAACTCCGAAGTCTCCTTCAACTGTAACTCCTAGAAGCTCTTTCCACTAAGACAGGGTAGTGTTAAGTGAGCTATATTCTTATTTCTTTTTTACCTCTGGATGCCAATAGATAATATTAAAGGTGATAAGTCATGAAATGCTGATATAATATATCTACTTCTCCTGCTCCTAGAAAAATATCTCACTCACATTAGGTGGTTAATACATTTAATAAATTAATGGGTAAAAATAGAATTGGAGGTGTGAAGGGTGAGTTAAGGTGGATGCATTTCTTCACAAGGTTTTTTTTTATTATTTGCCTTATGAAATGTGACCATATTCATATATTTCTTTTAAAAATTATATAGTGGGGCACATGGGTGGTTCAGTCAGTTAAGCATCTGACTCTTGATTTTGGCTCAGGTCATGATCTCACAGTTCATGAGTTCAAGTCCCATGTCAGGTTCTGTGCTGATAGTGTGGAGCCTGCTTGGGATTCATTCTCTCTCTCTCTCTTCCTCCTCCTGCTTGGGATTTTCTCTCTCTCTCTCTCTCTCTCTCTCTCTCCTCCACCACTTGCATGTGCTCTCTCTTTCTCTCTTTCAAAATAAATAAACTTAATAAAAATTATAAAGTTAAATTGTTTAACTCTCAGTTTAACTATAAACAAAATATATCTGCATAACCAGTATGTCAAAAAATTTAATTGGAATATAATACTGAATATGCCCTTCAGAAATAAGCATTCTTTCTATTGGCTAAGCAACATTGTTGATTACTTTAGGTTATTCAAATTCTATTGCTGCATTAGGCAAGATTAGCAGAAATCAAAGTACCTTAAACCCATTCTCTAAGTAAGAATTCTTCAATGTATGGTCCATGAAACAGTGGTTGCCTTGTATATATATTAACTATTCCATAAGTGGGTTAGTGGTTTTAAAGGAAAAATAAATGAAGTAAAAATTTTAAAGTAAGATTGATTTCACAGAAAATCTCTTTCAAATTTCATTATTACATTTTAAAAAATTTCCCATGTTAAAGACTGCACTGATCACTTAATCTTAATGACCCTTCATTTAGCAGTCACAGTTCATCTCAGTTAACACACTTGAATGTCATTAACAAAACATTTTTGCAATCCATAACATGCATACAATAAAAAAACCAAATACTAAACATATCTGAACAGTTTAGTGAAATTTTACTAAGTAAATACACCCACACAACTAGCACCCATATTAAGATATACATTGCCACAAGCATCCTGTAGACCTCGTCAGTCCCCCTTCCAACTCATTATCCCTAAAAAGGTAATTCATTTCTCACATGTATCAGCACAGACTTTTTAGCCTTTATGTAAATGGAAATATACTGCCATGCCATTTTAATACTGTTTTTAATGTCTGCAATATATGCCCTTTTTATTGTAATTAATCCATTAAGATGTATCCCCAATTCAAAAAAAGTGGACCAATGGCTGCAGATAATGTATTAAACTGGAAATGTAGCAATGAAAATGGTAATATAAATAGTACAATCCAGAATAACATCATAAACACAACTAGAAATTAGGATCCCGTGAAAATACGGAACATGTATCTGTGAGTTTAAGAAAGAAAATAAATCTGTGAATGTGGTAGTTTCACTAAAGCTTTCAGAAAGGAAAATTGGAAACAGAAAATAATGAAAAAATATTTAAAAAATTAGATTTATTCAACTAGTGATAAAATTTCCTCTAATTATATTCACTGCTACAAACTTTGCCAAACTTTGCTAAGGCATCAACAATTTTGTATTCTTTTCAAACAAAACATAATGATGTCACTGGTAAACCATTATTTTCCCAACTAAATCTGACATAAATGTATCCCGAAGGATATGGATAACTTTGTTACTTGAACCGGAGGAAACACAGAGAATACATGGGCTTCTTTCATCATACTCATCATAGCAAAATAGGTGCAATGAGATTCAATTGGCACTCTGAAGAAAGTTGTTAAAATCAGCTACAGGTGTCTCTTATGAAAGGAATTGGTATGGGAATTACATCCCTGCTATAAATGATTAGAGAAGTGGGACTAGTATATGAAATAACTGTTTTCAAACAGCAGGTGAGAGGCAGCACAGGAGTTTGAGGCCTGAGAGAAAGGAAAGAGACAAGTTGAATCCTACTTTTTCGTGAATTTCTATCTGGAGGCAATTTCTAGGCTATTATACAGCAATGGGAAACCCAAGAAATACTTAGAAGCATTTCTGAGTTCAGGAAACAGATATCATTGTTCAAGGAAACTGAGGTGGCCGGAACTGTGGGAGATACCAGAGAATAAGGAGTGATGCAAGAAAGAGGGCTAGAAAGGTATTTGGATGACTACTAACTTGAGCATGTTTAGGGTGAAACTCTTTGAGGATCCAAGCAAAAACCAACCTCCGGGGAGATATAAGCTGAACAAATTTCAGAACTTACAAAGCTCCCAAAGACATTTTAATTCCTACCACTTATAATGACGACAATTCTTTGAAAACCCAGGGTAGGTAGTAGAGATCCAAGAAGGGCCAGACTTAGTAGCCGGGCTAAATTAGCTGTAGAAAAAATTCCCCTCCAGATCCATTCTAGCAACTCTTGTATTTTTAAAATTTGATTTAATTTAATTTTTCTTTTTAGAGAGAGAGAGATTGAAAGAATGTGAGTGGGGGAGAGGGGCAGAGGGAAAGAGATTGACAGAATCCGAAGTAGGCTCTTCACTGTCAGCACAGAGCTTGACATGGGGCTCAATCCCAGGACTCTGGGATTATGACCGGAACTAAAACCAAGAGTGGGTGCTTAACCAACTGAGCCACCCAGGTGTCCCCATACTAGCAAGTCCTAAAAACAAGGCTTGAAAGGATCATGCTTATCTACAAGTAACCTAACTGTTTTCCAAAATAGATTTCAACACTACTTAAAAGAAGAAAAAAAAAAACCCTAAATAACTAAAATTGAAATATTACAATGTCCAGCATTAAATTAAAAATTATTAGATATGGGACAAAACAGGAAAATGTGAATCATAACTTAGAGAAAAAATAAAGGCAATAGAGCTGGCTCAAAATTGGCAAAGAAGACAAAATTACCTAACAAAAACTATAAAATAGCTCATTGAAATATGCTCAAAGACTTAAAGGGAAACATGAACAAAACTAAGAAAGGATTAAAAAGATATTTTTAAAACTCTAGTACTTTTGGAGCTGGAAACTGCAATATCTGAAAATGTTTAAGAGCAGATTGGGTACTTCAGAAGAAAATAACACTGAATTAGAAGTTATAGTAATAAAAAGTAGCCAAAATAAAGTACAGATAATAAAAAGACTGAACACAAAAAAATGAACATTACCCTCACTGACCTGTAGAAAAATATCAAACAATCTAACATGTGTAACTACAGTTCCCAAAAGGTAAAAATGTTTGAATATATGTTGGCTAATAATTTTCAAGATTTAATGATAATTATCTAAAGATGTATGAAATTCAACAATTTCCAAACAAAATAAAACAAAGAAAACCATACCAATGTACATCCTAATTAAAACTGAAGGGGAACCTGGGTGGCTCAGTTGGTTGAGCATCTGACTTGGGCTCAGGTCATGACACCATGGTCTGTGAGTTCAAGCCCCGCATTAGGTTCTGTGCTGACAGCTCAGAGCCTGGACCTTGCTTTGGATTCTGTGTCTCCCTCTCTCTCTGCCCTTCCCCTGCTCACTCTCTCTCTCAAAAATAAACATTAAAACATTTTTAAAAAGCTGAAAAGGAGGGATGGTATGAAAATTATTAAAACAAGTCAGAGGAAAAAAGACATATCACTTAAAGAGTATAAGAACGGTTAGTATCCAAAATCTATAAAGGATTTACCAAACTCAACATCCAAAAAACAAATAATCCAGTGAAGAAATGGGCAGAAGATATGAATAGAAACTTTTCTAGAGAAGACATCCACATGGCTAACAGACACATGAAAATATGCTCAACACCACTCATCATCAGGGAAGTACAAATCAAAACCACAATGAGATACCACCTCACACCTGTCAGAATGGCTAAAATGAACAGCTCAGGAAACAACAGATGTTGGTGAGGATGCAGAGAAAGGGGAACCCTCTTGCACTGTTGGTGGGAATGCAAACTGGTGCAGCTGTTTTGGAAAACAGTATGGAGGTCCTCAAAAAATTAAAAATAGAACTACCCTATGGGCCCAGCAATTGCACTACTAAGAATTTATCCAAAGGATATGAAAATGCTGATTCGAAGGGGCACATGCACCCCAATGTTTATAGCAGCACTGTCAACAATAGCCAAATTATGGAAAGAGCCCAAATGCCCATCGACTGATGAATGGATAAAGAAGATATAGTGTGTGTATTTTATATATATATAATACACACACACACAATGGAATACTACTTGGTGATGAAAAACAATGAAATCTTGCCATTTGCAACAATGTGGATGGAATTAGAGGATATTATGCTAAGTGAAAATAAGTCAGAGAAAGATATAGGTCATATGATTTCACTCATATGTGGAATTTAAGAAACACAACAGATGAACATAAGGGAAGGAAAAAGAAAATAAGATAAAAACCGAGAGGGAGGCAAACCATAAGAGACTCTTATATACAGAGAACTAAATGAGGGTTGCTGGAGGGGAGGTGGGTGGGGGGATGGGTTAAATGGGTGATGGGCATTAACGTGGGCCCTTTTCAGGATGAGCACTGGGTGTCATATGTAAGTGATGAATCACTAGGTTCTACTCTTGAAGCCAAGACTACACTGTATGTTAACTAACTTGAATAAAAAAAAATAAAGAATGGCTACAGTGTTCTCATGAGAATCTATGCATGCCACAGACATGGGAGAGACATTTTTAAAGTACTAAAAGGAAAAAAAAATAGCAACCAATATTAGATATCTAGCAAAAACATCTTCCAAATGAATGTGGAATATAGATATTTTTTTAGACACCAATAGGTGAGAGGGTTTATCTCCAGCAGACTTCCATGACAAAAAATGATCAAAGGAATTTCTTCAGGCAGATGAAAAATAACACCAGATGGAAAATTGGGTCTCTTCCTAAAGAGGTGAATAGTACTAGTAATGGTAAATATGTGGGTAAAATGTTTTCCTATTTTTAATTTTTTCTTTTATAACGGACTTTAAAACAAAAAAATAATATTGCATTCTTGGATTTTTAACATGCATAAGTAGAAGGTCTGAGAATAATCACATAAAGGGTAAGAGTGCAGAAATAGAAATATATTCCTTTAAGTTCCTATATTATATGGGAAATTGTGTAAGGTTATTTGAAGGGAGAAAGTGATAACTTACAAAAAATTAAACCTCTAGCAACTAATTTAAAAAATTCAACCTATAAGCTAAAAGAATCTTCAAAGCTAATGATAAGAATTACACATGGTGGGAAAAAGCAGAAAGCCAGATGGGCAAAACACGATAGAGAACATAGAAGATCACATATCAATGACACACAAAGTGGAAGACCAACTATATATCAAACAGGAAGATGTTTTTCTCTACAGTTTGCTTTCCTGATAAGTAAGGTATGAATCAGCCCCCTGCCTCATACACACATCTGGCAGAAATGCTAGACCACATTTTGTTTCGTTTATCATCGAAAACCCATATCACAGAGGAAGACAATTTTAAATTCTCATTTGGTCAGTGATTATCTTGTAACCCCTAATTCAGACTAGAAAAGCTGCATCGGGAGTTCCCCTGATGGGGCACCAGCTCTGTGTGCAGCAAGTCACAGTTGGCTTTGCAAATAAAGAACCGGCACCTGAGTGTTATTCCACAAACTGCTGGAATCCCAGAAAACAGTTAACACCTCCTGCGTCAACGTAGTGACAACTGTGAAAGTCATCAAATCATGGACAATTAATGCATGTGTCCTGCATGCTGAGCATAGAAATGGCCAAAAAAGAACACTTTTATATAATGAAGTATGATTACGCTTGAAGAAAAATAAGTATGTATGAGTTTTTTATATTTTTATCTTTGAGAGAGAGAGAGAGAGAGAGAGAGAAAGAGTGCGAATAGAGGAGGAGGGGCAGAAAGAGAGGGAAACACAGAATCCAAAGCAGGCCCCAGGCTCTGAGCTGTCAGCCCAGAGTTGGACGCCGGGCTCGAACTCATGAACCGCGAGATCATGACCTGAGCTGAAGTCAATGCTTAACCAACTGAGCCACCCAAGCGCCCCAGTATATAGAAGTTTTTAAAGGGAAAGATGAAATAAAATCTTTTCTTCACACCAGAAGAGTGATATATGCAGTATCTTGAATAGCCTAAACCTATGATTTCATGCACAAAGCATTGTTAGGTATAATGCTGTGGATAACCTATCAAAATGTCTTAAGTGCAAACAGTTTCCAAAAGGATTGCCAAGAATTTGGCTCTTTCCCCAAATCTGAAGGTCTTCCTAAACTCATTGGAGAAAGAAACTGATGACATATCATTAGACATAGTTAAAACCCACACTTAGATGCTTTACCAGAACATGTAGAATATTTTTGAGAGCCAAATGAATCCAGAGGCTAGAATTGGAACCTATTCTCTGACAAATTGAAATATCCAATGTCCCAGCTGTTGAGCGCAATGTGCTTGTCAACTTTGAATCTGATGGTGCACTGATAACAGTTTTTATTGGGACGTGTCTCCATAATTTCTGGGGCCTCATTTCATCTTAATATCATGATCAATCGGAAAGAGCCATGAAATACTTGCAGCAGTTACCAATACCCTATAATTGTGGGTTAGGATTTTCTAACTTTAAATAAATAAAGGGTAAGAAAGGAAACTGACCATCTAGCTCAGTCTAAGTCAGATATAAATTTCTGGTGAAAAAGTCACATTTGTAGACTCTAGACTAAAATAGCATTATTTATTTTATAAAATGGGAATATATATGATCAGAATTCATTTGTTAAGTGTCATTATGCACGGCATACATTAAAGGGACACAAGGGAGGCAAGAATAATTGTAGAGAGACAAGGTTTGGGATTTCTCAGTAGTTCATGAGAAACATGACAATTGTTTGGATAAGAGTGTTGCAGTGGAGATTTAGTTTAATGGGTGGATGCAAGGTATAGGTGCTAAATCTATGGGACGTGATAAAGATAAAGTGAGGGGAGGAATCAAAATAAGGCTCATGTTTTTGGCTGTGGTAGAATGTTTTATCTTTTATTGTAAGAGCACAGGAAAAAGATCAAGTTTTAGGTAACATAAAGGACATTCTATTTTACCATGTTGAGTCTAAGGACTATGAAAACTCAATAGGAAAATGTCCAATAGGAAGTTATTTATATGAGCCTGGTATACAGGAGAGAGATTTTGATTGGACATTAACATTTTGAAGTTGTCAGAATACCTATGCTAATTAAAATCATAAATTTTAGACCATCAACCAGGAAGCATATGAGTGAAGAAAGTATAGGGCAGGGGCACTTGGGTGACTCAGTTGGTTAAGCGGCCGACTTCAGCTCAGGTCATGATTTTGCGGTTAGTGAATTCGAGTCCCACATCGGGCTCTGTGCTGACAGCTCAGAGCCTGGAGCCTGCTTCCGATTCTGAGTCTCCCTCTCTCTCTGCCCCTCACCCCTCCCCTGCTCATGCTCTCTCTCTCTCTCTCTCTCTTTCTCTTTCTCTCAAAAATAAATATTAAAAAAATTTTTAAAAAGAAAGTATAGGGCAGATATGAGAGGAAGTACACATTCGGGGGGTAAGATAGAGGAAGGATATTAGGAGAGTTTGGTGTCAACAAAGTCTAAGGAAGAGAATCTTTCAAGATGGAAGGTGGGGAGTCAACTGATGAAAGTGTGACTGAGAAATGGAGTGGTATGAGGACTAAAAGTATCTATGGCATTTACTGAAATAGATTTCATTTTAGCAACCTTATTTTTATCAGTATCATTGTAGTGATCAGAGTGGAATTCAGACTGGATTTGATTAAAGAGTGAATGGCAGGTGTATTGAAACAGTGAGTATAGACAACTCTTTATTTTTTTAAATATTTTAAATGCTTATTTATTTTTGAGAGAGAGACACAGAGCACAAGCAGGGGAGGGGCAGAGAGAGAGAGAGAGAGGGAGATACAGAATCAGAAACAGGCTCCAGGCTCTGAGCTGTCAGCGCAGAGCCCGACATGGGGCTCAAAGCCACGAACCATGAGATCATGACCTGAGCTGAAGTTGGACGCTTAACCAACTGAGCCATGCAGGCACCCCTAGACAACTCTTTAGAGAAGTTTGCACATAAGGATGAGAGAATTAGGGTTGACTGAGGCAGTGAGGTCAAGAGGAAAAAAAATAAAGGCAGAAAAAATTAAGAATATGTAATTATTGATGGGAGCAATTCAGAGGAGAAGGAAAGATTGAAATACAGGAACAATGAAAATGTGGGAGGGTGTGAAATCCCAAACACAATGTGAGTGATATCATTGAGAGGAGAGGAGGCGCGCCTCAATTCCAACTGGAAGGAATGAAGAAAAAGTGGGTACAGATATGGGTAGGTTTGTAGAAGCTGAATTCATTTGCTTGGAGACATACAGGATAGATTTATGATATTGGAAGTTTCCAGAAATTGGGAAAGATTTGAGGTCGTCTTGCAGAGAAAGAAGAGCAAACCGATTAGAGAAGTCTCAGTAGGACTGCTACTTAGTGGGTGGTTCAGTTGAGGCCAGCAACCACTAATTTTAATGTTCCCCTCAGCCAAGCTTTATTGCTTTTTAAAGTTTGGTGGCAAAAGCAGAGGTGAAATTTAGGGTTATCCAAGGTTAAGATATTGTCAGATGTATGTGAAGAAAGGGAGATTTGAAGAGTAGTTTGAAGTTATAGGCAATATAAAGTCTAAGAGGTAAGGTTTGAGCTAATAGGAAGAAAGCTGAGAGGTTACTAAGAATTTGAAGTACCTAGATGTTCAAAGAACAATAGCAGAAAGAGTAAATGAATAAATAAACTGAAGGTTATGGTAAAAATTTGGGAGGAATGGGAGGTGGAATATTTCTGAACAGTGGTCCTGGTGTGGGATTGTACAAGTTAGCTGAAGTAGAGTATAGAAGGAATACATTGGATGTCAAAAATGAGAGATCAACGTGTTGAACAGCTCATCTACATGGATATAGAAGGATGAGAGCAAGGCTTGAGATAAACAATAGGCTAGTTGTCCAGCTGCCTTTGCCTTGAATGAATAATTGGGGGAGACTTCTGGATTCAGTGACAAGAAGTTGGAGAAGATGGCCTAGCCAGAGGGCATAAGTCTTAAAAAAGTAGAACTTAAAAAAAAAAGGCTGGACTTTTGAAAGCAGTATTATAGAGTTAGTAAGACATCGTTCTCAATTCCAGTATCTGAATGGGGGGGGCGGGTTGTGAAAGATTCAACAGCTTCCACTCGAGAAGAAAGACAATGTGCTTATAGCATAACTGGATTTACAGTGAGGCAGAAATTTGTTTGCTGAGTAGGGTGTTTGAACTGATGACTTGAGAAAAGAAGCATGTTTAGGTCATGGAAACACTCAGATAATGACAATGTGAATGGCTAAAGGAAAAAAAAAGTTTCTGTAGAACAAGGAGGTTAAGGAACTGAGGAACCAAATGCTGGGTAGGTTCTAGACAGGAAAGAAACCTTTTCCAGAATGCAGGAGAACTTCTGAGTCGAGAGGAATAGAGTGAACCAAGTCAGTAGATAACAGTGCCAAAATGAGGTATGTAGTTGGATGCATGCCTCAAAGAAGCAAGAGTATTTTATATTATGGGGAGAACAAAGATCTGTTTATAGTAATGGAGAACAAGGATGATGCCAATCTGATCTCCCTACCCTGAAATAGGTGTGGGAGAGTCTTCACTTGAAAAGGGATATGTCAGGGCACCTGGGTGTCTCAGTCGTTTAAGCATTTGACTCTTGATTTCTGTTCAGGTCAAGATCTCACAGTATGTGAGATCGAGCCCCACATTGGGCTCTGTGCTGACCATGGAGACTGCTTGGGATTCTCTGTCTCTCCCTCTCTCTCAGCCTCTCCCTGGCTCATGCTCAGCTCCCTCTCTCTCTCAAAATAAATAAATAAATTCCTTTTTTTTTTTTTTTTAAGAAAAGGGATATGCCAACTCCAAGGATTTAGCTTTAGTTAAGGTTTTACTTAAGGGTTTAGGCTTTAACTAAGTCTTTTTCAGTTAAGGTTGTTACTTAAGGGTTAAGGTTTTAGCTAAGTCTGTGGAGGAAATTATGATTAATGAGGTGGTAGAAATAACAGAGGACATGGTAGAATGATTTGAGATAAAGAGATCTTTTCTTTCAATTTCAGAACTATTTATCTAACTACCTGACTACCATCTCCACTTGGATGTATCAAAAAAAACCTTACTGGTCTAAACACATGAAAGAATTAACACATGATTTCCCCTGCACATTACCCCCCAAACCCTACCCCCGCCAAAAACATCCTATCCTTCTTGTAGAATGTTCTGGATCTACCATCATCTTTTATCTGGACTTCTCCAATAGCCTTCTGGTTCATCCTTATTCATACTACTCTCCCCTCAATCTTTCTTCACATTGTAGTCAGTGTGGCAAGCTTCAAAATTCAAATGTCTTGCCATTGCTCTTGGGACAGAGGCAAAAAGTCTTTAACATGGTATACAGGGGCTGCATCACCAAGCCTCTCATTATCTCCTGGGCTTCATTCAGTTAACTCTCTGGCTTACTCTGCACCTTAGCCAAACCGATCTCATCGTGATCCAACAAACACATCATGTTCCTCTTACCATAGGTTGGCTGTTACCTGTAGCTGTGTCGATCTAAAATGTTATCTTATTTCTTCCTTACTCACCGGTTTGCCATGTTAAGTAGGCTAGGTCCTTCAGATCCCAGCTTAAGCATCAGACTGATTCATTCAGGTTCCTTTGCTGAATATTCTTAGGCCCTAAATGTGAAACAGAAAACCATATAATTTCTTGGAAAAAAAAACAGGACAATATTTTTATGGCCTTAATATAAGACAGGGATTGCAGATAACTGGGGGAAATTATGAACTGCTATAAAAATGGCACTGGGATAACTGTGTACTCATTTGGGGAAAAAGTAAAAATAAATCCCTACCTCACATGATACAGATAAAGAAGTTTCAGGTGAATTAAAGATATGCCTTATCTTTTAGGAACATAGGAAAATACTTTCATGTCAGTAAGACAACTCAATAAAAAATGGACAGAATACCTGAATAGGCACGTTACAAAACAAATACCCAAACGGTCAGTGAGTAGATGAGAATATGTGCAACATTGTTCTTTATTACAAAAACGCAAATTAAAACCACAATGCGATACTACATACCCAGTAGAGTGGCTAAAATTAGAAGAAGAGGAACAAGAGTTGGTGCGAATGTTGAATAGCTGGAAATTCCATATATTACTGGTGGGAATGCAAATGGTAGAGCCATTTTAGAAAATAGATTGGCAATAAACATACATCTACCCTATGACTCAGTGATTATATTTTAAGTATATGCCCAAGAAAAACGACTGCATAGTACCCAAAAGGACATGTACAAGCATATTCACGGCATCTTTATTCTTAATAGCTATAAACTGGAAGTAGCCTAAATGTCTGTTAACAGTAGATGTGTAAATAGTATTACATTTATACAATGAAAACAACAATAAGAATAATAAATTATTGCTACCTATTACAACATTGGTAATATTCACAAAGTCCCCCCCAAAAAAGCCCTGCCTAAAAGAAGAAATATTGTGTAATAGTTATATAAGTAATACCAGTCTATAGTGATGAAACAAGGAAAAGTAATCTATGGTGATAAAAATCAGAATAGTGGTCATCTTTATACAACAGGAGAGATGCTACTGATTGGAAAGTGGCATGAGAGAAACTTCTAGGGTTCTAGAAATGTTTTAACTCTTGATTTTGTTATTGGTTATATGGGTGTATTAATATGCAAAGATTCATTAAGCTATACATTAATATTTGTGCCCTTTACTGTTCATTGTTTCTATCTCTATAAAAATATTAAGAGAACCCTAGAATGTAAGATCCATGAACCTAGGGACCTTGTCAGTCTTATTAACAAAATAAATGAATGGATGTAAAGAGAACTGGAAGGCTGGATCAAGGGAGAGGAAGCTTAGGATATGATGTTGAGAGGATTTGCTAGTATAGGTGGTCTCTAAACTATTGTTTGCAAACTACAGAGTATAGCAGAATTCCTTTGGGAGATGACTGTATAGCCCAAGAAATTCTGACGTAGTAGTTTTGGGAGTGGGGTCCAAGGGTCAGAGGTTTTAACAAGTGCCCCAAATAACTCTAATATAGGTAGTCCTAGGTTCATACATTGGGAATGATCTTTCTAAATGTTTATATTGTGGAAAGAGTCAAAAGAAATCATCAAGGAATGACCATGCCCCAAAAAGGAAGGTCAAGCTTTGTAATATAGTTGGTCACTCCTTTCTCTGCAGACCTTCCGTAGTGACCTACAACATGAACCTTGAGATCAGCACTGGTAGTGGAGAGATCTGGTGGCTGTGGTGAACACTGGCAGAAGGGCATGTATGAGTATCTGGGGCCACTACACAAAAAAGTATGGGCTATAGGACGTGGTTAGTAAGAAAAGATGGGTCAACTGGATTGGAACAGGTGTGAAGGGGGAAGATGTGGCTGACCTACTGAATCACTGAGTACTCAAAGCATGCTTTAATACTACTTCAATTCTTTTTTAAAGTTTATTTTATTGAGAGAGAGAGAGAGAGAGAGAGAAAGAAAGAGAGAGAGAGAGAGAGAGAGAGAAGGAATGAGCAGGGGAGGGGCAGAGAGAAAAAGAGAGAGAGAACCCCAAGCAGGCTCTGAGCCCCATGCAAGGGCTTGATCCCATGAACCATGAGATCATGACCTGAGCTGAAATCAAGAGTCCGACGCTCAACCCGACTGAGCCACCCAGGCGCCCCAATACTACTTCAAGTTTTTTTAAACTATTTTTTGCACTTTTCATGTTTAACTTTGTGTTACTCTTGTTTGTTTACATGGCTACATTGGCCTCTAAACTGTGAAATTCTTGATGGCAGAGGCTAGGTCATATTGTTCCCGGTAGTTTATACATAGTACAGAATAATGCTCGACAGGTTTTTCTTTAATGAACAACTGTCTGAATTCCACTGAGGTCAGAACTCAGGGGGAAGTGAGATACTGAACCTAAGTTTTCGGGAACAGTGTACACATACCAGCATGCATGTGAACATGGGAATGATGAGACAGGATGACCTTGGCGAGCTGGGAAACTCTGAAGTTTTTGTGGTCAAGCATGCTGATACATGTCATGTCAATGGAAAGTCATCTTTGCATATGTTGATAGAATCTTTTCTAAAGATGTGGAATTATGATAGAGGCCACATTTTGGTTTGTTATACTTTGGCATTGAGCATAATAACCATCTCAGGGCAAAATGCTTATTTCCTATGAGTGATTAATTAGGCATTACACAACTGTGTGTTGTCAGCATCAAGTGTTTTCTGTCATCGGATTTCAAAAGAACTTTTTATCTTGTTTCTGCATGGGAATAAGGAAATTCAATAACCATGAATATTTCAAAGTGCTTATAATTAAAACTTCATGTGCTTGGCACAAAAACATGTTTCAAAGATTGAGCCAATTGTTTGCTGATTCTGCTGTCAGTCTGCACCCTTGCATGCTAACAGCTGGCTAGCAAACACCGCATGGCATTGCTTCGCAGCCACTCTGGAAGGAATGAAATCTCTCTTTTTTTGGGAAGCATCAATAATCTTCAAAACAGAGTCAAATGTTCATGTGGAATTTCCTGTTAAGCTTTCCATTTGGGGCAAATTAAACTCACCCAAAGCTGGAGATAGACAAACTTTTACCACGTTGAGCCATCGAAATAGAATATAGCCACTAGCGCTAAAGAGGAGTGTGGTGGTCTTACTCCTTTCCAGCTGGACCTGATGGAGGGTTAAGCTGCACAGAGTCCTTAGAGATAAGGTGGGTGTCCTTGTGCAAAGTTGGGGTAGGATGGTGGTAAGCAATAACAGTGGTATGTGCAGCCCACGTATAAAGTATAAATGCTAGACGTTGAGTACTACAGTAACTCAACAGTTTCAAAGTCAAGGTAAACAGTCCTGAACTGTTTCCAATATGGGGGTCCTGTACTAAGAGCAAATGGAAGCCTCGACCTTAATCAGGGCAGAGAGAAGAATGAGAAAAGCAGTGAGAAAGCAGTACAGATGCAAATAGATCCAGAATATGCCCAAGTGGGACACAAGCTTCCATGATGGCTCTTTGTGCCACTGTGAATGGTCATGTTTGAATCATTTAAAGGAGACAACCAGAACAGACAGGGATCACCCACCTTCTGCCATGCAATGCAAAGAAACACTAGATTCAGAGGTCATTAGCAAAGTGCCTTGTGAGAAGCTTGTGTCCCTACTTACAGAGCCCCGCTCAGTTGTTCCAGATGTTGACCACAGAGAGTAGGAAAGCTACTGAGCTTCATTTATTTTATAATCAAAATGTTCAAGAAACACAGACCCGAGCTTTACAATTGTCATTAAGCAGATGGGAAAAGTGATGCTTAGGAGGAAGTGGGAACAATGAGACCCTTCCCATGTTTCCCAAAGTCTGCAACTTTGGCTCAGTTTACTGCTTTCTCTGAGTCGGCCTCTATGATCTCATTCATTACACTCCTACTGTCAAGTGACCGATTTAAAAGTACTTCTTCTCTATCTCTCCTCTTGGTTGATTACAAAGCTCCATTTCTGGAGAGCAGCTTTCATTAAATCATTCCTGATAACGGCGAGCCAAGGTTCACTCAATTTACAGTGTGATACACGGTTCCTTTATTGTTTCTTCTATAATTTATAATTATTTTCTTTGGGGAGTGAAGGTTAAGAGTAAAGTGCAATAGTCTGTGCAATTTTCTCTAATTCTCAATATAGTAAGGTCTAGGTATATGCCTATTTGGTAGCAAATCGATTTTCATAATTGCGCTAAATATTCTTTTGCTTTTGTAAAATCAGTGTGAAACCTTGACTTCCCAGTCCTATTCAGCTACAGGTACTATTTCATCAGACTACAGGCTTTGTGCCCCCCAGGTCATGGGCCAATATTGCAATATTAAGCCAAACTGGCAGGATATTAGGACCCCTGTTCACATCAGTGGGTGGAGTCTGTAACTGGTCTTGCTGTTCTGAGCACCCAAAATATCCACCTCACCATAAACACCAGGCATCTGCCACAGTTCCTTTATAGCTAGTTTAGTAGTCCCTCTTTGGAGCCATGCCCCAAACTCCCTCTCCTCTTGGATAGAGCCCTAGGTCTCTACTTAGTCCTTGCCAAGCCTTCATCCAGTAGCTGGACCCTGCCTTCTGTTCCCAGGTCCTAGCTTGGGTCCTATGCCAAATAAGACATACTACCCAGCCCTAGGAATTAACTTCTATTGGAATGCAGACTATCGACTGGGGGCTCTGGTTCTTGTGCCCTACCCTCTATATTAAAATCACTGTCAATATCATCATTGGCTCATAGGAACCCTGAGTTTACCATATTCACTGAATATGACATTCCTCAGAGCCCAGCATCAGTGTTGGGTCAATCCCCATAACCCTGGCACAGATCATCTGTAACAGCTTCTTCTCCTTCCAAGCTAGCAGGCCAGGAGTTGGAATATGTCTTAGGGGTTGTATCTGGCTTTCATAAGAAAAGTCCAATGATTTCCAAGAAAAAAATGGAATCAGAGAATCCTGTGTACACCAACAAGACAAAGATAGCATTTTTACCAAGGCGAATAGCAAGGACAAATTCAAAGCAACTGAGAACATGTCATTCTCTAACTTTCCCAGCTTCAGCCTCAGTCCCATTCGTTGCTCCCCTAATACTTCTAACCTGTATGTTTAGCCCCACCTACCCTATGAGTCTAGAGGGAATGAGCCTGGCGAGATGTCAGGTGTCTCATCTTTACAAACAAAACTGAGTGCTCCTCTCTGGTACCTCATGTGCCTGGATGTCTGTCTTGGGTGTGTAAGTACTCACTTCTTCAGAGCCATTCACCTTTCTTCTTTGATGCCCAACCCATACCACAGGGTTCCTTCTTTGTTTTCTTAACTTGTACTCTGAATCCACAGAAACGTGTGCCGAACCCTAGTTTACTTCCTCCAAACCCTGATGCTCTACTAATCTCATGTAAGCCAACTTCCCTGAAGAGTTGGACCTAGTTTCCTTTATGCCTAAATTCTCCACCAGATGGACCGCTCCTGACCCCCAGGAGGCATGCTGGTCTGATTCAGCATCATTACACCTCAGAACGCCTATTGCCATGCCCTACCCATCATATCAGGCCTTATTGACCATCACCACTGATCACTCCTGACTGAGTTAATCATGTCCCCCCTGAATATTGTGATTTGGACGCTATAACCGTATAAGTGGTCAGCTCTGCGGCCACATTCATGTCGTTAGCCCTGTTCTGGCCCTAGCTTCGCTCCAGCACCATTCACGTTCAGTTTTCTTTCCTTCCTCACTGGCCTGTCATGTTTCATACCTAGGATGTTTCGTACTTAATCCTCTTGTCAAGATAGGATAGTCTCTGGTTGTAGCAGAGACACTATCCATGCCCTGAAAATCCCTATTCTGTATAATGATTAAAGCACTGTGAAAAATGAGGAATTTGCCAGCAAATATATTTTGATTCTGCTCGAACAGTGTTTTAATTTTCTTGCTTTCTCTTTCTATTTTTAAAGATCATTCAGTAATACTTACTTCCCCTTTCACTATAGGCTCCACCACTCCGTATTGTCTTATAACTGGCCTGCTTTGCTCATTTAGCATATTTGCCTAGACCCTGAGTGCATTTAGATTTCAAAACCTAGCTAAAGTAACTTTAAGGAAGAGCAAAAGGCTAAAGTAAGCATCTGAAAAAAGCAATTGCAAAGGAAAGAGAACCAAACTTCAGTATTCATGAATTTTTCAAGTATCTATGATTGCATATTGGCTTAATGTAATAAAAAGTGCTGGCAATAACATGTCCAACGTTATATGGAATTAGCAAACAATGCATTTGAATTGTAATCTATAACAGGAAAAGCCTCCCTGATAAAGTGCAAGAAGAATGGAAGGATTATAAGAGACAATTTTTTTTATAAGGGACAATTTTTGAGGGAGTAAAATGATCTGTTCACGATCTGGTAGATGATTCTGTTCAGAAAATATAATTTAAAATACTACCTTGATCCAAATAAATTTCATTTCTGTTAAGAGGAATTGACAGTCAAAAGAAGGGTTTGAAGAACTTGGTGGTCATATATAGTATTGCTTTTATTTTATGAAAAATGTAAGCTATGTGTTTCAACTGTAATTAAAAAATGGTGCATCTATTATATATAAAATATATTTATATTATATATAAATATAAATCTATTATGTTATAATAAATTTCTATATAATAAATAAATATATATATGTACACAAATCACACCAAACCAAATGTATTCGTTCTTCCCTGAATATATTATTTTCCTATATTCCTCATCTTAAGGTTTAGACTCACTCTGAACTCTTCAGACTCATTCTGAACTCTTCCTTTTAATTCTTCTTCATATCCAGTCAATTCTCCACATTCTGTCAATTCCATTCCTTGCCTCCTCTCTTCTTTCCCTCCCTCCCACCCTTCCTTCTTTCCTCCCTCCCTTCCTTCTATCCTTCCTTCTTACCTATCATCTATCTACTTATCTCTTACATTCTGAATTAATTTACCTTTCTCCATCTGTATGATGACCACCCAGTCCAGGCTATCATCTTCTCTCATCCGAATGACTGTAATAGTCCCTAAGTTTTCTCTTGTTTCCCTTCTGAATCGCCTCCATTCTCCATATGATCTTCTTAAAATTAAAATAAGCCTTGTCAATTCTATATAAAGTCCCATGTACCCTACCAAATATCCAATAATATTTTAACTCTTCTTCCTTGATATATTATTATATAGATACTCTTTGCAGCCTAGACCCAGTCACCTTTCCAGCCCGATTGTGGGGTTCCTTACAGTGCTCTCCAGAGGATGCCACACAGCATCCTCTTCTATGCACCTTGTGCTCCATCCCACAGAGTTTTTCGCATTTTCTTGGGGTCCTAGAAATAGTCTATTCCCTTTGCCTGTAATGTCTTTTCTGCTCCTATATACTCAGTGTACCCCTAATCAGCATGTTACCTCATCTGCAAATCTTTCCATAACATCTTTAGTAAGAGCTAGTAGCTCCTTTTTGCCCCTATTGCTACTTCTTCATTCCAGTATGGAACAGGCATTAATGCTAAGAGCTGATGATCCCAAGATGGACTGAGTAGACTTCCTGAAAAGAGCTCATGATGTAGTGGGGAAAAGAGATGGTAAAAACTATGATTGAATCTAATGGAAGAATTGCTCATTAAAGGAATGTGCAGAGACTATGGTAGTATCAAGGACAAACAGAGAAGTCAACCTGGTGAGAATATGAGAAACTTCTTTGAGGTGGGGGTCTCTGTAATTGTATGCATTACTTCATAGTATAGATGTTTCCATGCGTGTATATATGAGTATGTGGTAGAATACAGAACACCACAGTCTTTCATCATTGTACTGAAACTGGCACATAGCCATCGACATTGGGTTCACTGTGATGTTGCTGTGGTAATATTGGAAGATTCTAGAAAAGGTGCTTTTATTGATAGACTACATGGGTTCACCACTTTAAAAGATGTATGACATTCAGCAAAAGACATAACTTCACCAAGCTTCATTGTCAACGTTTGTGAATAAAAGCAAAATTATAGTACGTCTCATTAGTTGTGAGGGTCAAGTGGTTTAATATATGAAAACCTCTTAGTACACTGCCAGGTATATAGTAGCATTCAAAAAAAACTTAGCTATTATTATTGTTGTTTTTGTTGATAATGATGTTATAACCATTATTGATACAACAGCTACTCATATTTTTATATGATACTCTTCAAAACTTGAATTATATTTCATCTGAGCTCAACCAGGACATAAATGTTCTAGGCTTGATGGGTTTTAGCCTCTTGGACAGGAATCAGGCCGAAGTATCATAGTACCAGAAAATAACAGAACTTTGTGGATTAATTGATCAAGGCTTTTGGATTCAATAAAGCAGGATGATCTGAAACCAATGTTTGGAGGATTTAGCATAATTCCAAGTCTGAATATTAATAAAGATGCAAAATATGAGACCTGCATCTGCATGACTAAACTGCCTGCTTCAAACATAACCTAAAATGGAGTCATAAAGATATGTAGACAGAGAGCAAAAAAAATGAAAGGAAAATAAGGAATGAAGATAGAAAGGGAGGTCAGAGGTGAGGAGATGGAGGAACGAGGTAAGACAGAAGGAGAGGTAGAAGAAATATATAAAAGGAGGATGAGGAAAAAAATCTCTAAAAGGAAGAGAATTAAAAACAATTGATGTGACACAATGTGATATAACCCAATTGCCTAGAAAGCCATATATTTTAGGTGGGGATGATATTCAAAATACTTAACAACCAGGAAGGTGCAAAAACTGACCACTCAGAATGGGCTGTATTTCCTCTGTATGTCTCTACCAGCTGACCAGGAATTTTGATCTTAGGCCACATTTCAACTCAGATGTCCTACTGCTTAAAAAGTCACAGGAAGAATAATGCTCACCTTCTTGGAGAATTAATGTTACTCAGTTAAAAACATTGGTGGGGATATTGTTTTTAAACTAAGAAAAACATGGCATATTATTGATTTGAATGCCAAAATCACAAATATTTCTATAATAAAACTTGGGACTTCAAAAAGATATTGAGCTCCTTTGGGCCACTTACGGCTACTTCTTTAGAAGTAGGATGTTTATTAAGAAGTGTCTTTGGGATCAACACTGGTGGAAAGGAAGGGAAAGAATCAAGATTGGATAGAGGGAAAAGTTGTTCTGTGATAGAGTCTCAACAAAGGCCTCAAGCAATGCTCTAAGGTGATTTGAAGCTGGGATGTCCCTTTAGGGTTGTCTGAGTTTGGGCGAGGGGACCAGGAGTTTATACCACTTCAGTGATTATTCACTGGATATGGGCTACCCCAGGGAGGGGGTGTGACTTTGGGCAAGATGGATCTGTTCAACTGAGGTGATTTCTGTTGAGAGGTAACAGTTGAGGGCTACATTACAGCCAACACTCCCAGCAGCTGGAGGAATAGGTCTTTCAGTTCTGAAAGAGGGAGATCTGAATTACACATCAGAACATTCACTATGGGACAATTCTATGTCTGCTGGAGCATTACCCAGCTGGGATCGTCAGCAATCTGCTCCCCAAAGGTTAAGCGAGGTGGGCCTTGGGTTGCTTCTGGTGCTTTCAGATATCTGATGCTTCACTGTGAAGGAGTCAAGGTCAGAAGTTTAAATCTCATGTTCCTTTTTCTAGGATTTCAAAATTCGCATTCATCTAAGAAATATGTATTGAATATCTAAAATGTCCCAAGCATTTCTCTAGACACT
Source organism: Cryptoprocta ferox (assembly GCA_028646485.1). NCBI lineage: Eukaryota > Metazoa > Chordata > Mammalia > Carnivora > Eupleridae > Cryptoprocta > Cryptoprocta ferox. Next base: position 8,839,055 of record CM053579.1, on the reverse strand, counting down.
GGGGATTATAGCAGTAAGCAAGGCAGACATGGTTCTCACCTTCTAGGAACCTACAGACCATAAAAGGATTAAGTTTTCTTATTAAATAGCTAATCCTAGTAATTTGGTAAATATTAGCTATTCTTACCCTCGAGGGAGGGCTAAACAGACTAAAACAAGAGAGTTATAAATGGGACACTCCCTAAGTACTTTATTGAGGATTTGAGAGTCTACAGTTTAACATATCATTAATTCAGAACAAAGACTGAATGGGTCATTGGTAGGGAGGGCCAACTGACTTGTTCTTCTTTCATACATTTATTAGTTATATGACTTTGGATAAGTTACTTGGCTGCTCTGTGACTCAGTTCCTTCAACCATGTGTGGTGCAAGTAAGGTAGTCTTGCAATGTTAGTCCCTATTCTGTTAAAACTCATATTTGATACTTAAAAGAAAATCATAACTATACATTTGTACTTTCAATCTCTTTGTAAACCACATCCCTCCCCAACCCCTCGCGTGTCTTCAAGTTGCCCATATCATACTCATGTTATGGTGTAACTTCTCATTCCAGACTTGGATGGTTTTCGATAGGAGCCTGAGATACGCCTCAAATTAGTATCTGTATTAGCAAACACCTAGAACAAGAGGGTGAAATCGAGTATTAGCCTAGTTCGGGTGGGAATGCCCAATCAACTCAGTTCAGTTGAACTGAAGTGTAGTAGCCCCTGGGCATAAACTTTAAAATTGAATAATTAAAATTCAATCATTTTCCTGTCAGATGTATTAAGAAAGGCAGTACATAACTGAAAGAAATCATAATCAAGCTGTGTGTATACACATGGCTATTGGATCATCATTTAAGGCTTAATTACCCAGTCAATTCTTGTTTTTCTACATACGTTGGTTGTTCTGAGTTACTGGGTTGGCCATGGCAGTCAAAAAAAAAATAGTCAAATTACAATCCAGCAATTGCTATTTTCCCCTAAGTAGGGGACTGGCTATTTTGGAGACAAAGCCTCAGAGGTATTTGATACAAATGAAAAGGAAATGAAAAATGATAGCACCTGCCATTTATTGAGCTCTTCCCATGTGCCAATTTGTTGACATGCATCCTCTTTCCGTGCTCAGATCAATCCCGAGGCAGGCCTTATTTGTATCTACTTTTTATCGACGAGGAAAGTGAGGCACAGAGAAGGAGATAACTTTCCTGAGGGCACAACTGCAAAGTGGTAGACTCAGCACTGAAACCCGGGTCCGCCGGACTCCTAAGTGTGCCAAGCTTCCTCGCACTTGAAGCCAGTTCTGCATCACTTGTTAGATCCCTTAACACTACAGAATTTGTTAGTAGCTTGTAATGCACTCACTTGTAGTTGCTGGCGTGTCCTACCTCTGAGTATGTTTGTCACTTGATAGATGAACACGTGTGGTACATTAAAACAACCACTACTGCCATCATGTCCATCACTAATGTTTATTGGGGGCCATGGGTCAGTCCTGGTGTACATAAATTATTTAATCCTCGCCACAACCCTCCCAAAGGAGCACTACAAGTATGTCCATGTTACAGATGCAATAACTGGGGCGATAGAGAACCTGAAGAGTAGTTGCTTTAAGTTAGGGGTTGCAAACCTGCCAGTGGACTTTTTTTGTACCACGTGAGAGCTAAGAATGGGTTTGGCATGTTTAAAGGGCTGGATGAAACAAAACAAAGAAAAGTAGGTGACAAAAAACAACTGTGTTCCCCACAAAGCCAAAAATATTTACTTGTGTTTAGAGAAAAAGTTTTCCAATCCCTGGTACAGAGTCTATATCATAGAGGTAGTGAGTAATAAAATCAAGGTATATTCATTTTGAATCCCAACCATCCAATCATGGTTCCTATTTGGTTTCACCTTAGAGTTTAATAATAATAGCAACAACAAGAGTGCTATCACTAGCTTTTATTTCTTTAGTGTTTACTTCATGTCAGACACATAAGGATGGACTTCACATAATATATGGTTTCATCTGCTACTCAGAACACCCCATGAAGGTGCTTCCCGGTCATGGTCCCACTCCACTTCCATTTCTTCCTTCCTCCCTCTCTCCCTCCCTCCCTCCCTTCCTTCTTTCCTTCCTAAAAAGCTCTCCCAGATATCTAGCCCCCACCCCCACCCCCATGTAATGTGGTAGAAGATGGTCAACCTCGTTGTCTGCTCAGGAGTAGATCCCGACAGACAGTCTAAGGCTCACAGGGTAGTCCCAGCTCCCAAGTCAGCATGATCATCAGGAGTGGACATGTGATCTAATTCTGGCCAATGAAACTTGAGGGAACTCTTCTTCTGTGAGAGTTTCCCTCATTAAAAGGAGACACCATTAAAACGGTCCCGCTTCAGGGCACCTGGGTGGCTCAGTCAGTTGAGCATCCGACTTCAGCTCAGGTCATGATCTCATGGTTCATGGGTTCGAGCTCCGCGTCGGGCTCTGTGCTGACAGCTCGGAGCCTGGAGCCTGCTTCCGATTCTGTGTCTCCCTCTCTCTCTGCCACTCTCCCTCTCTCGCTCTGTCTCTCTCTCTTTCTCAAAAATAAATAAACATTAAAAATTTTCTTTTAAAATGGTCCCTCTTCTTCATCCGATATTAACTTGTCTGGATGTGATGCCTTGATATGCTACAGACATATTGCTCTGACTCTGGGGGATGCCAAGCCAATATAGGAAAGAGGACAGGCAGAATCACAGAGAAGTCGAGCCAATCCTTGACATACCTTGCTTGGAGGCTGCCCTACCTCAGGGTTTCCTGTGATGAGAAATAATGCATTTCCTTATGATTAAGCGGGTTTCAGAGTCATGGTTTTCTGACACAACTGATCTTTGCAGGTAATATTGTCCCTATTTAATTTTTTAAAAATTTTTAATGTTTATTATTTATTTTTGAGAGAGAGAGAGAGAGGGCGAAAGCACGCACAAGTGGGGGAGGGGCACAGAGAGAGGGAGACACAGAGTCCAAAGCAGGCTCCAGGCTGCAAGCTGTCAGCACAGAGCCCGATGCGGGGCTTGAACTCATGACCCCGAGATCATGACCTGAGCCAAAGTCGGACACTCAACCGATGGAGCCACCCAGGTGCCCCTATTGTCGCTATTTTTAAAAACTTGAGCACAGCTTCTCCTGGCAGAGCTGGGATTGGAACCCAGGCCTTTTCTACTATAAAGCCTGTGACTTGTTTTCCACTATAGTATTCTGACTTGATAAGAAGAGAAAATTTGACATACAAAATGACACATTGCATTGTGTTAAGTAACAGGAAAATTTATGATGTCTGTGCCTACCCAGTTGTCTTTTTGGTATTATAACGCTTTTCTCTGGCAGGCAAATATGATATTACAAACCACTCCTGGCATATCACACACACTCACATCAGTGAAGAAGCTACCAGACGGTACGCATTCCATGGATACATAGGAATGATTTGAAAAGATGTAAAGGGCAGTCTGTCCTCATTCTGTGACAGAACTCTCACGAACGTGCAGTGGCTCATGTGGCTGGGTTGGCTTAATACAGTTAGGCTTGTCCTTTTGCAACTTGGGGCCACGTGCCTCCTGTTGCGATGCTGAATGCCGTTTTATTCAATTACGCCATTAAAATGATGTCGCCCTAGACAGGAAGATACCGACATCCCAAAGATTCTCGGATTTTGTGTCTTTGGCAGTATCACCTGACACAATGCTGACATGATAATTGTGACTTCCTGCCCTGTACAAACTCAAAGCATCCGTGATACTCAAGATTTATGATTGCAGCCAACGAAATACAAAATCATACACATAAATCTGTCCTTAAGGATATATAACTGGTGTTTAAGTATATCATTTCCAGTTACTTGAGTTGAAAATCCCAACTAAAAGTTCTCACTGCAATTAATACAATTTACAAGTTCTTTTCATACACACACATGCATACACATGTACTTTGTAGTTTGTATATATACGTAATAAATCTGTGTAAATGTGTACATATACTTTCCTTGTTTCCTCATAAACAGTTTATATTTGGAAACCTGAAGTTCAGCTATATGACATCAAAGATGGAATTCCGATATTTATTCATTATTCGAATCTAGATATTTAGAAAGTACAGATTTGCTGGGTCTTAAAAAGTATTTTTGACATTGAGTTGAGTTTTCCATACTGTTCTAGTTTGTGAATTTCCATTTGTAGGAGTTTATAATGTCTTTAAAATTTAATTTGTACCAAATTATGGTTTTTAAAATTTTAACATTGGAAAAAATTACCCTATAATTTCTTTCAAGACTATAAATTTATATGAATGATTTTCCACTACAAATTAGTACCAGATTTTACTTGATTTCAGTTGCAGCACTTGAAATTTTCCTTGATTTAAAAAGTTTCATTCCTGGGTGGTGATGACACGAACTGTTAGCCAAAGATGTGATGCTGGGTTCCCAGAAGCATGAAAAACAGTTTTCGGCACACCATACTGCAGATGAATGGACAGGAGTGGGAGAAATCTGTGAATGTTTACCACAATTTAATAATCTCTTGAAAACTATTCCTTCTTTTTGCCTCAACCAGCAGCCAGTATGTTCAGAAAGTGAGAAAGTGTGGAAGCACACACAGTGTTTTATAAAAGACAATTTTTAAATTGAGCCCGGGATCTTCCTTGGCTGTTTTTTCCCCCTTCCAGTTTAATACTAAGCCAGTGGTGTTTGACATGGTTCCTGAAATGGACACAGATTGCTTATTGGAGAGGTATCTATGGGAAGAACGTAAACAAAATTTGAAAGGTGAGAGTTCGGTTTTAGACGCTCTTCCTGAGTACCTCCAGGGATAGAACCAAAGGTTCAGATGCATTAAAATTTTTCGTTTCTAAAAATTGGCCAGGAGAATTTTCCTCTTGTTCATAGGACTTTCTGAGGGCTATCGAGGCCAGATGAGAAATTAATTAACAGGTTAGCATGCTAGGCTAATGATTTTCATTTCTGGTTTCATTTCTATTACTGCTCACAGGTATATGTAAGCATAGTGAACTACCTTCACTCAGCTGAGCGCACATTAGAGGCTCACCTGGGTGCCCCTGCTATGAGCCCCCACAGCACCTCGTATTCCCCTCTTCGAAAGCCTGCCCAGCCACACACCCCCGACTGTCCCATTCTCTTGCTCAGTGCTGCGTGACCAGCATGGCTGGCACCGGGGAGACGTCTAGTGAATTGACACCAGAACGAACAGGTCTCCAGTCATCTTACAGCGCGTCATGAAGTTTTTCAAAAAGCAGTTAGCAGGTAGGATGGAGGCTTTTGAAACTGACTAAATAAAAAAGTCTCCTTACGCCAAGGGGGAGATCTTATAAATCACTTCAAGAAGCCAAGCCCCTCCGACTTTGGGCTTCATGTGCTTCTCTTTGCCTTCGCAGCATTTATTCATTCATTACTTCAGGTCACTTGCAGCCTGGCAGGAAAGACAGACATTGAAGAAGTAACTGAAATATAGCATGATACATGTAATGACAGGAGAATGGGGAGCCCCTGGCCCCTGTAAAACGATAAAGCAGGGGAAATTTATCTAGACTGAAAAGGTCAGGAAATCTTCTCTGAAGAACTTAAATAACAAATAATAATGCTTTGTTTAACCATGTTCAGTATCATGTTTTGCACACATGGGTTCTTGAAAATATTTATCAAAGAAAGTATAAAATACATGGCAGTATAATTGTTAGACACTATTTACTTATTTTCTTAAAGTTTATTTTTATTTATTTTGAGAGACAGAGAGGGCACAAGCAGGGGAGGGGCAGAGAGAGAAAGAGCGCGCGCGCGCGCGCGAGAGAGAGAATCCCAAGCAGGTTCTCCACTGTCAGTGCAGAGCCCAACATGGGGCTGGAACCCATGAATTGGAGACCATGACCCGAGCTGAAACCAAGAGTTGGACACTTAACCAAATGAGCCACCCAGGTGCCCCTAGATATTATTTGAAAGTTATAGGGGCTCAGTGGTGGCTGAAGTTGGACACTCAACCAACCAACCCAAGCGGCCCATAAACCAACCAATGCTTCTTATGCATTTTCTTTCCTTTGGGAATTCTCACAATTATAGCTTTATTAATATAATTAATGTCTTTTCCTTTCAGTAGATTGTAGGGTCCAGTGGTGTAGAAATTACAGCTGCCTGGCTTACTGTTATGTACTCAACACTTAGCACAGTGCCTAGCAAATAGTAAGTGCTCAATAAATCCTTGATGAATGGATAGATTCATGAGTATATCCCTGGCACTGTGATTTTATGAACAGGTAAGAGAGTGATTTGGGGCAAGTGTCTGGGACTGGTACTATTCACTGCCAGTCTCTTTCATGTCCTCGCTACATAAGAGATCCTGTTGTATTTTACAACTATTAACGGGGGTATCGGGTTCCTTTCTGGAGTGATGAAGATGTTCTGAAAGTAGACAGTGGTAAGCTGTGCTTTAGCAGTCATATACAACTTTGTGACTATGAAAACCACTGAGTTGTGCACTTTAAAGCTGTGAATTTTATGGTAAGTGAACTCTATAGCTCAGTGACTTTTTTTTAAAAATCCATGAAGGGGACTGACCATTGTGAATCCCATCCCTCTTAGTGATGTGGGAGTGGTCTGACTTTACAATTCCATAGTTATCTAGAAGACAGGTCTATGTTTCCAACATTTACACTAAAAATTAAAAATGAGGTCAATTTTACTAAAAACCAGGGAATTTGCTATTAGTGGTCTGACACTATGGCTCTAGGGTTTACATCATCCAGTCTAGGCCTTGCCAAATCCCTACCGCGGTGTGAATTGCTCAGAGTATCAATGTGGCCATTTTTAAACTCCCCTGATATAAAGGACACACGAAGCAGAGGATGTCACAAAGGATTTCAAGTGTCAGTTCACTGGCTACCTTTCCCCACCTACTTTTCTACCAGGAGACAGTTCTACAAGCAGGAAATCATTGGCAGACTGAAATTTCTGCCCCAGATCCTTCCATCCATGTCCTCAGGAGGATTTACTGCTACTATGTTTCCTTCCGCCTAATCGGCTCTTTCTCACCGCCACTCAGGCTGATTGCTGAAACGTTTTCAAGGTGAGGGCCTTTGAAAACAGGCTCAGCCAGAGGCTTTGCTTGGCTACGCGAAGGCATCGCCCTGATGTTAAACCCTTACTGTTTACTGTTGTGTCTCAATACAAGCCAATAGCCTCAAAGCCACATGCCAGGGACTGGGGAGAAGAGCGCAGGACACAGGGCGGCAGTCACACAGACACAAGTTCCACCTGTCTTTTGGAAAGCAAGAGGCGTTTGGGCGCCAAGGAACAGCGGAACCCCAAGATCACAGCAAAAAACTTCATTGGACTATGAGCCTCTAGAGCGGAGGGACTTGTCTTCATGTACGTGCACTTAAACTTTTACTTAAATTCTAGTTAGTTAACATACAGCACAATATTGGTTTCAGGAGTGGAATTCAGTGGTTCATCAATTACATACAACACCCAGTGCTCGTCACAACAAGCGCCCTCCTTAATGCCCATCCCCCATCTAGCCCATCGTCCCCCCCCACCTCCCTCCCTCAACCCTCAGTTTGTTCTCTTTATCATTCAGAGTCTCTTATCGCTTGTTTTCTCTATGTGCCATTGACTAATATTCTACACCTGTGTAATTGTTACCCGTGCCCCCTTTCACTCTCAAAAGTGTCCTTGTTTAGATAAAAATCTATATGGTCACCTTAACTAAGGACCATGCCTAATATCCGGTAACACATAAATGAAAGCTATTACTATTATTATAACTGTTACTATTATTCCAAGTGACACATGGTTCTCTGTTACCTTTCAACACCTTTGAGCTGTTAACACTTTTATTTTTTTAATTGTTTTAAGTTTTATGTTTTTATTTTGAGAGAGAGAAAGCGGGGAAAGGGCAGAGAGAGAGGGAGAGAGAGAATCCCAAGCAGGCTCTGCATGAATGGTGCAGAGCCCAGTCCGGGGCTCGAACTCAAGAACCGTGAGATAATGACCTGAGCCAAAATCAAGAGTCGGTCACTTAACCACTAAGCCACCCAGGCACCCCCAAACTGTTAGCCCTCTTAAATAAAAACTATAATGGGGCGCTTGGGTGGCTCGGTGGGTTTAGCATCTAACTTTGGCTCAGGTCATGATCTTGCAGTTTGTGAGTTCAAGCCCCGCATTGGGCTCTGTGCTCACAGCTCAGAGCCTGGAGCCTGCTTTGGATTAATTCATATTATATCTCCAGTGTTTAGGTAAACCATCTAACTTTTATATTCCATGCAAATATACAAGGAGACAACACAGTAATGGTTAAAATTAAAAAAAAAAAAAGCAGAATAGGGTAAGAGCATAATTTTCTCAAGACACTGTGCTGTCTTAAACTATTTCCTCTCTCTCTGGAGACTTTTAAACAATTTGTAAGTTATTACCTTCCTTTGTAGCACATGGTAATCCTAATTTGTAATGTCACTTTAGTCACATTCTTGGGGATGTAACGTACTAATTTACAAGAAGTTTCTTAGAGAAATACAGCACATGGAGTTTATTATCACAGTTTTGTTTTTATTGGCTTAAAAAAAAACCCCTAAGTAAGCAGAAAAAGAGACTAATAATACTGAGTCTTTCCAGGAGTCGGTAGCCCTAGCAATCTCTCTCTAAAACTCAAATCAGGCGGCGTTACATCCCTTTTAAAAACAAACGTCTGTCAATATCTTTCAGAATAAAGTCTGCGATTCATAATTTGGCAGCATGGTCCCCCTTACTCTGACCCAAGCCCACCCTCCAGCTTCTTCTCTCGCCGCCACTCCACCCGCCCCCCCCCCCCGACATTTACTTGTGCACATCACCTTCTAACCGCACAGAGGGACAGTCATCAGCCCTCCCTCATGCTTCTGGTATGTCTTCTGAGTGTCCTCTGCCAGTAGTGAACGACTCTTGATGAAGACCAATCTAAAATACCAGCTTCTCTGTGTGTTCAGAACGCTTGGCCATCCTCCCCTCCTTTTGTTTTAGAATTACGAACTTCGAGGCAAGTGGGTAGTTCAAGGAAGAATCCTACCACAGGAGCTGGGAGTTACGGATTTCCATGATGGCCTCCCATTCTTGGCGGCCATGGAGGATTGGCCACAATGTTTGCTCAAGGGCAGGCATCAAATTCCTGTTCATATTTCTACTTTCTCCCCTCACTAGCACAGGGTTCCTCCAGAGTAGCTGTTTCATATATGTTTGCTTAAATGAAGGAATGACAGATATTCATTGTGACAACCACTGTCCTTATTATTTATGGCTAACTCTTCCACTGATATTTTTACAATAGTTGTAATATATATAACCAGTACGAGAAGTTTAGAAAATACAGAAAAATACAAAAATAAAAATCATAAAGTAGCACCTCCCACAGATAAAAATACTTCATATTTGGACATCTTTCCTTCTTTTTTCTCGGTTGGTCTAGCTGAAGGTTAATCAATTTTGTTCAGCTTCTCTAAGTAATAATGTTTGCTTTTGTTGATTTTCTCTATTCTTTTATATTCTAATTAACTTCTGCTTTTCTTTACCAGTCTCTTAAGGTATACATCTCAGTTACTGTAAAAAATATTTCTTCTCTAATCTAGGTATTTATAGCTATAAATTCTCCTCTAAGCACTGTTTGAGCTATATCTAGTAAGTTTTAGTATGTTGTGTCTTCATTTACTTTCATCTCAAAGTATTTACTAATTCAGTTTCCCTTGTGATAGGTTTTTTGACCATTGATAATTCAGTAGTGTACTATTTAACTTCCATATATAGAAATCACCCAAATTCCTTTTTAAGTTTTAATTTTGCTACACGGTGATCAGAGAACATACTCTGCACAATTGCAAACTTTTTAAATGTGCGGCAGTTTGTTTTATGGCTTAGCATATGTCCTGTCCTAAATGATGTCCCATATGTGGTTGAAAAGAATGTGCAGGGTGCTACTGTGTAGTAGTGTTTTCTATAGCTGTCTAGTTAGTTGCAGCATTGTTTGAGTTTCCTGTCTATTTACGGATCTTCTGCCTAGTTGTGTTATCCATTATTGACAGTGGAGAACTGACCTCATTATTACTGCTGAGTTGTCCATTTCTCCCCTCAATTCTGTATGTTTTTGCTTTTTAAATTTTGGGTATGTATGTCTTATAACTGTTAAATATTTCTAAATAATCGACCCTTTCGTGATTATAAAATATCCACTCTACCTCACGTAACTGTAAACAGTTTTGTTTTGACCCTGATTGGTACAGACACTCCTGCTCTCTTAAGGTTGCATGGCATATATTCTCAAAGTCTTCTTTAAAAAGATTTGTATCGTTGAATCGAAAGGATGTCTCCTATATACAACATAGAGTTGCATCTTGTTTTCCATCTGTTTTGACAGTCTCTGAATTTTGATTTGATGGATCAATCCATTCACATTTACTGTTTTCCCTGGTACCTTTGGATTTATATCTGTCAGTTTGCTTTTTATTGTCTATATGCCTCATGTTTTTTTCTCTCTTATTTACTGTCTTTTTATGCATTATGTGAATATTTCCTAGGACAACATCTTAATTTATTAATGGTATTTGCATATCTATTTTTTTTCCAAGAAGTTGCTTTAGGGCAACTCAGAATTGACTTTAGGGCAAGTCAGAATTGACTTAAGATTTATAATAACTAAGTTTGAGGGTTATTCAGAAAAGCTATTACTCCTATACAGCTCTGTTCCTTTCTTCTTCTACTTGGTGCTATTTATTATCGATATACACATCACAAGTATATATGCTAAAAACTCAACAATACATTTTTATAATTATAGTGTTATATAATTTTGTATCTTAAAGGAACTAAGAGAAGAAAAAAGATCTAGCCTTTATTTACATTGGTTCTCTTCCTATTTACACTTCTGGCTCTCTTAATTTCTACCTGTGGATTTATTGTCATCTCTTCTCATTTCCTTACTCTACTGCAGATTTCTTCACCCAGACTTATCAGAACTGTATAATTCCCTACGTCATTACTGTTAGTAGTTTTCTTTCTTGTGTGTGAATTTAAATTTTCATCTGGGTCCACTTGCTTTCAGCCTGAAGAGCTTCCTTTAATATTTTTTCATAAGCAGGGTCTGCTAGCCAAAACACAAGGTTTTTGTTTACCTGGGAACGTCCTCTTTTGTTTTTTTTTCTTTCGTTTATAGTTTTTCTGGCTATAAGATTCTTAGTTTTTTTTTTTTTTTTCTTTCAGCACATTGAGTATGTCACCCTGATGCTTCCTGGTCTCCCATAGCTCCTTGTGAGAAGCCAAATATGAGTCTTACTGGAGTTCCCTTGCACATGATGAGTCATGTTTTTCTTCATGCTTTCAAGATTTTCTCTTTGTCTTTGGATTTTAACATTTTGACAATGATGTATCAGAGTATAGATTTCTACTTTTATCCAACGTAGAGTGCATTACACAGTTTAGATTTATGTTTTTCTTCGATTTGGGCATATTTTAAGGCATTATTTCTTCTCCTCTTTTGTCTTTATCCTTTTCTTCTGGTACTCCATTACATGTACACTGGTGTGCCTAATGCTGTCCCCTGTTTCTCCGATGTACTGTTCATTTTCATCCATTCCCCTCCTTTTTATTTTTTAGACTGTATCTCCATTGACAGATCTTTGAGGTCATTGATTCTTTCTCTTACAGACTCTAGTAAAAATTTCATTTTTAATGTGCTTTTCAACTCCAGAATTTCTATTTGGTTCTTTGTATGTTTTCTGTTTATTGGTATTCTCTCTTTGATGAGACACTGTTATCATACCTTTATTTCATTCTTTAGATATGGTTTTCTTTATTTTTTAAAAACAGATGCTTTGAAATCTGTGTCTGCTTAGTTCAAATACTAGATTATTTGTTTTCTGGGTGTTGAGTTTGATAAATTCTTTATTGATTTTGGATACTAGCCCTTTATCAGCTATGTCATTTGCAAATATCTTCTCCCATTCTGTAGGTTGCTTTTTAGTTTTGTTGGCTGTTTACTTCGCTGTGCAGAAGCTTTTTATCTTGATGAGGTGCCAAGAGTTCATTTTTGCTTCTGTTTCCCTTGCCTCCAGATATATGTCAAGTTAGAAGTTGCTGTGGCTGATGTGGAAGAGGTTGCTGCCTGTGTTCTCCTCTAGGACTTTGATGGTTTCCTGTCTCACATAGGTCTTTGATCCATTTTGAATTTATTTTTGTGTATGGTGTAAGAAAGTGGTCCAATTTCATTATTCTGCTTGTTGCTGTCCAGTTTTCCCAACACCATTTGTTGAAGAGACTGTCTTTTTCCCACTGGATATTCTTTCCTGCTTTGCTGAATATGAGTTGACCACATAGCTGTGGGTCCATTTATGGGGTTTCCATTCTGTTCTATTCATCTATGTGTCTGTTTTTGTGCCAGTACCATACTGTCTTGATGACTACGGCTTTAATAATATAGCTTAAAGTCCGGAATTGGGATGCCTCCAGCTTTGCTTTTCTTTTTCAAGATTCCTTTGGCTATTCGGGGTCTTTTGTGGTTCCATACAAATTGTAGGATGGCTTGTTCTAGCTCTGTGAAAAATCCTGTGCTATTTTGATAGGGATTGCACTGAATGTGTAGATTGCTTTGGGTTGTATAGACATTTTAACAATAATTGTTCTTTTAGTCCACGAGCATGAGATGTTTTTCCATTTCTTTGTGTCTTCTTCAATTTCTTTCATAAATATTCTATAGTTTTCAGAGTACAGATCTTTTTACCTCTTTGGTTAGGTTTATTCTCAGGTATCTTACTGTTTTGGTACAATTATGAATGTGATGGATTCCTTGATTTCTCTTTCTGCTGCTTCGTTACTGGTGTATAGAAATGCAGCAGATTTCTGTACATTGAATTTGTATCCTGCAACTTTGCTGAATTCATTTATCAGTTCTAGCAATTTTTTGGTGGAGTCTTTTGGATTTTCTTTTTTTTTAAATGTTCATTTATTTTGTGTGAGAGAGAGGACGCATGGGTAAGTGGCAGAGAAAGAGGGAGAGAGAGAATCCCAAGCAGGCTCTGCACTATCAGTGCAGAGCCCGACTGTCAGTGCAGAGCCGGACGTGGGGCTTGATCCACAAACCACAAGATCATTGCCTGAGCCAAAATCAAGAGTTGGACGCTTAACCAACTGACCCACTCAGGCACCTCTTTCGGGTTTTCTACATAAAGTATCATGTTGTCTGCAAATAGTGGAAGTTTGACTTCTTCCTTGCTGACCGGATGTCTTTTATTTCTTTTTGTTGTCTGATTACTGAGGCTAGGACTTCCCATACTATGTTAAATAACAATGGTCAGAGTGGACATCCCTGTTTTATTCCTGACTATGGAGGAAAAAGCTCTGTTTTTTCCCCATTGAGGCTGATATTAGCTGTGGGTCTTCCATATATGGCTTTTATGATGTTGAGACATGTTCCCGCTATCCCTACTTTGTTGAGGGTTTTATCAAGAATGGATGCTGTATTTTGTCAAATGCTTTTTCTGCATCAATGAGAATCATATGGTTCTTATCCTTTATTTTATTAATGTGGTATATCACATTGATTGATTTGTGAACATTGAACCACCCTTGCCGGCCAGGAATAAATCCCATTTGATTGTGGTGAATAATTCTTTTAATGTACTGTTGGAATTGATTTGCTAATAACTTGTTGAGAATTTCTGTACTCATGTTCATCAGGGATACTGGCCTGTAATTCTCCTTTTCAGTGGGGTCTTTGTCTGGTTTTGGAATCAAGGTAATACTGGCCTCATAGAATGAGTTTGGAAGTTTTCCTTCTATTTCTATTTTTTGCAACAGTTTAGGAAGAATAAGTATTAACTCTTTTTTAAATGTTTGGTAGAATTCCCCCAGGAAGCCATCTGGCCCTGGACTTTCATTGTTGGGACATTGTTGATTACTGATTCAATTTCTTCACTGGCTATGGGCCGATCATGTTGTTGTTTTATTCATCTCCTTTCTAAAACATGGCTTTCCTTGACTTAATCTGTGGTATCTCTTGCCTCCACACTCTGTGGTCATTGATATTTATATTCAGTTTTATTTTACTTCATTTAAAAATTATTTCATTTCATCTTGTTTAATTTTACCTTCCTGACTTCGTAGAGGTAACTCTTGTTTGTACATGGCTTAGTCGTTTGGCAATAGTTGGCCAGAGTTTTCAACAAACACCTTGAGTCAGCAAGTCTTCCATCCTTTGCCAGTAGATTTGAGTGTGGCTTGAGGGATGTATTTTAAAGTTCAGGAAGTTTTCAAGTTTTTAGCTTTTCCTTTCCTCAAGGCCCTCTTAGTTTTCTTGTGCACATTTGCATAGTCTCTCAGTCAACTAGGAATACTTTGGAGACTTTGTGTCCTCAAGTCTCCCCTATACAGGCATACAGTCTCTCAGTTAGCCTGGGTTATTTAGATAACCTGGGTTTTCTTGGGTCTCTGCTGTATATTTGGATGAGTCAGCCAAGTATGTGTGGAGTGCTTATTGGGCTTTTCCATGGCTTGCTCGTTTCCAGGATTTCCCTGTTAAATTTCTAGCAGGCCTTCCAATCTGATGCCCACCCCAACAGAGACTACAACCTCTGGTTAGCAACACTGCAGATCTTCCCTATTTGTCCCTGAGTATGTGTTTTCTATCCTCTGCTATATAAATCAAGTGGGCCCCCATTACCAATAAAGCCACTATAGCATTCTCATAGCCAACCCCATCCTGGTGTCACTACTGTTCTGACTGAACTCATGGGAGATGGGGACAGCCTCAGGCCAGGACACCACAGACTCCTACAGTTCTTAATTGAATTTCAGTGAATTTTTTGTGAATACACTCTTCTGTGTTGTTTGCCTTAGGTCAATTTCCATAACCCTTAAAAGGTTGTTATCAATCATTTGTCTCATTTTGTAGTTGTTTTGGGGATAGGCTTTTTCAACTGGTTCACTCCTCCACAGTAAAAACTGTCTTCTCCCATGTGAGTGTATTTATTACATAATTGATAAGTATATGGTAGGTCTTTGCATTAAGGCATCATTATTTATTTAAGTATCTACTGTTGGCAATTTAGGTTCCATTTTTTTTTTTTTGCCTTTGAAATGCCATGAATATTTTTGCATGCGAATCTCTCTTTCCTTATGACATTTCTATCATTGGAGTTATTGAATCAAAAATATAAGTTTCTAAAGGTTAGAAATACATCTTGCCAAAATCTTTCAAGGCCGTAACAATTCATGCCTTCCCCAGCAGTGTAGGAGAGTGTTTGTCATATTATCCCCTCATCCATATTGGGAATTAATATTAAAAATATACGCACTGGATAATTGAAAAGATCCAGCAGTTTTTGAGTTGCTTTTTCCAACATCTTTATTCAGCTCAACTCTCTGTAATTCTTTATTTATGATTAATGGATTCCTTCCCTTTTTCTTGGCTACTTCATTCGTTACCTTTTCTCGCAGCAGAACAGCACATCATTTCACGTCATCACATACAACATCAGCCCCCTTTATCTTTCTAATGGAGCCATTTTTAGAAACAGCATTCTCATTATCAGTTCTTCATGACTGTAAATTGATTCATCCAATTCCTAAGTTTTAAATTTTAATTAGGTCACGGGAATTTCTTTTGACTTTCAAGGAGTACAAACTCAAAGTTCCTTTGCAAAGTAGCAATCCAACTTTAGGAAGAGAAACAATGGCCAACAATTTGCATTTTAAACATTTTGTTTTTATGAGACTACTTTCTTAATAGTGACTAAAACACATTTGACTTTCTCCACTGTAGATGTACATTGTGTGAACTCATGGATTACATTTTTAAGGTTATAATTCTGAACATTTTCTTCTAAGGCCCTTTTTCCGATAGAGATTTAGCATTGTCCATTCTTGTTTAGCTATGATGGATTGTATCCAGAAAGATAACCAGTCTAGCTTATACTACAGCACCTTGTTTATTTTTGTAACAATGCCAATGATAGTGTTCACTCAGAAATATCTAGTATTATTTATTAAAAATCTTTAAGAAATTGGTCTTTATTTTGGAATTTATCTTCCTCCCTGATGTTATGTCCCAGTAAAATCCCTTCACCTCACAATAGAATGAGCTTTTAAAAATTCAGATTACACGATTCCCCTTGTTAAAATGATTTAGTATGTGGTAGATTAAGGGCCATGAATTTCTCACATCTCAGTATAACCCTATTCAACAGCTTTGTTACTCCTTTTATTAAGAGGTAAAAATCTATTGATCCACACCCTTGAATCTGGAATAGCTTTCTGCCTTGTTTCATGCCCAAGAGTGTGGTAGGAATGATTTCATTTATTTATTTATTTTATTTTTTTTAATGTTTATTTATTTTTGAGAGAGAGACAGAGCATGAGCAGGGGAGGGGCAGAGAGAGAGGGAGACACAGAATCCCAGCAGGCTCCAGGCTCTGAGCTGTCAGCACAGAGCCTGACGTGGGGCTCTGGCTCATAAACTGCGAGATCATGTCCTGAGCTGAAGGTGGACGCCTAACTGATGGAGCCACCCAAGTGCCCCAGGAATGATGTAAAACAAATTCAGGAGCCTTGAGACTTACAGCTTCTATTTTCAAACTCTTGGAACGCTGTTGAGTTTGTCATGTAAGGAAGCTGGTCTGGCTTATGGAAGGATGACAGACCATGTTGTGCAACAGAACCTTCATAGCCAACAGCCCTCAGAAACTACTAGGTGTGTAAGTGAGGCCATCTTGGAACTTGCAGCCCATCAGACCCTGCAGATAAATGCTTCCACATGAACTAGCTGTGGAAAAACCAGCAAAGGATCTGACCACTTAACTTACAGAATCACGAGAAATAATACATTATTATAGTTTTAAGACAGTAAGTTTTGGGGTGGTTTGTTTGGTAGCAATAGCTAACTGATGAAAGTGTCTTCTCATTCCATTTTGAATTTTACTCTAATTTGTTACCTTTGCCTATAAAACCCTTCATTATCTAGCATTTCTGCCTCCAGAATAAGTTTTTCAATACCATCCTTCCTATCCTTATCAGAATCCACCTCGTTGCAAAATCCTGAAACCTACAATTGTCCTTGACAATTCCCTCTTCATCAACATTCTTATTAGCAAGCATGTTCTCTTGCCTCCAATCTTATCATGGCCAGAGACCAAAACATGAACCATGGTCTCACAAATAAAAATAGGCATGAGAGTTAAGCCTCAAATCATCCCCACTGGCAGTGAAACTCAAAGCATATACCTCCTGAGGGTTGATCAGCATAGGTAATCTAAAGTTTGGGGAAAAAAAAATTTCTGATGATGAAAATACTTAGTTTTATGCATTTTCATAATATTTATGGGGGGCAATTAGTAATATCTATTGAAGTTTAATATATCTATATCTCTCACAAATAATAAGATGACTTCAGGATACTCATCCTAAGGAAATAAATGAAAAGAGGAGCAAAGATATATGTACACCACAATTTTGGTATTAACAATGCATTTGAAATGATCTAAATGTCTATCAACTGGTATTTACTAGATACATTATTGACGTCAATACAATGGAAAAGGGAGTAGTCATTAACCATCCTGACATGGAACAATTCCCAAGACAGGTTGTTAAGAAAAAAGAAAATATCAGTAGAGTATGAAATGTTTGTTATTACTATTTTTTACACATAGAGTACATATAGCCATCTGCCATCACTAGATGAAATTACATTTCAGAAGAAAATTATAGCAAAGCAGGCCTGGTAGTGGAGGAAGAGTAACTTGTTTTTTTCTTACCATGGGCATTTTAGAGGAGTTGAAGGGGTCTGGGATCAGACAGTGGAGATCTTAAAGGTATTTATTTTTTTTTTCTTTCTTCCCCCCCTCTTATTCCTTTTTGTAAATTCAAGTTAGTTAACATACAGTGTAGTATTTGTTTCAGGAGTAAAATTAGTGATTCATCACTTACATGTAACATCCAGTGCTCATCACAAGTGCCCTCCTTAATGCCCATCACCCATCCAGCCCTCCCCTCCAACAACCCTCAGTTTGTTCTCTATAGTTAAGAGTCTCAAAGGTATTTCTAATTATTAGTGGGAGGTGAGTTGGCCTGTTTCATAATGGCAAACTCGAGACCTGTGAGGGGTCCCTTGTGGAGGACCCCGAGCCATTGACTATCTAATAGCTGGTGATATCTAGTAGCTGGTGTTAAGTGTTTATCTGCATTGTACTTAATTGAGTGAAGTTTTGCTAATTTTGACACCCTGGTGAGAGTTGTGCTTCGGAGAAATGCAGGAGAAGGCACACAGTCATGCCTAGGAGGAAAGCTTCAGGAAAGCCAGTTAACGGGATAGAAGGTGAAATGCAAGGTGAGGAGCAAAAGTTCATAGCAGGGCAGCTGACTGGTGTGATGTGCAGGAAAGATGAGTCATTCATACTCTGATCAGTCCCCAAATATTGGGTAAGGTGAAGCTCTAAAATATATTGGACTTGCTGAACTCAGGCAAAATGGAGCATAAACTTTCCTTGGGTAATAAAGAGAAGGATAAGTCCTGAAGACTGGGAAATTTGGAGACAACACTGAAAACAACAGCAACAAGGGAAAGAACAGATGACTCCTTCTCAATGTCTGTAATCATAAAAACAAAATGACTTTTAAAAAATTATTATGTTTATTTATTTTTGAGAGAGAGAGACAGAGCACAAGCAGGGGAGGGGCAGAGAGAGGGAGACAAGAATCCAAAGCAGGGTCCAGGCTCAGAGTTGTCAGCACAGAGCCAGATGTGGGGCTCGAGACCACGAACTGTGAGATCATGACCTGGGCCAAAGTCGGATGCTCAACCGACAGAGCCACCAAGGTGCCCCAAAATAAAACGACTTTTGAAAACAACCTTTTGTGTATGGCCATGGGGATCAGGTAACACATTGGAAGGGGAAGAGACCATTCTCACTGACTGAAGGCTCTGAGATAGATAGGAGCTGTACTGTAGTTGAGCTTTCTGAGAAAGATGTTAGTAGCCCCCGCTTACGAGACATGTCCCCGCAAAAGCATTGCTCAGCTATAAGTAGGGGAAATAAAAGTAATTTTGTATGAATTTTCCTGGAAGGGCATGAATCCTCCTCTCTACTTATAACATCAAAGAGCTGTAGAAAAATGTATTATAAATAACATTGTCATTAGGAACCCTGTATTAAGAGTCCATGTAGTTTGGTGTCTCCCTATGAGTTCTTGTCTAATCCTCCTATCCCTCCGCAACATTGCCTATCAGGTAGTCTCTCAGCAGGTGCAGAAGTAAAATCAGTGACTCACCAGCTAACTGGCCGCATCATAAGTAGGAAGAGGACTTGGTACTTAAGTCCAGGGAAGGGCCACTGGAACACCTTCTATGGAGTTTCTAAGCACGGACTCTTGGCTTGGCAGACAGCCATCGGCTGAGAACCTATAGAGAAGTAAGAAGAAGAAAGGCATGAAATATTGTACCATGTTAAATTATTCATAAAAAGATGGAAGACAAATTTCATACATATCCATGTATGTGCATGTGAAGAAAAGAGATCTAGGGATGGCAAGGAATGTTAAATAACACCTTCTATTTACCAAGTGCCATGCTTGGTAGGTGGTGAATACTATTTCGTTTCACTTTCTCGACAAACTTGAGAGGTTAGATTCAGTTGTCCTATTTTATACATAAAGAAATCGAAGCTGAGGGAAAAGAAACATCTTACCCAAGGCTCCCCACTTCACTAAATTCTTTGAGGCAGTATTCACAATCAGACATATCTAATCCCATTATTTTCATTATGCTAGATTATGTTGCTTTGGTAGTTCAAGGCCAAAGTCAGGCAGAAGCACGATTTAAAATGGACTTAGAGTCAAGATCACAATGTGAGCATGTGTAGTTGTCACTCTGCTTTCCAGATTCCCACTGAAATATCCAAAGAAGTATAAAAATATGAGGAAATCTAATTAATTTATGAAGGAGGTATGTGGATGTTTATGGTTCTACCTGATGTAGGGACCATTAACTTTTTTCAACTTGGATTAAATCATGAAATCACATTTACCATATTAAAATGAGCAATATTCGTCATCAAGAATGTATTTGGTGCCTGGGTGGCTCAGTTGGTTAAGCATCTGACTCTTGATTTCGGCTCAGGTCATGATTCCATGGTTTGTGGGTTTGAGCCTCGCATCTGTCAGCACAGAACCTGCTTGGGATTCTCCCTCTCCCTCTCTGCCCCTCCCCTGCTCATTCTCTCTCTCGTTCTCTCTCTCTCTCTCTCTCTCTCTCTCTCAAATAAATAAAGAAAGAAAGAAAGAAAATGCATTTAGTAAGAACTCAGTATCTAGAGCCAGAATGCCTGGCTTCAAGTTCCATTTCCTCTAACTATCAATTGTATAACTTTTTCAAGTTGCTTACTCTGCCCTTGCCTTTTTTCCACATATGTAAAATGGGCCGTTATGAGATCCAAATGAATTGGTATTTGTGAAGAGCTTAGAATGGTACCTGATGCATATCAACCTAAATAAATATGTACTAAATAAAAAAATAATTAAAAAGAATAGTTGTTATTTTGTATGAGAGACTTCTAAGCAAGAAGGTAACTTTAGCAACTAATACTTGCTTTTCTGAATTTCCATAGAAATGAGTGCAATATGCTGAATAATGGCCCCGAAATCTATGCAGGTAGTCATTCCTGGAACCTGTGAATGTTACCTTATATGGCAAAAAAGGACTTTGCACATGTGATTGAATTAAGGATCTTGAGATGGAGAGACTGAATTATCTGAGTGAGCCCTAAATGAAACCAGAAGTGTCCTTAGAAGAGTGAGGCAGAAAGAGGTTTTAAGAGGAAGGAGGCTATGGGAGCAGGGGGAAGAAATGCAATATAATATGGAATGAGCGCAGGGAGGAGGACGGCCTCTAGTAGCTGGAAAAGACAAGGGCCGCATTCTCCCACAGAGCCTTCAGTGGGAACACAGCGTAACGAACACCCTGATTTCGGTCTACTGAAACTCATCTCAAATTTCTGGCCCTCACAACCCTAAGAGAATAAAGTTGTGTTGTACTAGCCAGCCAGTTTTTTGTAATTTGGTATAGCAGCCATAGAAAGCTAACACAGCGACTAAAGGCATATAAGAATGGAGAAAAAATTATACTAATGCTGGAAACTAAGGAAGGACCAGTGTCAATTTCTACTGTATATAGTGCAAATGTAATCTAATTAAAGAAAGACATGGGGCTGACTTTTGAGGCACTTCTAAGAGGAGAGAAGTATGTCTAGAAAGAGACTGGACATCTGCAGATGAAACCATGCTGTGGGGTGGTCGGCACATACTACCTGGACTTCCCTTAACAATGGGGCCAAAGCCACATAACCTGTGGCCCAACAGTGTCACGTGTTGCACCTACAATTATTCCTGGCCAAAGCTCCTGTGCTAAACAACAATCTCTGAAAGTAGCAGCAGGGCTGGGCTGAGAGTTGAACATTGCTTACCGACATGAAAATCCCTGGCAAAAACAGAGAAGAGGCTTTTCCGCACAGAGAGGAAACTCCCTGCTGGGCACACTCTGGTTTTTTCACTCTCTCCATACTTCTGTCAGTGAACTAGATCTCTAAGTTAGAAGGAGAAATACTTCATGAATATATTTTTCCCCATTTTCCCTTGCTTTAGAATTTGGCAGAGACCCAGTCTATTTTCCAAGGGATACATCTGAAATGAACTTTATTGATAATGAAAGAATATTTTGCTCGCCTAGACACTTCTTTTTATGGATACATAATTAGAGAAAAATCAATAGGTCCAAGGAAATGCATTGAAATTCAAAAGCTCCTCTCAAAAATTAAAACAAATATTTTAATCTAAAGATATTTACTGTAAGAAACAAAAGGAAATCAAGAAAACATGAAATCTATAAAGCTAGACCAAGCAATCATGACGAAAGAATAATCAATGAACACGGATCATTGAAGGAAGGTGAAAAATACTGTCAGATGAAAAAACAATGTTATGGCGACCCAAAAGCCATCACTAAAGTCTTTGGGTAAGATGGCTTATATAATGGTTGTTGGCCTCTAGTTATTTTTCTCTCACATTCCAAAACACAGCTCAGTGAAATGTTGAGATTTTTCTCATAAATATTATTGACTGAGTGCATAAGCATCATTCTTGAAGACACTGTAAGCATGTACTTGCTGGTTTCATGTTGTCTTTTGCTCAATTTACATGTGTCCAGTGTATTTAACAGTGTACGATCTACACTCGCATTTCAAAATAGCATTGTGGGGTACCTGGGTGGTACTTAACTGACTGAGAGTCAGTTAAGCGGCCAACTCTTGATTTCAGCTCAGGTCATGATCTCACAGTCGTGAGATCGAGGCCCCTGTTGGTCTCTGCACCAGATATGAAGCCTATTTCTCCCTCTTTCTCCCTCTCCCTCCCCCCTTAAAAATAAATAAAAAGTAAAATAAAAATAGTATTGTATTAACAGCTCCTGACACAACCTAGAATAAAAAGTAAAACATTTAAAAACTGACAGTTTCACTGAAAAATAATCCTTTAGGAAAACCATTTGACAAATATGAGAGGAGTTTCCAGTTACTGGAAAAAAGCTGATAGGAACCTATTGAGAAAAAAAAAAAAAAAAAAAAAAAACGACCTGGAATGCACTTCATAATCTGTTTAGACTTTCCTTCATAAAATACAGCCTCATTTTAAAATGGCTGAAGAGATGACCTTTGGGTAGAAAAAATACATTGAAAGAAATAAAAATGAAAACACAACAGTCCAAAACCTTTGGAATGCAGCAAAAGCGGTCCTACAAAGGAAATATATAGCAATACAAGTCTGTCTCAAGACACAAGAAAAATCTCAAATAAACAACCTAACCTTACACCAAAAGAAGCTACAAAAGAACAACAACAGGAGGCTAACCAGAAGATGGAAGGAGATAATAAAGATTAGAGCAGAAATAAATGATATAAAAACTAAAAAACAATAGAACAGGATCAATGAAACCAGGAGCTGGTTCCTTGAAAACGTTAATAAAATCAATAAACCTCTAGCCAGACTTGTCAAAAAGAAAACAGAAAGGACCCAAGGACCCAAATTAATAAAATTCAAATGAAGGAGGAGAAATAACAACCAATACCACAATTACAAGATACTATGAAAAAGTATATGCCAACAAATAGTACAACCTGGAAGAAATGGATAAATTCCTAGAAACATAAAATACCAAAATGGAAACAAGAATAAGTAGAAAACTTGAACAGACCAATAACCAGCAAAGAAATGGAATCAGTAATCAAAAACCCCCCAACAAACAAAAGTCCAGGGCTAGATGACTTCACAGGCAAATTATACTAAACATTTAAAGAAGAGTTAATACTGTCCTTCTCAAACTATTCCACAAAACAGAGAAAAGGAAGGAAAATTTCCAAATCCATTCTATGAGTCCATCATTACCCTAATGCCAAAACCAGATAAAGACTCCACTAAAAAAGAGAACCACAGGCCAATATCTCCGATGAACGTGGATGCAAAAATTCTCAATAAAATACTAGCAAACCGAATGCAACAATACATTAAAAAATAATTCAGCAAAATCACGTGGGATTTATTCCTGGGTTGCAAGGGGGGTTCAATATTCACAAATCAGTCCATGTGATACACCATATTCATAAGAGAAAGGAGAAAGACCATATGGTCAATTCAGTAGATGCAGAAAAAGCATTTGACAAAGTATAACATCCATTCACGATAAAGACCCTTGACAAAGGTTTAGAGGGAACATACCTCAACATAATAAAGGCCATGAAAAAGCCACAGCTAATATCATCCTCAGTGGGGTAAAACTGAGAACTTTTCCCTGAAGGTAAGGAAGAAGACAGGGATGTCCACTCTAACCACTTCTATTTAACATAGTACTGGAAGTCCTAGCCACAGCAATCGGACAAAAATACAAATAAAAGGCATCCAAATTCCGAAGGAGAAACAAAACTTTCACTACTCATAGAACACATGATACTCTATATAGAAAACCTGAAAGACTCCACCAAAAAAACTGCTAGAACTGAAAAACGAATTCAGCAAAGTGGCAGGATACAAAATCAATGTACAGAAATCTGTTGCATTTCTCTACAACAATAATGAAGCAGCAGAAAGAGAAATTAAGGAATCAATCACATTTACAATTGCACCAGAAATAATGAGATGCCTGAGAATAAACCTAATGAAAGAGGGGAAAGCCTTATACTCTATAAAACACTGATGAAAGAAATTGAAGATGACACAAAGAAATGGAAACATATTCCATGCTCATAGATTGGAAGAACAAATATTGTTAAAATGTCTATATTACCCAAAGCAATCTACACATTTAGTGCAATCCCTATCAAAATACTAACAGCATTTCTCACAGAAATAGAACAAACAATCCTGAAATTTGTGTGGAACCACGAAAGAACAGCAGAGCCAAAGCAATCTTGAAAAAAAAAATCAAACCTGGAGGTAATCACAATTCCAGACTTCGAGTTATATTACCAAGCTGTAGTAATCAAAACATGGTGCTGACACAAAAATAGACACATAGATCAATAGAACAGAATAGAAAACCCAGAAATGAACCCATGACTACATAGTCAATTAACCTTTGACAAAACAGGAAAGGATATCCAATAGGGAAAAAGGCTCTTCAACAAATATTGTTGGGAAAACTGGACAGCAACATGCAGAAGAATGAAATTGGGCCACTTTCTTACACCACACACACAAATAAACTCAAAATGGGTGACAGACCTAAATGTAAGACAGGAAACCATCAAAATTCTAGAGGAGAACACAGGCAGTAACTTCTTTGAAATCAGCCATAGCAACTTCTTTCTAGATATGTCTCCTTAGGCAAGGGAAACAAAAGCAAAAATAAACTATTGGGACTTCATCAAGATAAAAAGCTTCTGCACAGCAAAGAAAACAATCAACAAACCTAAAAGGCAACCTACAGAATGGGAGAAGATATTTGCAAATGACATCTCTGATAAAGGGTTAGTATTCAAAATCTATAAAGAACTTATAAAATTCAACACTCAAAAAGTGAATAATCCAATTAAAAAATGGACAGAAGACACAAATCGACATTTTTTGAAAGAAGGCATCCAGATGGCCAACAGACACATGAAAAGATGTTCAACATCACTCATCATCAGGGAAATGCAAATCAAAACTACAATGAGATATCATCTCACGCCTGTCAGAATGGATAGTATCAACAACACAAGAAACAGCAGGTGTTGACAAGGATGTGGAGAAAGGGGAACCCTCTTGCACTGTTGGTGAGAATGCAAACTGGTGGAGCCACTCTGGAAAACAGTATGGAGATTCCTCAAAAAGTTAGACATAGAACTACCCTACGATCCAGCAATCACTCTACGCGGTATTTACTCAAAGAATAAAAAGATACTGATTCAAAGGGTTACATGCACCCCTTTGTTTATAGCAGCATTATTTACAATAGCCAAATTATGGAAACAGCTCAATTGTTCATTGGTTGATGAGTGGATAAGGAATAGGTGGTTTATATATACAATGGAATATTATTTGGCCATGAAAAGAATGAAATCTTGCTATCTGCAATGACATGGATGGAGCTAGAGAATATAATGCTAAGTGAAATAAGTCAGAGAAAGACAAATACCATATGATTTCACTCGTATGTAGAATTTAAGAAACAAAACAAACGAGCAAAGGGAAAAAAGAGAGAGAGAGAGAGGCAAACCAGGAAACACACTCTTACCTCCAGAGAACACCTGATCGTTACCAGAGGGGAGGGAGGTGGGGGGGTGGGGGAAATAGGTGATGGGGACTAAGGAGAGTGTACTCGTGATGTGTGGACATGTTGAATCCCTATATTGTACTGCTGAAACTACTACAACCCTGTATGTTAACTAACTGGAATTTAAATAAAAAACTAAAAAAGCAACCTAAAGCAAGCAGAAAAAAAAAATAACCTAGACTAGAATGGAAGTTAATATAATAGAGATTAAACAGGAAATAGAGGAAATCAATAAAACTAAATGTAATTTGGAAAGATTAATAAAATTGATGAACTTTTAGATACACTGACTAAGAAAACTATAGAGAGAAATCAAATTGCCAGACCCAGGAATATGAGAGTCATTGCTTTTGACTTTACAAAAATGCAAAGGAGTATAAGAGAATATTATGAATAACTATGTGTAAGAAATTAGATAACCTGCAAAAAAATTAGATAGCCTGTATTGAATGGACAAATTTTCAGAAAGATACACCACCAAACTGTCATAAGAATCATAAATGTAAATAAACCTACAACAAGCATGAGACTGAAATAATAATGAAAAAAACTTCCTACAAAGAAAAGTGCAGGAGAAAATGGCTTCCATGTTGAATTACCACATATTTAAATAAGAATTAATACCAGGTCCCCACAAACTGTTTCAAAGAACCCAAAATAAGAGAACAATTCCCAACTCATTCTGAGACTAGTATTACCCTGATATTAAATACAAAAGAAAATTCACAAAAAAGAATATTACAGATCCATATATGTTATGAATTTAAGTACAAAAACCTCAACAAAATATAAATTTGACTCTGCTTCGGATAGTACTGTGACCTTCACAATATTAAGTTTCATAATCCATAAACAAGGAATGTATTTCCATTTATTTAGGCTTTCCTTAGCTTGTTTAAGCAATGTTTTGTTTTCAGTGCACAAATCTTTCAACTTCTTGATTAATTTTTTTCTAGGAATTTTATTATTTTGGATGTTATTTTAAATGGAGACTTGTTTTTGTTTTTGTTTTTAATTTCCCTTTTGGTTACTCATTGCTAATGTATGGGGAAGACAAATGATTTTGTGTGTGTGTTGATCTTGTATCCTGGAACTTTGCTGAAATGACTAATATTAGCTCCATGTGTGTGTTTTTTTTTAATTTTTTAAAATGTTTATTTATTTTTGAGACAGAGACCAAGCATGAGTGGGGATAGGGCAGAGAGAGAGGGGGAGACACAGAATCCGAAGCAGGCTCCAGGCTCTGAGCTGTCAGCACAGAGCCTGACACGGGGCTCCAACTCATGGACCGGGAGATCATGACCTGAGCCAAAGTCGGAGGCTTAATGGACTGAGCCACCCAGGTGCCCCTCCATGGCTTTTTGTTTTGTTTTGTTTGAGGAATTCTTTGTATTTTGTATAATAGGATCGTGTTATCTGCAAGTAGAGGTAGTTTTACCTCTTCCTTTCCCATTTGGATGCCTTTTATTTCTTTTTATTACCTAATTGCTCTGGCTAGAACTTCCAACACGAAGTTGGATAGCACGGGTAAAGCAGGCTTGCAATCTTTCACCATTGAGTAAGATATTAACTGTGGGTTTTTCATAAATGGCCTTTGTCCTGTTGAGGAAGTTCTCTTCTATTCCTAGTTCTATGAGTGTTTTCTTAAATCATGACAGCATTTTGGATTTTGGAAATGCTTTTTTCAGCATCAATGGAGCTTTTCATGTGGGTTTTTTCCTTTGTTCTATTAATGTGGTATATCGCATATATTGATTTTCCTATGTTGAACCACCTTAGCATTCATGAGATAGATTTCATTTGTTCATTATGTATAATCGTTTTAATATTATTTTTGATTCAGTGTGTTAATATTTTGTTGAGGATTTTTTCTTTTTTTAAAGAAATTTATATTCAAAATATATTTTATCAGTGAGTATTAAAATATAGGTTTTTTTTTTTTAAACTAGAAAGTGTTAAAGGCTTATAACAACAGTAAGAAGAAACAAGTCAGGCTTCTGCCTTACCCCTCCATGCTCCCAGTCCCAGGTCCATGTTAAACCTTTTTGCTATTCCTTCTGGTCTAATTTGTCAGGTAGCTAGGTAAGATGATTGTGTTGCTAATCCCTAATTTATTCCTTTTTTAATTGAAATATAGCTGGGTGGCCTGGGTGGCTCAGTCAGTTGACCATACTCCCTTCAATTCTGTCAATGTCTGCTTCATATATTTTGGGGTCTTCCTGTATGGTGTGTGTATGTTCAGAGTTGTTTTATCTTCTTGATTACTTGGCCCTTTTATCGATATATAATGGCCTCCTTTGTCTCTTGTAACAATCTGACTTAAAGTCTATTTTATCTGTTATTAGCATAGCCACTCACACTCTTTGGTTATCACTATTTGCATGAGGTATCTTTTGCCATCCTTGCCCATTCAATTTATTTGTACTTTGGATACAAAGTGAGTCTGTTTAGACATATCGTCTTGGGACTGATGTTTTTATCTTTTCTACCAGTCTTTGTTTCTTAAGCGGTTTATATTTAACTGATTACTGATAAAGAAGGACATCCTCCCACCATTTTTCCAACTTTGCTCTTTGTTTCTATATGGCATATATTTTTGCTCCTTATTCCTCTAGTACTGCCTTTTTTTTTTCATTTGACTGATTTTTTTTTAGTGTGCTGTTTTCATTCCCTCTTCATTTCCTTTCTGTGTATAATTTCATTTATTTTCTTAGTGTTACCATTAGGATTGCAATTAACAATCTAAATTAGTAACAACTTTGGAGCGATATCAAGTTAGCACGAATAGTACACAAAAACTCTGCTCCTAAATACCTCCACTTCCCCTTATGTTGCTCCTGTTACAATATATATCCTTATAAATTGTGTGGCTGTTAACATAAATTCACAATGTTTTATGGCTTCTCTTTTATTTCTTTATTTTTTAAAGTTTATTTATTTTGAGAGAGAGAGAGTGAGCGAGTGGGGAGGAGCAGAGAGGGAGAGAGAATCCCAAGAAGGCTCCATGCTGTCAGCGCAGAGCCTGATGTGGGGCTCTGATTCACGAACATGAGATCATGACCTGAGCCAAAAGCAAGAGTCAGGAGCTTAACCAACGGAGCCACCCAGGCGCCCCTATATTTTTGTCTTTTAAATCACATAGGGGACAAAAAGAAAATAAACCAAAACCACAATAATATTAGCTTTTATATTTACCTAAATAGTTACTTTTACCCAAGTTTCTTATTTCTTTGTATGGCTGCAATTCTCTACTTCCTACCCCACCATTTCTGCGACATCGCTGCTCAGGGAAAACTTTTAAAAAACAAAATAAATAAGCCAATTTATATCAAACAATGAGAGAAAGAAATAAAAACAAATGTAATTAACAAAAATGATGTAATTAAGAATACTAACTATAAGGGCGCCTGGCTGGCTCAGTCAGTAGAGCATGCAACTCTCGATCTCAGGGTCATGAGTTCAAGCCCTGCATTTGGTGTGGAGCCTACTTAAAAAAAATAAAAGAATGCTAATTATATATATGGAATGAAAAAATATAAAAGGTTACTATATATATGTTTATGTTAATAAACTGAAAACTCTCAAAGAAGTGGGAAATTTTCTGGAAAATACATATTAATATAAACAGGTTGAATAAAAAGTTAATTGCCTATATACACCAGGTATAATGGCAAAAAAAATATGCACCTCATAAAATTAAAGGCCCTGACTTGAATAATTTGTTCACTGAATATTTTCAAGCTTCAAATTATATATATTTCCCAAGACCTATAATGTCTTCTAGAATAAAGAGAAGTGGAGATTTTCCAACGCATTTGTAAAGATAACCTTAAAAAGATATCATACAAATAAAGCCACAGATAAATATCACTCATATATATTAGATACAAAAGTCATAAATTTAACATTAGGAAGATGAATAAAGAAATAGAACAAAAATAATTTACCATGTTGAACATTTTTTATTTTAAAATTATATTCTAATATGAGTGGATTTAATAATAAAAAATATATGAGTCAGTTAAATGTTTAAAATTTTATGAATAAGTCAATCAAGAGAAATTTAATAAATTTCAATACTACTTCCCAAATAAAAGCCCTCATAAAATAGAAAATAATTTTTTAACACAATCAAGGATATCTGCCTTAAAACTATGATGAGTACCATTCTTAACAGATAAAATATGGAAATCTTATCCCAAAAATCAAACATAAAATATAGATTCTGAGAATTACCTCTATTACTTTACATTTTCTGGGAAGTTCTGATCAATACAATAAACAAAAGCAAACCAATTTGAAAGGAGGAGATAATATTATCTTTATTTGCATAGGTAATATTTTCTCCCTAGAAAACTCAAGAACAGCAACTGAAAAACTCTTAGAACTACTACAAAGGTGTGTACTATGGATACACACACACACACACAAATCACTTAAGGGGCGCCTGGGTGGCTGAGTTGGTTAAGCGTCAGACCCTTAAGCATCTAACTCCTGATTTCAGTTCAGGTCATGATGTCACGAGTTGGTGAGATCGAGCCCTGAGTCGGTCTGCAAGCTGACAATGCGGAGCCTACTCTCTGCTTCTCCCGGCTCACACACGTGGTTTCCTGAGACGGGAAAACCGCATATTTTAAAATTCTCAATTTTCCCCTAATTAATGTGTAAGTAAAGAAATGCCATAAAAATCCCAGTGGCAACTGAGAATTAACAAAAAGCTTCTAAAGTGTATCTGGAAAAACATAGCCAAGAAATCAATCAACAGCCCATCAGACGGCACTTGCCCTACAAGATATTAAAATAAATATGTGGCCGTAGGTTAGAATACAGTTGTATTCAACTGACAAAGAGAGGAAGAAGTCAGAAAGGGCATATGTGAAATATGCTATAATTCAATACCGATAATAGATGTAAAAAAATTAAAACAGTATAAACTGTACTTATTTATTTATTTATTTATCTTCCTGGGGAAGGAGCCACACACAACTTTAAAGACCATACTAAGCGTTGGCGAAGACTAGAGGAGCCAGGTATTTGGTCATAATAAAAAGATGACTTTTTTATTCTAAAAAAGACTTTTATTATAAAAAGAATGAAGGACCTGGGAACTACTAAATTCAAGGGAAGAAATACGTCAGTTTGTGGGCATCGCTGTTTTGTTGCCGATGATGCGGGGAATATCAGAGAAAAAGACAAACCAGTTTTCCACCTTGAGACTTGCTCTCTTGGGTCTTATTTTGTCACAAGTGTTTAAACCTGCAATTTTAATAAAATCAAAACCACAATTATGCCAGTAATCACTTTGCATTCCATTCCTTTAAAAACCCAATTAAGCAAACACTGAAAGAATTAGAGGGACAAGATGATGAGTGCATCTTGACATTAATCAGGTGAATTTAATCACCATCAATTATAATACGGTAACTTTCTGAGAGCCTTGGATTTTTACATTTCATTATTCAACACAAATAAATCCCTCTGTACCCTCCTCAGAAGGGTACATCCTGCATAACGTTTTAACTCCTGAAGGGAAGAAAATATTAAGCAACTAAAAACTGTAAGATCACTCTCGGAGAAATTTAGCCACACAGAAATTAACTGCAATTAGATTTGCATAACAACATTTTCATACAGACATGTAGTGTTTCCCTCCTTTGTTATCATCTCATTTTACATCAATGTTTGAACGAAATAGCAAATTCTTTGAGGTAGAGGTAGAAATGTGTTTCTTTGTTTCAAAAATGTTTTTAGAAAGAGAGAGAGTGTGTGCACAAGTGGGGGAGAGGGGCAGAGGGAGACGGAGCACGAATCTCAAGCAGGCTCCACCCTCAGCATGGAGTCGATCCCACAACCCTGGGGTCATGACCTGAACTGAAATCAAGAGGCTCAACCAATGGAGCCACACAGGTGCCCCAAAATGTGTTTCTTTTGAAAGAACATCTTGGGGCGCCTTGGTGTCTCAGTCGCTTAAGCATCTGACTTCGACTCAGGTCATGATCTCACGGTTTGTGGGTTCGAGCCCCGTTTCGGGCTCTGTGCTGACAGCTCGGGGCCTGGAGCTTGCTTCAGATTCTGTGTCTCCCTCTCTCTCTCTCTGCCTCTCCCCCACTTGGTCATTTTCTCTCTCCCTCTCTCTCTCTCTCTCTCTCTCTCTCTCTCTCTCTCTCTCTCTTTCTCTCTGTCTCAAAAATAAATAAACATTAAAGAAAATTTAAAAAATAAAGAACATCTATTTTACAAGGCCACATACTTCCTAAATAACAATTTTAGGCAAATGCAATCAACATCTAGAGAAGTGATGAACTAAAAATGTGTATCCATAGTTATTGCTATGATATTCCTACAGGGATAACTGCTTAACATTAGTAGTCCAAAATATTTTGAGTACTGAAGACAACGTTTGAATTACTGAACGGATTTAACAAATTTCCAATTGAGACTCCGCTCGGTACTCCTGGGGATAAGGTTCCCTGACCAAACAAAACTCCAGGCAAGGGGATCAGGTCGGGTTCCTGCTTATCCTTGAGTTGCACATTTCTGTGGCCGGACAGCTCATGTTATTCAAACAGGCCAATCACATCCTCCTGCTGGAGCACCGCACCCCCTTGATACTGCAGAGTCTGCCCCCCACAGTCCTGGTTGTTGAGTCTGTTCCTGAATGCAACCCCGAGTCCCTGCATGGCACGTAGTGTCCTCATCTCCTGGGCTTGAATATATGTGACTAAGAAGCTGCTATTGTCCAGGGTCAGGTGCTGCGTGTGTGTTCAGGCATCTCAATAACCCTAGGGTGAGAATCTCTCCTTCACCAGTGGGATAAGTAAGAAGCAAATAAAATAATGAATAAAACTCATAAGGAGTGTTAAGGATAGAAAGTAAGATAGTGGAGGGGCACCTGGGTGGCTTGGTCGGTTGAGCATCTGACTCTTGATTTCAGTTCAGGTCATGATCCCAGGGCTGTGGGATTGAGCCCCATGTCGGGCTCTGTGCTGACAGCACAGAGCCTGCTTGGGATTCTCTCTCTCCCTCTGCCCCTTGAACTCTTGCTCTCTTTAAAATAAAAATGTTTTAAATGATCTTAAAAAAAGAGATAGTTAATAATGTATAGGTACAAATTATATACATATGTTACATGCCGATACTGGTTAAGTAAGTAACTTGTGAGACATAGACAGAATGTGTAATGTTTGTTAAATATAAATAAATAGCATGTAAGTTAGTTACATATGCACATTAACAATACGATACAAATAGTGTTTTCACGATAGAACAGAGACAAAGAGATTTACTTAGAAAGGGATCAAAGGATCAAGTCATAATTTACAATCATGCCACCCCTACGGCAACAGCTGTGCCATCTTTAAATGGGCCACCCACTGCGACACCCAGTTTGATCCCATCATGGTCCTATGTGTGTTGTACTAAAGAAGTGTATACAAAAATCCATAGCTCCTCAGCAGGTTAATTGGCAAGCTATAGCTGTGGCCAGGCATATCCACGTGGTCCCCCCTCCCCCCATGTGTCTCAGATAGAGCATGTGATGGTTTCTGGAACCATTTGCCAAGTTGTTCTTCCTCAATAATACCAAATCTCTGATATTCTTTTTTTTATATATATTTTTAAATTTATTTATTTACGTAATCTCTACACCCAAAGTGGGGCTCAAACTCACAACTCCAAGATCAAGAATCACATGCTCTTCTGACTGAGCCAGCCAGGCACCGCCCCCCCCCCCCAAATCTCTGATATTCTTATCTATACCATCAGCAGGAGCAGCTGACGTGTGTTGGGGGGAGAGGTATTATATGTCCCCTGGCTTATGACAGTGTGATGATTCCATCCCACTTGCATCTTCTCCTAAGTATGATAACCTTCCATCACTTGTCCCTATTTCTCACTGTTTGTTGTAAATTAATTTAATAATCCATGTGACTTGAGTTACTTCATTTATTCGGTGAGTCTTTATGTTCCATGACTTCTGAGATGACTTACTTGGTAGTAAACTTGGAAACGACCTTTAGATCAGTTTAATTTCCCATGTGGCACTTTTCCCTACACCTTTCCTTTCATGATTCCCTATCCTACTTTACAAAGGAAAGACAGGCTCTTTCCATTCCTATCTTACTATGGTTCACTGCCCCACACTAAATGGCAACAAATGAAGAGGCAACTTGAAATGCTGGTGTTAGCGTTGAGAAAGTGAATGAATGAAGAAGACTGAGTAGCTAATCCTTTTGTAAACTAGGTGGTTCATTTCTTTGCTTAAAACGAAATTGAAAGAGACCCATTGTACTGTTCAGCTGAAAAATTATTTGCATATGACTCAGATGAATTCTAAATAATTGGGTGTGCAAGTTTTCTCAGAACATATATCTATAAAAAACAAATAATGGCACAAAAAATAGATGCTGAACCCTATTTCATTGAGGGCTCAAAAAATGACATCCATTTGATAAGTGACTTTTTTCTTTTACAGATAAAAGAATTACTTGTAAAAACGTTCCATATATCTCATTAAGAGATGCATTTCCAATTAAATTGTCGTATTCATGTTTAATTGTAATTTATCAAATTTGTCCTTTAATTTTGTTATTTTGATCAACTGTGCACTAAGAATTGTAATGACAACGTAAGCCACATGTGGTTTTTAAAACTTAAGAGTTTAGTCATAGGATATTTAAAAAAATCAAAGGAGTATAACTTTCAAACATAAAATATATTAAATTAGGATAAAATCCTATGACAGAAATGCAATGATCACATTATATTCAGGAGAAAAACTAAAGATATATATATATATATCTTGCTTATAAAAAATAGCTGTTCATATATGTTTAAATGGATGAGGACTCGCTTCAAATCAACATGGTGTCTGGAATTTATTGGATATTTTTGAAAGAGGGGTGAAACCATTTTGTTAACGAGGATCTATGAATGAACATTACAAGGAGGAGTGACCCCTCTCACTAATACAGCTATTAAGACAAGAGCAGAATTTTTATTTCCTGTTCTGCCAACTCTAAGTTCTATTGATTCGGAGGTCTTAATCTCCAAGGGATGAAGGCCTCTAGTAGTAGACACAATGATTTCATTGAATTGGAAGAGGAGACTGCCATCTGACTATTTTTGGCTCCTAATGACATTGAGTTGACAGATACAGGAGGGGTTAACTTTCTCTCTGGAGGGACTGATTCAGAGTATCAATGTGTCTTAGTACTTCAATGTCCAATAGTAAAAATAAAAGGCAATAATTACTGTCCCGTTAAAAACTCCAATCAGCAAAGGGGCTGGTTAAAAGTGAAAGGAACAAAGAATAGGTACGGGGGGAAAGGGAGTTGTAAATATCAACTATGGCCTCATTATGGTTACAGAAACAAGAGATATAGTCGCTAGACATAGGAGTTTCTTTACTTGTTATGTAAATATTTCCTTTCTCCACTTTCCCTATTGTTTTATTTTAGATATACTGGTAGTGGTCAATTTTACAATTTAAATTTTAGATTAAATATATAGGTGGGATTATTACTGAGCTAGAAGAGGACTTTAACATCTTCTGTAATTGGTATGGGGATTCCATGTCTTTGTTTTAAGGGGCAAGAACTTATGAGAGAGTATCTTTGTCTCCATGAGGAACAGTTACTAGAAAGAAACACGATGTTCTTGTCATTTTTGTTACACGTAACTTCAAATATGGGAATAAAGACAAGAAGGAACGCTAAGCAAACAAATGGGTAGACTGTGCTAGACAGTTTTATTTGCTTTCAGCTCCACTTCACATGGAGTTCCCTGTAACGCAGCATGTTGGACACTTAAAAACTAATTCTCAGATTTTCTTGCCAGTTAGCTTCCATTTAGATTGAGTTTATGGAAGGCACAGGAAAGACTGGATGGCAAGAGAAAGGGAGAGTGCATGTTTTTTTTTTTTTTTTCTTACTTAGCTTTCCTGTAATGCTTCTGAGAAAGTCCGCACACCGGATGACCTAGGGTTCCGGGCTCTGCGTGACGGTGCACTGCCAGGGGTCTGATGTCAGCTTAAGCTCCGGCGATCTTGGTACTGCAGTGTTCATAGGCACTACAGGATCCAATAGAAGTGGCAACAGTAATGGGGGACTCCAGACTCTCTGTAGTTTTCAGCGTCCGTAGAAAATGGTTGGCTTAAGGTGTTTAGATTTCAGTGAACAAATTTACAAGTTGATGTAATTGTTTTATTTTAAAACATCAATATTTAAAACATGCCGGAAATGACGTCCTTTCCATACTTAAATATTTTACGTAACATGTGAAAAAATTCACACGGCACTGTAAAAATGTGTAAACACCTTTAGAGGGTATATGAGCAAAAGAAGAAGACCTTATCCTGCAAGATCAAGACTGGCACATAACCGTATCTCTAATCCAGTTCACGGGAAAAGCAAAAAGAGGTTTAAGGCAAACAATTTCCTTTTAAGTGAGTCAGAGGTTACACTAACTGTTTCCGCTCCTCTTTCTTTGGTGATAATGACACGGCCATACCTAATTCAGAGTGAGAGTGGGAAATTTAACCTCTAGCTGGGCATCCATATGCTCAGGCAAATTCACTGATTTTAAGAAAGATAGGGGTTTGGGGGCACAGGGGCGGCTTAGTCGGTTAAGCATCCAATTTTGGCTCAGGTCATGATCTTGGGGTTTGTGAGTTCAAGCCCTGCATCAGGCTCTGTGCCGACAGAGCCTGGAGCCTGCTTCGGTTTCTGTGTCTCCCCCTCTCTCTCTCTCTGCCCCTTCCCTGCTCACGCTTGGTCTCTCTCTCTCTCAAAAATAAATAAACATTAAATTTTTTTTTTTAAATTAAAAAAATAAGGTTTTTACTGACAAAGAACAATCACCGCCACGGTATGTCCAAAAGCCAATTTCACAATCTTAGATTTATAGCAGAAATACATAATGAAATTTCTTTTTCCTGGCCTCCAAGGCCTCCCTGAGCCTTCAGAACCAATTGCCTATGACTCAGGATTTCTACTTCTAGGAATATGTATTCATTTAACAAATACTGATCAAACTCCCACTCTCTGCCCAGAACTCTTCTAGCAGCTAAGAACACAGTTTTCAGTAAGACGGTAAGATCTCTTACCCGCATGGAGCTTATATTATGCTGGGGGTATCTGATGATAATGTTAAAAAAAAAAGATACTACAAAATAGGGATACATGGTAGCAGGAGTAGAAACAGACGGCCCCCCTCATTAAATAGTTCAGACCCAAGGCAAAATTGCAAACAGAGGCACTTTGCATGATTATTAGATACCAAATTGTATATCTTTACAAGTGTAGGAAAGAAAACTAGAGTTAGATGATATTCTCTGATTACAGAAAATACAAGGAACCTTATGTCACAAATTTAAATAAAAAATAAAAAGTTTTAAGAAACTCTTGGATAAGAGGCAATATACACAGAAATTTCAGAATTCATAGAAATACACTGTAATGAAAACAATAAATATCAGAACCTGTAGGGTACAGCTAAAGCACTGAGAGAGGAAAATTCATAACATTAAAAATGCATGTTGGTAAAAAAGCAAGAATAAAAGATAATTGAAATAAGCATCTGATTGAATTAGAAAAAGAATAACACAAACGAAAGAAAAATAGAAGGTATTTAGAGATAAAAGCAAAAATGAATGAATTAGAAACATAACAATAGAACTTACTATGATTACAAATAAAATATAAATTTTAATTATAATTCTAAATTATGATTCTTTGATTTAAAAAATAGTAGGCAAATATGTAGTTAACCTAATGAGGAGACAAAGCACACATTTGCATGAAATTAAAAAAATGATTAGCGGGAAATAATCATATGAACAGATAAAATTAAAGCTATAATAAACTATTTTTTCAACTCTATGCTACTAAATGTGAAAACGTGGATGAAATAATTTTCATGCATGAAATAGAAAAACATGCTTTACAGAATTGACCGCAAAATTGATAGAAAATTGCAAGAGACTAATTTCCATAGAATATGAGAAACTTCTCAAACAGATTATCCCACTAGACAAAAACAAAACCCACAAAACTGTATCCAGTTCAGATGATTTCACTGTGAAATTCTATCTAGCTTTTGAAGAGCAACTATTTTAGTTCAGAACATAGAAAATGCACAGAGCCAAAAGCTATTTATTTTCCATGAAAGTATTTTAACACTGATACCAAAATTTCAAAAATTGGCACAAAAAAATAAAACTACAGACCAAGACAGTTTCGGAAAATTGGTGCAAAAAATCAACACACAATATTAACAATAAATAGCACATTAAAAGAACAAATCCATAGGGAATACGTAGTTTATTTCAGGAATGCAAGGATGATACAGTAACAGGAAATCTAATATAATTCATCATCATAGTAGCTCTATAGGAAGAAGAATTTTCACTGACTCTAAAAATGGTGGAAGACACTTGGCAAACGTCAACAAACTTTTAATTTAAAAAATAGCTAATAAAGGGGCGCCTGGGTGGCTCAGTCGGTTGAGCGTCTGGCTTCGGCTCAGGTCATGATCTCACGGTTCGTGGGTTCGAGCCCCGCATCGGGCTCTGTGCTGACAGCTAGCTCAGAGCCTGGAGCCTGCTTCAGATTCTGTGTCTCCCTCTCTCTCTGACCCTCCCCTGCTTGTGCTGTCTCTCTCTGTCTCTCAAAAATAAAAATAAAAAAAATAAAAAAAATAAAAAAATAGCTAATAAAATAAGAATGTATGGATATGTTCTTAACATAATAAAATATATCTATCTCACTTCCAAAAGCAGCATCATGTTTAATGGGGGAAATACTAGATGTATTCCCACTAAAGTAAGGAACAGATACAAATATCCACTATTACTATTATTATTTTAATGTTATATTGGAAATACTACCTAAAACAATAGACAAGTAAAAGAAATTAGCTATCAATTAAAAGGGGGGCAGGTCAAACGATTCCTATTTGCAAATGATATGATTGTATTCATAGAAAACCCAACACAAACAACTGGAAAACAAAAAATGTCATAAATTGGTAAGTAAGTGAAGTGCAAAATAATATACAGAAATCAATAACTTTCAGTTAGGTTGTTGCTTTAATGGAATAAATGACAAAATGAAAGAGGCCACATGTTTACAATTGTAACAAAGAAGATAAGACATTTAGCAGAAGTTTTAAAAGTAATAGGTAAGTTTTATATGAAGAGAACACTTTAAAATCACACACACACACACACACACACATACACACGCACATACAATGGAATACAACTCGGTGATGAAAAGGAATGAAATCTTGCCATTTGCAACAATGCGGATGGAAGTAGAGGGTATCATGCTAAGCAAAACAAGTTAGTCACAGAAAGACAAATACATGAATTCACTCGTATGTTGAATTTAAGAAACACAGCAGATGCACACAGGGGAAGGGAAGGAAAAATAAGATGAAAACAGAGGGAGGCAAACCATAAGAGACTCTTAAATACAAAGAACAAACTGAGGGTTCCTGGAGGGGAGGTGGGTGGGGGATGGGCTAAGTGGGTGACGAGCATTAAGGAGGGCCCTTGTGGGGATGAGCACTAGGTGTCATA
This sequence comes from Cryptoprocta ferox, assembly GCA_028646485.1. Classification (NCBI taxonomy): domain Eukaryota; kingdom Metazoa; phylum Chordata; class Mammalia; order Carnivora; family Eupleridae; genus Cryptoprocta; species Cryptoprocta ferox. The sequence continues at coordinate 8,799,659 of CM053579.1, read as the reverse complement.
CGTAAGAGATGAATCACTGGGTTCTACTCCTGAAGCCAGCACTAGACTGTAGGTTAACGCACTTGAATTTAAGTTAAAAATAACCAAATAAATGTAATAGAGTATGGTGAAAAATAAATAAAATACAACCACTCTCGACGAACAGAAAATAGGGTAGACAATGAATGCTGTTCTGAATAGGAATTGTCCATGAAGAAAGCATGCTATTAATTCTCCCTAAATAAAATCTATAAATTTAACACAAACCCCTCAAAACACATAAGATTACACAGTTAATAAGTGGCAGGGCTGTGAGAGGAACCTGGAAGAGCTGTTCCAATGTCAATGTCCTAATATATTGCACTAAACTGTCTCTTTTGAGAGCTTCCTTATTCTTTTTTAAGGCAAGATCATATTCCACTGTATGGATGTAGCACAATTTACTTATTCATTTTCCTATTGATTCATGTTTAGATTCTTAGCAATATTTGCTAAGAACATATATATATATATAATTTCACATATGCGCACAAATATCTATGGATTCAATTCCCCAAGTGGAATTGTTGGGTCAAAGGATATGTGCATTTGAAATGTTGATAGCTCTTGCTAAATTTCCCTTGAATTTGTACTACTCTTAGCAACAAATTAAAATGCCGGTTTACATAAAGCTTTGCCAACGAGTATATTATCAAGCTTTTTGATTGCAGCCAGTGTGATAATTGAAAAATGGTAACTTGAAGTAGATTTAACTTGTATTTCTCTTATTTTGAGTCAAGATGGCTATCTTTTCCATTCATAGTACCTAATCTATCATCTATCTAAGAATAAAATTTCTAAGAAACTAGAATGAATTACTAATTTCTATATAAGAAATAGTAATTATATTTGGAGGTAGGGTAGAAATTGGGCAAGTAAGGCAAGGGGGTGAAAGAGGTACTCTCACTGGACAGTTTATATAATACATATAATTTTGAACCACATGCAAAGGTTGTAGGAAACTGATACCAACACCTAACTGAGAACTAAACATAGACAGTTAAGTATATCGTCTTGAAAGTTATGTAGCGGCAACCATTTGAGTAGGTGATGAATCTAGATAGCACTTCTCACTTCGTACGGGATCTGTTGCTTCATGTTAGGGTGTTATAGATAACTATTAGGCCAAGAAGAGAGAAGCATTTGCTTTTGAAATGGAGGGAATTAATAATAATTTAGCAAAAACCATTAAGTCCACTCTCGTACTTGCTCATTTCTTTTTCTGTATGTATAATTTTGTATCCATTGCACTAAGCCTTTCACAGAATATTATGCTAAAGTCCCGAGCTCCTTTAAAGCAGTCTACTGTTAAGGCTTAAAATATTGAATAGAAGTGGCAGGCTTTTGGGGGGAATTACAGGTTTCACATATTTGTAATATGAGAATCTGTGGTGTTCTAGGGGGAGAATCCATTAAGACTTACTTATTATTTTCGATTAAAAGCAAAAAGTATGCTCAAGGAGACTGTTGTTAAAACCTGACTTGATTTAAGGAGGAAAGAGGTTGCATAAACAAATGAATCACCAGGACATGGTTAATCAGCTTTGTGTGACTCATTATAAGAATCCTTTAATACCTGCTAATAACATGCATTTGATATCATATTTGTAATGCTGAATAGAATAAAAACACTATAAGCTGCATTAAAGTGTCACTTGTTGACAATGACTTCAGATGTTTGTTTAAACTAATACAAGAAATCTTAACTAAATGTGCTCTCATATTTGAAACCTGCCCTACATATAGCCCCATAAATGAACCTATCCGTGTTTGGTGGTCAGCTTTCTTCATAAAGGATTGCTGAATCCCTAAATTCTGAGAAGTAGGGCAGCTGAGACACTGGGGAGGGAACATAGTCCCCATTTTGATATGACACGGGATATTAACTCAAGCTGTACTCCTGTGGCGTAGGGGAAAGAGCCCTGAACCCAGACAATCACTCCACCTTTCACAGCATCACTGTGTCATCTGTAAAAGAGACGGTAACAGTACCAAGACACTTTGTGTTGAACGATTTCTTCCACCCTACCAGGTTATTTGGGGGGTCTTTGTGAGAGTGGACAGTGAAAGCCCATCACAGCCTGTGCAGTTACAGAGATGGAATATTATCTCTTTCTTTTATGAAGAAGTAGTTCCACTCTAGCAACTAAGTCTATGTTTTGGATGAATAAAAGAGGAAACAAATGCAAGTCAAGCATGTTGCATCGTGTGCTCAGTAAAATTGAGCCCACAAAAAGGTATTTTTCTTAGTATACTTGATGCAATGTTACATTAGTGTCAGGTGTACAACACGGTATGGTCTGACAAGTTTATACCTTATGCCATGTCCCCCACGAGTGTCACCACCTTCTGTCACCATATACACTATTACAGTATCATTGACTGTATTCCCCATGCTGTGCCTTTTATATCCCTGACTTACACATTCCATAACCTGAAGCCTGTATCTCTCACTGCCCAGCCCCCCAACCCCTGCCCCTCTGGCAGCCATTATTTTGTTCTCTGTATTTATAGGTCTGATTCTGCTTTTTGTTGGTTTATTCGTTTGTTTACAAAATGTTTTTTTTTTTTTAATTTTATTTATTTTGAGAGACAGAGACAGTGTTACTGGGGCAGGGGCGGAGAGAGGGAGAGAGAGGATCCCAAGCAGCGCAGAGCCCAGTGTGAGGTTCAAACCCACAAAACCGTGAGATCATGACCTGAGCTGAAACCGAGAGTCTGACTCTCAACCAACAGAGCCACCCAGGCCAACCACAAACACGTATTTTTAAGATGACTGTACAACACTGCATTTATTTACTTTCCCACGAATTTATGGAAACTTCTACTTTGCATAATTATCTTTTAAAATATACTTCTTGATATTAGCCAGAGCACTTTGAAAAACGTGCTAGTATGTAATACAGCAATATGTAAGAAGTGGAAATAAAATAGAGATCACACATAAGGAAGTCGGCACTTAAAATTCTAAGTACACCATTTTTTAAAATGCGTCTTAATTACATTACTACCTTATATCAGGATCACATTTCATAGCTTAAAAAAATATTTCCACTTGCATTACTCTTTGATTTCCACAATCACCCCAAGTAGTTATTTATATTGGTTTACTGATAAGAAAATGGAGATTTTGAGAGATTTATCAAGCCTATCGCTGCTCGTAAACAGCGGAATTGAACTAAAAGTCAATCTTCCTCCTCCCAAAATCATTGGGCTGAGCATCATGATTAACTTATTAAATAAAGATATATGTATGGGGGCATATTCTATGCCATTTTTCCGTATTCTAAGTAGAAATTTTCTTTCACTTGACTGATTTTTTATTATCACTGATTTTCATGCTGCTAACTCCTCTGTGGGGTTTTCAGCACTGCACATTTTAAAAGGTATCTACGTGTACTAAATGAGTAGATATTTAAATCAGGGTACTGTAAAGTTCCCTGAGGGATCTGAGAATGAAGGGTGCACACTTGAAGAAGAGGCTGTTCATCATGTCTGGATTAAAAATGCAAGGGCCTCAATGAGTGGAAAGGGATGAGGCTGGGTGGGAATGGACGGTTCCAGAAATTGTAGACGTCATGACATTTTCTATTTGCACAAACAGAGGCAGTGTGGACTGACAGGAACACTGAATTGAGAGCCCCTGGTTCCACTTGGTGAGATTGGGCAGGTCACGTGTCCCTTCCAGTCTGTACCCACTGTACCTGCAATCTAAGGATATCAGGCCTCTCTAGGGCTCTAAGGTGTTTTGGGTGTAGGTGCTCTTGTACAACATTATCTTCTGATTAAAGATCTTTCCTCTCCCTTTCGTACTTTCCTAGGTCTGGCAAAGTCATACACATGCTTTAGACACGGCCAGCCTCTCCTAGAACATTTCCCCGACTCCCCCAGAAATGAGTTCCCAAGAGCTTCTACATTCAAATGTCCCCACCTGTCGTGTTATGTGATAATGTACCATATTGAGCTTAAGAGGGCTGTCTCTCCCGTCAAATTAAATTTCCTGATAACAGGGGCTTGATCCCATCTGTGTCCAGAGGCCCAATGCATATTAAACGCTCACTGCAAACTAAGTTTGGTTTAGAATAGACACTAAATAAATGTCTGTTGAAATGGTAGTATTACACCCATCCTCAGTGGAGGGCTGTCCCTGAGATACGGTCAGGATATGCTAAGGGGTTGACCTTGGGCTGAGTGGAGAGGCTTACAAGACACATGATAATATAATGCACATTCTCTTCTAATACCCTTTCAAAAGGAATGAGCAGAAGAAAGATATGGAGAGACGTTCCCTTAATGTTAAAAGCCAAATGTGCACGGTGAGTAGAAGGTGGACTGTTTCGTCTATAAAACAGTTAGTACCTTCATCCAGTAAGATCTCCCCCCTCAGGCTTTAGGAAATGAAAAATTCATGCACTCAACTCCCATTGGATACAGAAGACATTGTGCATAAAAATTCCTATGCTTTCTGTAACAAGACACAACCTCAAAGTATATTGGCTAAAAATAACTGAATTTTAAAAATGTATTCTTTGAGCTTTCCCTTTATTGATTATAGAAATGTTTTAACAGCTGAGTCAAATCCATTACTATTTCACACTGAAAAACTCTTTCATCATTTCTACCATTTGGCCATACAGAAATCCCAATAGCCACACCATTTTAACTAGCCCTCAGGAGTATCTGAAAGGCATACTATCTGAAATATCAACTCATAGGTATAAGTTTCTCCTGTACAAATAAAGGAAACTTTGACCACGATAAAAGAAGAATATAGGCTTTGGATAATTCATTGAGAAGATGCTTATTTCCTGGCTTTTTAATAGAACACATTTTCTTTCCCTTTGTTTATAAATCTTTCAGCACCTTGTGCATCTTAATTGCCTGATGTTATAATTCAGAGGCGGACATGTAATAGTAGGCTTTGTGACAGGTGAGTGCGTACACCAAAATGGAGAGAAAGGGAGACAGAGCACTGGGAGAATGAATTTTAAAACCCACAGATAGCAGTTGTCTTGAAACCACGCCTATACATTCATGCCCAGCTCACACCTCTCTCCCGCACTTCCCAGTTAACCTCTCCATTGAGCCTGAAGTGCAGACCAGTTGTGTTCCCACACTGCACAAATATTCGGTCAAGAAATAAAGATTAGGTCTGCTACTTCACTGCTTTGATTTATGTAGAGGTTGAATCCACTAAAACGTGGATCAGATTGATGGGGAACCTGAAGTATGAATCTGATTTAGGTTTCCACATCAAAAAGAATATTAGCTCATTCAAGTCACGAGCCACTTTATCTATCGGCCCTAGGTTATAATTTAGACGGGTGATTGGCTCAAATTATCCCTTCTCTATTTGTGGGCACTTACATGGGAGAAAGCCATATAAGGGGCTGGTGAAGGCAAGGAAGCCTAGCCGAGTGTGGGAGCTAGGTGCACAATTCGCTCTGGTCACAGCGACTGGCCTAGACGTAGGGAGACGGCTTAGAGTGGTCTAATCTATGTGCATGGCAGGACTTATAATGTGGCTCACCTCAGACCTTCAAATTAATGCAGAGGTGATGAATCTCAGGAAAATAAGACCAAGATTAGAACTGGATGAGTTCTAAGGTTTGTGTTTTGTAACCCCCACCATGCAGCCAGAAGTTTCTAAACCAAAAGACATCTCATACCTTGCAAATTTAGTCACTGGCACCATTTCCTCAGGGGTCCAAAATAATTCACAGGTTGTTTTCTTGAAGCACTTTCAACAAACGTATATCATAGGGAATGGTTTAAAACACACTTCAAAGCACTTAACGTGCCAAAAAACTTTTACCTTTAGGGAAGGGAAGTGAATGCACATAACCCAAGGTATAAAGAAATAGGCCAATTAAAAAAGAAAGATCTCACTATCTATTTTGATATATTTCATTTGGAAAAAATTCCCAAACATGGGAAAGTGACCAAAGATAATTATGATATTTAAAAAAGAAGAAAGCCAAGTAGTATTCCATTGCATATATACACATCTTCTTTATCCATTCATCTGTCGATGGACATTGGGCTCTTTCCATAATTTGGCTATTGTTGAAAGTGCTGCCATAAATATTGGTGTGCATGTGCTCCCATCAGCGCTCCTGTACCCTTTGGATAAATCCCTAGTATTGCTATTGCTGGATCTTAAGGGTAGTTCTATTTTTAATTTTTTGAGGAACCTCCACACTGTTTTCCAGAGCGGCTGCACCAGTTTGCATTCCCACCAACTATGCAAGAGGGATCCCATTTCTCCACAGCCTCGGCAGCATCTGTTGTTTCCTGAGTTGTTAATTTAGCCACTCTGACCGGTGTGAGGTGGTACTGGAGGGAATTATGCTAAGTGAAATAAGTCAGTCAGAGAAAGACAGATATCATATGTTTTCACTCATATGTGGATCTTGAGAAACTTAACAGAAGACCATGGGGGAAGGGAAGGGAAAAAAATAGTTACAAACAGAGAGGGAGGGAGGCAAACCATAAGAGACTCTTAAATGCAGAGAAAAACTGAGGGTTGATGGGGGGGCGGGGGAGAGGGGAAAGTGGGTGATGGGCATTGGGCAGGGCACTTGCTGGGATGCGCACTGGGTGTTGTATGTAAGCAATGAATCATGGGACTGAATCTACCCCCAAACCAAGAGCACACTGTATACACTACGTTAGCTAACTTGACAATAAATTTTATTAAAATATAAAATAAATTAAATTAAAAAGTAAAAAAAAGAAGAAAGCACAACATTGAAGATTCTTTGCTTTAACTTATAAATTAGAGACAGCTTAAACTGTGTAAGATCAGATATGAAGTCAACGTGAAAACCAAAGTTTTAACTAAGCAAAGCTCATATATAGTTCTGCGTCAAGCATCTTGTTAAACTACTCCTCGGGCTTTTAACAGACGGAAGCTATTGTTACTGCATTGTGTCTCTTATATTCTCTTTCTGAAAGAGGTAGTATGTGATAGAAAGGGGAATATGAGATGACGAATCAGAAGTGGACCGTAATCCTAGCTCTACAAACTACAGGCACCGTGACCTTGGCTAACCCATTTAATTGCTCTGCATCTGTGTTCTCGTCTATAAAGTGGAACTAATGTTAATACTCCTTAAATCCGGTTTTTAGTCAAATGTAGTAATACGTATCAAATTGCTTATTATTTTGAAACATTACGTACTTATTACATGGCATCAATAAATGGGAACACTATAGCGACAAAACAGAAAATCTTCGGGGGCACCTGGGTGGCTCAGTCAGTTAAGCTTCTGACTTTGGCTTACGGTTCGTGGATTCACGATCTCACGGTTCATGGGTTCAAGCCCTGCATTGGGCTCTGTGCTGACAGCTCAGAGCTTGGAGCCTGCTTGGTAGTTTGTGTCTCCCCCTCTCTCTGCCCCTCCCCCACTTGCACTCTCTCTCTCTCTCTCTCTCTCTCTCTCTCTCTCTCTCAAAAATAAACATTAAAAAAACAGGAAATCTATATGCATGCCATCTTGAGATAATTGTTATTGATATTAATGCATTTCTCTATCTTTATGTATTTTTTAAAATATAATTTGAGATTACCCTAAATATAAAATTGTCTATTCTTTACTTTGATTTAATGTGCTATGACAATAATTTCCTTATTGGGACTTTAGAAATATTTTTTAACATAAATTTAATGGCTACAAATTTATGGTGATATTTTCTTTATTTGGTTATTTGGTCCTTTCTCTCTCTCTCTCTCTCTCTCTCTATACACACACACACACACACACACACACACACACACACACACATATATATATATATATAATTTTTTCCATATCCTGATTCAGTGAAAATCTTTATAAGTCTTCTATTGGATTTTAGTTTACTTCTCTAGGGCAATTCCCAGAAGTGGAATATTTGGGCCAAGGGCTATGAACATTTTTAAAACAATCATGCACACTGCCAAATTGTCCAACAGAAAGCTTAACCCCCCTGATTCATCCACCAGGTCATTATGAGAGTATGTGTCTTACAGCAACTTTGCCGAAATTGTGCCCTTCAAATTTTCATTGAAAATGTTTCATGAAAAATTCTTTTATGTTTGCATAGCTTTCATTATTTTTCAAATATTTGATCACTCATAAAATGAAACATTTTGAAAAATGTTTCATAAACAGCAAAATGTTACATAAACATTATTATTTTTTGAAGCCATTTGTTATCAGTTGTCTGCTGGCACCTCTGGGTGCAGAGGTGCCTGGCCAAGCCCTGAGCCTTGTCTGTAGGGAAACTATAACCCGGCTACACCAGGAGGCACATTGGCGAATTCTCTGATTCCTCAAGCCTTGAAATATGCGTGAGGTTTACCTGCCTCAGATATCTGACTTGATTACCGATCTAAGAGAATATATTCACTCACTGTGCCACACTTCACTTATTGACCTCTCTAAGGATCCTTACCACCCTGAAGGGGCATCCTACAAATATTATGAAGTTGCTATTATTGGGGCCAATTAAATTCTGTGAGGATATTAGAGATGTTACTTGTTCAATTGTGTAGTGGCTAAGGGCAAAATGAGATTAGTATAAGGGAGCTCATTTCATATTCTTATTTCCCATGGGAAATCATATCAAGTTTAATTTTGCTTACATGAATTATTTGAATGATGATATTGAAAACATATTTTTCAGACGTGTAGATCCTATTAGTGGTAGAAAATCGAGACAAGCCACAAATTAAGATTTACAATGGGAACTAGACTGTGCTGGTATGAAATTGAGGCAAATGTTGCATTCGGCCAAATCCATCACCTCATGGACAATATCAATCCAACCAGCTTTTTGACTAACCCAACAAGTAAGTGGACAAAGTTGGCAGAACTGATAATGTCTGGTTCGTCAGGTCTTTGCATAAATAAAACAGTTAGTAGGATACAGTTTAATTCCTGGCTTATCTTTTTTCTCCTGGGCTGACACTGGGAGGTGCTCACTGATGGCGGCACCTAACATTGCTTAAGCTCATTTTTTGCCCTTTCCACCTAGAACAGATTTGCCACTTCTCTGCCCTCATGAAAATGTAGACATGATTTTATCATTTTCCTCCAGCAAGGTGCCACTGTTCAGATTAATCCCAACTGATTCTAGCAAAGACTATAAAGCAATTTTATTGCTCAAATGGAAGTGAATTCTAATCAATATACCCATGTTTATTTTTATGAGACTGTTGGTACCTATTTAACCCTAAACACCACCAGCGAACCAATGTTGAAGCCATCCAAGAAAGCTTGGTGATTAACTTTTGGTGAGTTTAAACAATGCCCCTCTGGACACATCCATGAAATGAACAAAGCATTCCCCATGAATGCAGTAATCTCACAATCTCTTTTCCCTTCGGACAATCAAATACTTCTCTTCGGAGAAGAGCGCATTAACTTCCTCACAGAATGAGGTGCAAGAACTGATAAGGCTGAATGTAGGCCTCCTCCCAAGGAGCTGGACTGTTAACAGTGGAAGCTTAAATCAAGGTAACATATGTCAGGTTCCATAATGGGAGAAACTTGGCACTTACGCCACCACTCTTCCCTCCCACATCCACAGCAGTCATCACTGATTGATCATAAGACTCTTTCCTGCTGAGGCAGGAAGCACCCGCCTCATAATCCTTCTCAACACAGTGACTCAGGCAGTGACTGTTAACTAATCAGAAGTGGTGTTTAAAATGAAACTGATTTGCTACCTGGGGTTTTAACAGAACATTTTTAGACTTGGGAAGTCCAGCCGATGAAGGTGTTTGGAATCACATCCATTTCCTCGGAACTCGTAGCGCACAGATTACTGCTCAGAGTCCATTTTTATAATACATAAATGTCCTAGAATTCCTCTTCATTCTATTGGGGTCTCTCTCAGCTGCACAATGAGGTGCTTTTGGCATGAGAGAGACATGGGTTTAAATTTCAGCACTATAACTTAATGTATGACCCTGGTAAAGTTACTGAACTCTGCTGACCCTCAGCTTCTTTGCAGGTAAAGTGAGACTAAGAATGCTTGTCTGATAGGACTGTACAGGATATTAAATGAGATATTGTGGGTAATGACCTCTCTCACTGTACGGTCAGGGCCAGTACTACATTTACGTGTCTTCTGTTCCTAAACCCTCCGCAAAAATAAGAATATACTTTGGTGCATTTAGCCCTATTGTGAAAAGGGAAAAAATAGTATAAGAAATTCACACTAGGGGAAAAACCTTAGAACTCATTTAATCTCTGAATCCGAGTCCCAGAGCTGTAAGGAACTAATCAGTGGCTTTTGATTCGAGTGGCCAGGGTCCCGCTTCAGCTTGCTGTCTGCACACCCATTGTTTGAGCTCTTTCTTTCACCCAGTTTTCTTTGTATCTCACTTCTTAAGCGATACCACATTACAGTGAAGACCTTCCTTGCTCACACTTTCAACGTTAAATGGCATTATTCTAAATTTAGATTTCCCCCAGATCTTTCATCTGTCTAGATTTACGGTCTATATGAGATAAGTTTCTTCCCTAGCATTTTATGTCAGACATAAGTGATAAAGCAGTCAAAAATGACCTAGTATCCTTGGTGCGTTGATGTTTTTCAGTTTTTATCGCTATTCTACTTTGAATGGGTTCTGATTGGAAGACATTGAACATCTTCAAAATCTTCTGATTTTATAATAATTCTCTCCCTGACAAGACGACTCACTAGGACCACGACATAAGTCACATGTGGTTTTTCCAGTATTTTCCTGTTTCTTAACAATCCTTTATATTTGCGTAGTATTTTATAACCCAGAAAGTACTATCCTTTACTGTTCTTTTTGAGTCTCACAGCAATTCTGTGAGGTACCCAGGGCAAGTATGGTCACCTTTTGGCATATAGAAGAAACTAAGCTCAAGCAAGGTTAAATAATTGTCCTTGAAGTCAAAATGATAATACACAGTAGAGCTCAAAGTAGAAACAAATTCAGTATGAAAGTTCAAAGTGTTAGCACATCCCAGCACATAAAACACAGCAAGAGGACGATTTTAGTCAACAATAACAATAGATATTGCTCCATTTCCAGGTCAGAGGGACATCAAAATCTCCCCAAACTCGATTTTTTTATTCTTTTTTAAAACTTTTTAAAATGTTTATTTATTTTTGAAAGAGATAGAATGCAAGTCAGGGAGGGGCAGAGAGAGACAGGTAGACACAGTATCCGAACGTGGGGCTCGAACTCCCGAGCTGTGAGATCATGACCTGAGCCGAAGTCAGACTGAGCCACTCAGGCACCCCTCTATTTTTTTATTCCGAGCAGTGTGTTCTTTCTTACTTTCACCACCCAGTTAAGTGCATTCTTCCTTGGATCCCAAAGAAGTATTTTTTAAATTATTTTTATTTTTTTTACATTTACTTATTTAAAAAATTTTTTTTACATTTATTTATTTTTGAGAGACAGAGTGAGACAGAGTGTGAGTGGGGGAGGGGCAGAGAGAGAAGGAGACAAAGAATCCTAAGCAGGCTCCAGGCTCTGAGCAAGCATTCAGCACAGAGCCTGACACCGGGCTCAAACACACGAAATGTGAGATCATGACCTGAGCCAAAGTCGGACGCTTACCTAACTGAGCCACCCAGGCACCCCTACATTTATTTATTTTTGAGAGCCAAAGTGAGACAGAGTGTGAGCGGGGTTGGGGCAGAGAGAGAAGGAGACAGAATCCGAAGCAGGCTCCAGGCTCTGAGCCGTCAGCACAGAGCGTGATGCAGGGCTCGAACCCACAAGCCATGAGATCGTGACCTGAGCTGAAGTCGGACACTTAACTGACTGAGCCACCCAGGCACCTCCCAAGGAAGTCTTTAATTGAAGCAGGATCAAGTGCATTCTCTAGTACACATTCAGAAAGCCCTGAAACACTCCAAATTCCTGTCAGCAGAGAATCTCTACGAATGCTATATTGTACATTGCTGAAATAAAGTGCTTAACCATCAACTGATTAATGACATTATCCTCTTTAGTTCAAGGCTATGGATTGGGATCTTAGACATATAACAAATTCCCACAAATTACTATGAGATTTTATAGGCCTTATCAAAGTTCCATGAATAATGATTCACTACCAAGCTATGAGCTCACAAAACATGAAGGGGTTTGAAAGTGCACGCCTTTAAAAAGCTGGTACTAAAAGGATAAAAAACGTTAGACAACATATCATGAAATATGAGAGTAGGACAAGGCCAAGATGAGTGATTGCATTTAAATATTTCTATGGTCTGTGTATTTTGAGGAGGAAGACAAATATAATAACTTTAGACTTTTTAATATAAATATACATATTAAAAGGTAACAGTAAAACAAAACAAAACAAAACCACCACCACAACGGCATCAGAACAGATAGATGTAATTACTAGAGATTTAGAAGTAGAATGGCTAACTTCAAAGGCAGTACTGAGGACAATGCAGAAGTAAAGGAAGTCTGATTAACTCAGGAGAAATCTATAAAGAAGGAAGGAAAAGGAAAAAGAAAACTTAACAACTAGATAAATGAAAAAGGCAGAAATTAGTTATATCAGTAATCACATTAAATGTAAAAGTTTCAATTCATTGATTTCATGACAGATGTGGGGAAAATGCATTTATATTCTTCTAAAAAGAGATACAGTTAAATCAAAATCATACATGCAGGTTTAAGAAAAGATAGAGGAAAATATCTTCCAAGTAATGCATAACCAATGAAAGGTAGTGCAGCATTATTAATTCCAAAGAGAAGACATTTTAAGTCCAAGACATAATTATGGATATACATGGACACTGCCAAAAATATGGTAACTGTAAACCAGTATATACCTAGTGACATAGCCTTGGGTGATATAAACTAATATAAGGACTATTAGGACTTCTGGTTTCAGCTTTGACATTTCTTTTTTTTAAGGTTTATATATTTTTGAGAGAGAAAGAGAGAGCGCGAGATAGAGGATGAGTGGGGGGAGGGGCAGAGACAGAGGGAGACACAGAATCCGAAGCAGGCTCCAGGCTCCGAGCCATCAGCACAGAGCCCGATGCGAGGCTTGAACTCAAGAACCACGGTATCATGATTTGAGCCAAAGTCAGACGCCCAACCAACTGAGTCACCAAGGTGCCCCTCAGCTCTGACATTTCAGGAGCTTGGAAGTTTTCAATCCAATTCTTAGAACAGGAAAAAAGCTGAGCAAAATGAAGATGAATGACATTGTTTGATCCATCAGAGAACTGAAGTCATAGGACAAATCACCACACTGAAATCTGGAGAGACAGGGAAATACAAAGGATTTGTATACAAAGCTGAGATGAGTTTATCTGGATCAGAAGACACTGTAACTACAAACCGATGGGAACAATTACATGGTAATACTGATGAATTGCTGGAGGATTTGTGTGGGCTATAATGAAAGAAATTAAGCCCTGGGGTCCAACATTACTGACATTTTCATGGGCTTTCCCTGCTAGAACCCCCATGCCATGTTCTCATGATGAAGATGAAAAAAAAAATCCTTCATGCTTCTGGCAGAGTGAGGGGAAAAAGTAAACACTTTTCAAATATACTCAGAGTGTCCTCCATCACAAAGGCCTGCTCTTCAGGAGAAAAGACTTTACTAGAGCCTTATCCAACTTAGGGTCAGATCAATTAGCCAGTTCCAGGCCCCTCTAAGCTTTCTAGAGAAAATAAAAGGCTAAGAAATATTTCTGAGGGTCACAGCCCAGATAGTTCTAGTAAAAGAACAAAATTTAATCACACATTAGAGACTGCTTGTCCCCTCCCACACCTGACCACCACATCAACAGGGCTGCAGTATAACAGCAGTAGAAAGAGCTGGAAGGCTTAGACTTTATTTTTGAAGGAGTTCTTAGGGGAAACTGAAAGACAACCAAAGGGACGAAATAAGGTCATTAGAGATAACTAAAAGCTCTGGTACTTGTGGCTGTAGCAAACACTAAACACAGCCCAAATCCTTGCCAAGTTACCATAAAACTTCACAGTAAAGGCATATTTACCTCAGTTCCTATTATTTGGTACATCATGTATGGTTTTCAACAACAACAAAAAAACATATAAGGCAAGCTAAAAGCCAAGACAAAATACAGTTTAAGGAGACGCCGCAAGCACCAGAATCAGATTTAGATATGGCACACATGTTGGAATTTCAAACAGGAACTTTAAAATAAGTATGATTAATATGTTAAGGAAGGGCTCTAATAAAAGAAAGAGTTAATGTATAAGAACAGATGGGCAATTTAAGCAGAGAGATAGGAACTCTAAAAGTAAGCAAAATCAAAGAAGGCTTTTGATGGCCTTGTTCATGACCAAGAAGAGAATTAATGAGCTTGAAGATCTCAGTCAACTGAAACTCTCAAAACTGAAATACAAAATAAAAAAACAAACAATGAAAATGGCAAAATGTCCAGGATCTGTGGTCATAATTTCAAAACATGTAACATATGTTGTAATTGGAATACTAGAAGGAGAAGGAAGAAGCGAACAGAAAAATTATTTCAAGTAATAATGGCCAAGAACTTTTGGAAATTAATGAGATGTCAAACCACAGATTCAGGAAGCTCAGAGAATACCAAGCAGAATAAATATCAAATAATCTACACTTAGGCATATCTTATTTAAACTGAGGGAAACCAAAGGGAAAGAAAAATCCTTGAAAATTTTAAAAAGAAGTATAAGTGATATTTGTGCATGTCAAGTCACCATGGATGTGAATTGAAATGTGATTAGTCTAAATGCACCTATTAAGAAGGTAACAAATAGAAATTAACACACGCACAGAAAATATTATTCTAACTATATCAATAATCACTTTAAATGTGAATGGTCTAAATACAGACATTAAAAACCAGTGATTGTTAGAGTGGACTGAAAAAACATTACCTTAACTATAATATCCAAAAGAAACCCAGATTAAATTTAACGACAAATATAGATTATAAGTAAAGGGGTGAATAATGATATACCATGCTCTCACTCATCAAAAGAAAGCTGGAATCACTATATTAATTTCAGAGAGAGCAGAGTTCAGAACAAGGAAAATTACTAGGGATAATGAGAGGCACTGCATAATGATAAAGGGGCCCACTTTCCAAGAAAATCCTTAGTGTGTATACATCTAACAAAGAACAACAAAAAATGTGAGGCAAAAACTGATAGGTAATTAATAGATCAGACAGGCAGAAAATCAGTAAGGATGCAATTTACCTGCACATCACTATCAATCAACAGTGTCTAATTGAAATTTACAGAGTACCCATGCAATAATAGCAGAATGCACATTCTTCTCAAGCCCACATAAACACTCACTAAGACCATATTCTGGGCCATAAAAGACAGCTTAATAAATTTTAAAAAATCCAGAATGATAGAAAACATGCTCTCAGACTACTATCGAATTAAACTAGAAATCAATAATAGAGCCATAGCTGAAAAATTACAAAATAGTTGGAGAGTGAAATAACACAAGGGCCAAAGAAGCATTTTCAAGTGAAGTTTAAGAATATTTTAAGCTAGTAAAGGGCATTTTATCAAAATTTATAGGATATGTGAATAGAGGGAAGTTTACAGCATTAAATGAATGTATTAAAGAAGACAGAAGATCTAAAATCAATAATCTAAATTTCTACCTGAGGAAACTAAAAGAAAGAAAAGGAATTAAAATGTAAAACTGGCAGAATAAAATAGATGATAAAAATTAGGTCAGAGGGGCACCTGTGTGGCTCAGTTGGTTAAGCAGCTGACTCTTGATTTCGGTTCAGGTCATGATCTCATGGTTCCTGAGATTGAGCCCTGTGTCAGGCTCTGTGCTGACAGTGTGGAGCCTGCTTAGGATTGTCTCTCTCTCCCTCTCTCTGCCCTTCCCCTGCTTGGGAACACATGCACACTCTCTCCCAAAATAAATAAATACACATGTAAAAAATTAGGGAAGAAATCAGTGAAGTTTAAAAGCGGGTATAGAGAGGCCAGACAGGAAGATGGGGCAGAATGGAGGACCCTAGGCTTGTTCCATTTCAAAAATGCTACCAGAAAATGATTGAATCATCCTGATTACCCCAGAAATCCATCTGAAAACTGGAAAAACAAACTCCATAACTAAAGGTAGAGAAGAGGCCACATCAAAGAAGGTAGGAAGTGTGGAGACACGGTTTGGGAGAGAGACGTGTTATGGCTACTGCAGTGGGGACGGAGTCACAGGTGCTGAGAGGGTGAGAGACAGACTAGCACCCGGGAGCACACGGGGAAAACAAAGCCCCAGGATAACTGGCTTGGAAAGTGAAAGGGCCTGGATTTTGTGAGTTCTTGTAACTAGTGGGGCTTAAAGCCTGGAGTTCTAAGTGTTAGTGGGCTTGGCCCAGGGACAGTCCAGATGACATTGGGACTGCTCTTGGAGAGAAGGCAAGCCAACAGCCCAAGAATGTACAGCATGGAAACAGTGATTGAAGAGCACCTGGGGTACACAATGGGGAGGCTATTTGCTCATCTTGGAACACATGCCAGAGAGACAGCATTCATGGATAGACCCTTCTGGGAACAAAGGAACTTACAGGAGCCATTTCCTTCCCCCTCCCCTCATCATAAGCACAGGGTCACCTGTGGGAAGCAGCGCAATGCTGACACTCACTATCTAACTTGTTTACACCAAGCCCTGCTCCCCATGCTCCTGTGGAACTGCCCTCTGCAGCCACACTTGCCTCAGTCCCAGCTCAGTGGGACCCATCCCCCAGACGACTGGCACAAAACCCTGCCAACATCATGTTTCCTGATGCTTGAGTTTTACCAGGCTTCAATTCTGGTGGTGGCAGCAAAAGGTTTCATTTCACAAGCAGACCAGAGCACACCTAGTTAAAACTCACCACATTCAGGCTGGGGGCCAAACACTGCCCAAAACAGGCAAGGAGAGCCCCCTGGAGATGACTGTCCTGAAGGATAAAGCAGCCAGGACACAACAGCAGAGCACACACAGAGCACACTGGAGACTGTCCTTGAAGTTCCAGGCCCTGGGGAACAGGGAACACCCCACAGCAGGGCACTACAGGATTTCTTCTTCATAAAGGTATTACACTCAAGAACAGGAAATGTAGCTGACTTTCCTAACATGCAGAAATAGGCACTGAGATTTAGACAAAATGAGAAGACACAGGAATTTGTCCCAAATGAAAGAACAGGACAATGTCACAACCAGAGATCTAATGAAATAGATATAAGTAACATGTCTGATGGAGAATTTAAGCAATGATCATAAAGATATTCAATGGAATAGATTAAAGAGTGGAGGACATCAGTGAGATAATTAACACAGAGATAAGGAATAGCATAGCACAGATAAAGGGCTCCATAAATAAGAAACACGCTTGATGGCATGAACAGCAGGCTAGAAGAAGCAAAGGAAGGAATTAATGACCTAGAAGACAGAGTAATAGAAAGTAATCAAGCTGAACAAAAGAGAGAAAAAAGAATTATGCAAAATGAGAATAGACTTAGGGAACTCAATGATTCCATCAAACGTAATAACAGAAAATTTATTTGAAAAAAATAATAGCTGGGGCGCCTGGGTGGCTCAGTCGGTTAAGCATCCAACTTCGGCTCAGGTCATGATCTCGTGGTTTGTGGGTTCGAGCCACGCCTCAGGCTCTGTGCTGACAGCTAGTTCAGAGCCTGGGGCCTATCTTCAGATTCTGTGTCTCCCTCTCTCTCTCTGACCCTCCCCTGCTCACGCTGTCTCTCTCTCTCTCTCTCTTAAAAATAAATAAAACATTCAAAAAATAAAAAAAGGAAAAAAATAATAGTTGAAAACCCCCCTAATCTGGGGAAGGAAACAAGATATGCAGATTCAGGACGCACAGAGAACCCCCAACAAAATCAACAAAAGGAGATCCACACAAAGACATACTGTCATTAAAAAGACAACACATACTAAGAAAAAAATATTAAAAGCAGCAAGACAAAAGAAGTCAGTTACATACAAAGGAAACCCCATAAGGTTATCAGCGGGTCTGTCAGCAGAAATTTTCCAAGCCAGAAAGGTGTGGCATGACATACTCAAAGTGCTGAATGGGAAAACCCTGCAGCCAAGAATACTCTATCCAGGAAGGCTGTCATTCAGGATGGAAGGACAGATAAAGAGTCTCCTAGACAAATAAAAACTAAAGGAGTTCATGACCACTCAACCAACCTGGCAGGAAATATTAAAGGGGACTCTTTGAGTGGAAAGGAAAGATCAAAAATGACAGTATGAATGGAGGGAACACAAAAGCAGTAAAAATGGATATTTCTGTAAAAAATCAGTCAAGGAAGTCACAAAATAAAAGGATATAAACTATGACACCATCTACCTAAACTGTGGGGAGGAGAAGAGTAAATAATAGGTGCAAACTTATACAACCATCAACTTAGTATAGACTGCTGTGTGCAGAAGATGCTATATACTAACCTAATGGGAACCACAAATGAACAACCACTAATATATGTGCCAAGAATAAAGAGAAAGAAATCCAAATATATCACTAAAGAAAACCAGCAAACCATGAAAGGAAGACAAGCATCAGGGAAAATCTTCAGAAACAACCACAAAACAAGTAATGATATATCTCTATCAATAATTTCTTTGGCTGTAAATGAACTAAATCCTGCAGTCAAAAGACACAGGGTGACAGAATGGTTAAAAAAATAAAAGTCATCTGAATGCTGCCTACAAGAGAGTCAGTTTAGATCTAAAGACACCTGCAGATTGAAAGTGAGGGGATGGAAAACCATTAGTCACACAAATGGATGTTGAAAGAAAGCCAGGGTAGCAATACTTATGTTGGACAAAATAGACTTTAAAATAGAGTCTGTAACAAGAGAGACTGGAGGACACTATATAATCATAAAGGGGAAAATCCAAAAAGAAGATATAATAACTGTGAATATGTATACATCCAACACTGGAGCATCCAAATACATAAAATCGTTAATAACAAACATAATGGAACTAATGGATAATAATACAATAATAGTAGGGGCTTTAATATCAATGGACAGATCATCTAAACAGAAAATCAAGAAGGAAAACATGGCTTTGAAAGACACACTAGACCAGATGGATTTAACAGATATATTCAGAATATTACATCCTAAAACAGCAGATTCTTTTCAAGTGCACATGGAAAAATCTCGAGAACAGATCACATATTAGGTCTTAAAACAAACCTCAACAAATTTGAAAAGATTGAAGTCCTACCACGCATCTTTTCTCACCACAATGCTATGCAACTAGAAGTCAACCAGAAATCTGGACAGACCACAAATGCATGGAGGTTAAATAACATGCTACTAAACAATGAATGAGTCAGCCAGGAAATAAAATAAGAGATATGGGGGGAGCGGCAAGATGGTGGAGAAGTAGGGAGCTCTGTAATCTCCACCCGCCCACAACTATCAAACTGAGAAGGAATAAAGCCACAATACTCTGATCTGCAAGAATGGGAAGTGCGCACACAGACTCCTTATAGATGATAGCCTCATGGATGCCTGAGCTACCTCAAGAAACAAGCCAAAGGACACATGGTGGAGAGTCCCAAATACCACTGAGCAGGGAAATAAAATAATCAAAGGCACAACAAGAGAAACCGAGGGACACCATTAAAAGAACACTTTCTGAAACGACAGGCCTGGACAGTCAATGAGCCTCCTTTAATAGAGCAATACTAACAGGTGCACAGTACATAACGAGCTTTTAAAACTGACAAGAGACAGAAAGCTACCCAAAATGATGAAATGAAAGAACTCTCCTCTAAAGAAATTCCAGGAAGAAATCACAGCCACAGAACTGCACAAAACAGACATAAGCAAACTATGTGAACAAGAATTTAGAGCAATTGTCATAAAATTAATTGCTGGAATTGAAAAAACCATCAGAGAAGGTATTGATACAAAGACTAGGGACCTTCAAAATAGCTGTGACGAGTTTAAAAGGCTATAAATGAGGTGCATAATAAAATGGAGGTGGCCACTGCATGGATTGAAGAGGCAGAGAGGAGAATAGGTGAATTAGAAGACACAGTTATAGCAAAAGAGGAAGCCGAGAAAAAGAGAGAGAAATTGCTCCAGGAGCACGAAAGGAGAATTCGAGACCTGAGTGAAACAATCAAACGGAACAATATCCGTATCATAGGAGTTCCTGAAGAAGAAGAAAGAGAAAAAGGTCCTGAAGGGGTGCTTGATCAAATTATAGCTGAGAAGTTCCCAAATCTGGGGAAGGAAAAAGACACTGAAATTTAAGAGGGGCATAGAACTCCCCTAAGACGTAACTTGAATCGACCTTCGGCATGACATATCATAATGAAACTGGCAAAATATAAAGATAGAGAATTCTGAAAGCAGCTAGGGATAAAAGGGCCCTAACATACAAAGGGAAGCCTGTCAGAGTGGTTACAGACCTCTCTACTGAAATTTGGCAGGCCAGAAAGGAATGGCAGGAAAACTTCAATGTGATGAACAGGAAAAATATGCAGCCAAGAATCCTTTATCCAGCGCGCCTGTCATTCAAAATAGAAGGAGAGATAAAGGTGTTCCCAAATAAACAAAAATTGAGACAATTCATCACCACCAAACCAGCCCTACAAGAAATCCTCAGAGGGACTCTATGAAGGAAATGTAGCAAGGAATATAAGATACCAGAGACATCACTACAAACATGAACTCTACAGAGAACACAATGATTCTAAACCCACATTTTTCAATAATAACACTGAATGTAGATGGACTGAATGCTCCAATCAAAGGACACAGGGTAGCAGAATGGATAAAAAGCCAAAATGCATCTATTTGCTGTCTACAAGAGACTCACCTTAGACCTGAAGACACCTTCAGATTGAAAGTAAGGGGATAGAGAAATATCTATCATGCGAATGGAAGTCAAAAGAAAGCCGGAGTAGCCATACTTTTATCAGACAAACTGGACTTTAAAGTAAAGGCAGTAACAAAAGATGAAGAAGGACATTATATAATAATTACAGGGTCTCTCCATCAGGAAGAGCTAACAATTATAAACATCTATGCGCCGAATTCGGGAGCACCCAAATACATAAAACAACTAATCACGAACAGAAACAATCTTATTGATAAGAATGTGCTTATCGCAGGGGATTTTAATACTCCACTTACAGCAATGGATAGGTCAACCAGACAGAAAATCACTAAAGAAAC
>CM053579.1:8696000-8777948 GCA_028646485.1 Cryptoprocta ferox | reverse complement strand
CCAAGGAATACAGAAGTGCTGATGCATAGGGGCACATGGACCCCAATGTTCATAGCAGCACTTTCCACAATAGCCAAATCATGGAAAGAGCCTAAATGTCCATCAACTGACTAATGGATCAGGAAGATGTGGTTCATCTATACAATGGAATACTCCATGGCAATGAGAAAGAATGAAATCTGGCCATTTGTAGCAACGTGGATGGACCTCGAGGGTGTCATGCTAAGCGAAATAAGTCAGGCGGAGAAGGACAGATACCATATGTTTTCACTCATAGGTCTAACAGGAGAAATCTAACAAGGGACCATGGGAAGGGGAAGGCGGAGAGGGGGGGAGGTAGGGAGAGGGAGGGAGGCAAATCATGAGAGACTCTTGAATACTGAAAACAAACTGAGGGCTGAAGAAAGAGGGGGAAAGGGGAAGGGGGTGATGGTCATGGAGGGGGGCACTTGTGGGGAAGAGCCCTGGGTGTTATATGGAAACCAACTTGGCAATAAACTATTAAAAAATAAAAAATAAATAAAATAAGAGATACAAAAGTACATGGAAGCAAATAAAAATGAAAACACAATGGTTGAAAAGCTTTGGGATACCACAAAAGTGGTTCTAAGAAGGAAGTTTATAGTAATACACACTTAACCTCAAGAAGCAAGAATAATCTCAAACAACCAAACCTTAAACCTAAAGGAGATAGCAAAAGAGCAATAAACAAAAGCTAAAGCCCTCAGAAGGAAGGAAATTATAATGAGCGCAGAAACAAATGATTCAGAAACTAACCACAACAACAAAAACAGACAGATCAATGAAACTGGGAGCTGGTTCTTTGAAAGAAAAAAAAATCAATAAAATTGATAAACCTCTAGCTAGACTCATCAAGAAAAAAAGAAAAAGTACCCAAATAAATAAAAACTATAAATGAGAGAGTATAAATAACAACCAATATGACAGAAATACAAACAATTATAAGAGACTATTATGAAAAACCTACATGATGACAAATTGGACAACCTAGAACAAATGGATAAATTCCTAGAAACCTATCACCTACCAAAACTGAAACAGGAAGAAATAGAAAATTTGAGCACATTGATTACAAGCAAAGAAATGGAATCAGTAATCAAAAAATTCCCAATAGCTGAAAGTCCAGTATAACTTCATGGTGTTGCAGTAAGAATGGCTACAAGAAGCAATGCTATGTGGTTTATGGAAGAACATTTGATGAGTGAGTTTTAATTTGTTTGGTGTAGAGAGACGAAGCTTGCTATGTATGATTCTTCCTCCTAAAGAGAGAATAAGGAAATGATAGACCATGTAATATATCAAGGGATTTTGTGTTGTAATTTGTGAGAAGACATAGCTGCCTGGCTTGAGTAGTATACTGGGAGGTTCTACATGTGCTTCCAGTGATCAGAGGTGTAGCCATAAAGATGTATTTACTCTAAATATTTTTATGGATGCCCGTCATAGGGAAATATTAGATCAAGAATTGGAACACAATTTTAATTTTTTAGAATTTTTTTTTTTAATTTTTGAGAGAGAGAGAAAGAATATGAGCAGGGGAGGGGCAGAGAGAGAGGGAGACACAGAATCTGAAGCAGAATCCATGCTCTGAGCTGTTAGCACAGAGCCCGATGGCTCGAACTCACGAACTGTGAGATCATGACCAGAGTCGAAGTCGGACACTTAACAGACTGAGCCATGCAGATGCCCCAAGAATTGGAAACTTTTGAGTTCAGTATTGAATTATTAGAGAGTGTAATGAACCTATAAGATTTTGGATAAAAATTAGTGCAGTGAGAAATGGAGGCGATCTGTCTAGTGTATAAAATAAGAAACAAACACCTGTATTTAATTGTTCTGTCTGATTTCCCTAGTAGGTAATAATCCTTATCTAAGGATTGGGACTAATGTTGTTTCAAATAAAATGTAGAATAAAATCAATCCTATAGCAATGAATGTTGTAATTGAGAATATTTCTAATAAGGGGCACCTGAAGACTCAGTTGGTTGAGCATCCCACTTAGGCACAGGTCATGATCTCATGGTTCATGAATTTGAGCCCCACAGTGGATTCACTGCTGTCAGTGCAGAGCCCACTCCAGATCCTCTATCTCTCCTCCTCTCTCTGCTCTTCCCTCGCTCATGCTCTCTCTCTCAAAAAGAAATAAATATGTTTTTTTAAAAAATAATATTTCTAAAAAAATTAGTATTGTGCGAAAAAACCTCCCAAAGTCCAGGATGAGATGGCTTCACAGCTGAGTTCTACCAAACATATAAAGAAGGGTTAATGCCTGGTCTTAAACTTTCCCAAAAAATAGAAAGGAAGGAAAGCTTCCAAATGCATTCTATGAGGCCAGCATTACCCTGATACCAAAACTGGATAAAGACTCCACTAAAAAAAGAGAACCACAGGCCAATATCTCTGAAGAATACAGATGCAAAAATCCTCAAGAAAATTCCAGCAAACTGGTGTGCCTAGGTGGCTCAGTTGGTTAAGCATCTGATTCTTGGTTTTGGCTCAGGTCATGATCTCATGGTTTGTGGGTTTGAGCCCTGCATCAGGCTCCACGCTGACAGCACAGAGCCTGCCTGGGCTTGTCTCTTTCCCTCTTTCTCTCTGCCCCTCCTCTGCACTCTCTGTCTCTTAAAATAAATAAAATTAAAAAAAAAAAAAGAAAATACCAGCAAACCAAATCCAACAATACGTTTAAAAAAAATCACTCATCGTGGTCGAGTGGGATTTATTCCTGGGTTTCAAGGGTGGCTCAGTAGTCACAAAGAAGTCAACATAATACATCATGTCAATAAGAGAAAGAATAAGAACCATATAATCGTTCGGTAGATGCAGAAAAAACATTTGGCCAAGTATAAAGCATTCTTGATTAAAACCCTCAACAAAGTAGGTTTAGAGGGAACATACCTCACTATAATAAAGACCATATATGAAAAACCCACAGCTAACATCATCTTTAATGGAGAAAAACTGTGAGCCTTTCTCCTAAGGTCAGGAATAAGAAAAGGATGTCTACTCTCACCACTTCTATTTAACCTAGTACTGGAAGTCCTAGCCACAGTAATCAGACAGCAAAAGGAAATAAAAGGCATTCAAACTGGTAAGGAAGAAGTAAAACTTTCACCATTTGCACATGGCATGATAGTCTATAGAGGAAACCTGAAAGACTCCACCAAAAAACTGCTAGAGATGACAAAGGAATTCAGTAATGTCACAGGATACAAAATCAGCGTACAGAAATCTGTTGCATTTCTATACAACAATAATGAAGTGGCAGAAAGAGAAATTAAGAAAACAATCCCATTTACATTTGCACCAAAAACAATAGATACCTAGGAATAAACTTAACCAAAGAGGGAAAGAAAGACCTGTATTCTGAAAACCATAAAACATTGATGAAAGAAATTGAAGATGACACAAAGAAACGGAAATACATTCCACGTTCATGGACTGGAAGAACAAATATTGTTAAAATGTCTATATGACCCCAAACAATCTACACATTGAATGCAATCCCTATCAAAATACCAATAGTATTTGTCACAGAACTAGAACAAACAATTCTAAAATTTGTATGGAATCACAAAAGACCCTGAATAGCCAAAGCAATCTTGAAAAAGAAAAGCAAAGCGGGAGGCATCGCAATTCTGGACTTCAAGTTATACTGCAAAGCTGTAGTCATCAAAACAGTATGGTACTGGCACAAAAATAAACCCATAGATCAACAGAATAGAATAGAAAACCCAGAAATGAACCCACAATTATATGGTCAATTAATCTTTGACAAAGCAGGAAAGAATATCCAGTGGGAAAAAGACGGTCTCTACAACAAGTGGTGTTGTGAAAACTGGACAGCAACATGCAAAAAAGAATGAAACTGGATCACTTTCTTACACCACACACAGAAATAAATTCAAAATGGATGCACGGCCTAAGTGTTAGAGAGGAAACCATAAAAATCCTAGAGGAGAACACAGGCAGTAACCTCTTTGACATTGGCTATAGCAACTTTTTTCTATATAGGTCCCCTGAGGCAACAGAAACAAAAGCAAAAATAAAGTTTTGGGACTACATTAAAAAAAAAAAGCTTCTGCACAGCAGACGAAACAATCGACAAACCTAGAAGACAAACTTATGGAATGGGAGAAGATATTTGCAAACGACCTAGCTGATAAAGGGTTAGTATCCAAAATCTATAAAGAACTTATAAATCTCAACAGCCCAAAAGTAAACAATCCAATTAAAAGATAGGCAGAAGACATGAATAGACATTTTCCCAAAGAAGACAAACAGATGGCCACCAGCCACATGAAAGGATGCTCCTCATCATTTATCATCAGGGAAATGCAAATCAAAACTACACTGAGATATCACCTCACACATGTCAGAATGGCTAAAGTCAACAACACAAGAAACAACAGGTGTTGGCGAAGATGTCGAGAAAGGGGAACCCTCTTGCACTACTGGTGGGAATGTAAACTGGTGCAGCCACTGTGGAAAATAGCATGGAGGTTCTTCGGAAAGTTACAAATAGAACTACCCTACGACCCAGCAATCATCCTACTGGGTATTTACCCAAAGAATACAAAAAAAAAAAAACTAATTCAAAGGGTTACATGCACCCCTATGTTTATAGCAGCATTATTTACAATAGCCAAATTATGCAAACATCCCAATTGTCCATTGGTTGATGAATGGATAAAGAGATGGTGTATATACACAATGGAATACTACTCAGACATAAAAAAATGCAATCTTGCCATTTGCAACAACATGGATGGAGCTAGAGAGTATAATGTCAGAGAAGGACAAAAACCATATGATTTCATTCATGTGTGGAACTTAAGAAATAAAACAAATGAGAATGGGGAAAAAAAGAGAGAAGGAGGCAAACCAAGAAACAGACTCTTAACTAGGGGGAACAAACTGATGGTTACTAGAGGGGAGGTGGGTGGGGGGATGGGGGAGATAAGGCAACGGGGATTAAGGAGCGCACTTGTGATGATGAGTGCTGGATGATTAAAATAAAAATGTAAAAAATGAGGTATGACTATATAAATCGAGTATCTAGCAGAGGCTTTTGTCCATAGTAGCACTTACTAGGTGTTGGATAAAGTAAAAATAAAAAATTGTCACTGACCAATTATAATAGCATGAAGTGGCATACATGTCCAATAGGCAAAAGGAGAAATATATTATGGTACATTCTTACAATGGGAGACGATATAGAATTAAATATGGATGAATAATACATAACACAGACTTTATACATATATAGAGAAAATCAAGTATACAACAATATGAAAAATTATTCACAGAGCTTTTATAAAATATATAATATACAGCTCTATACACAGTCAAAACTGTGATTGGTAAGATACACACAGAATTTATGGTAGTGACAGGAATGTGTCTAAGGACTTTTTCTGAAATGTTCCATAATTTTTATAAATAGGATATTTGCAGTAATAAGAATCCAAAGTAAAAATAGGTTTTGTGTTCTTAATAATATTTCAGAGTACATGGCATTTATGAACTAAGAATAACCAACCATACGGGGAAAAATGTGAAATTAGGAACAATTTTGCAGAAATGAAAATTCACAATTGTCAAATAAAAATATACCACGAGGGAAGCATAAACCAGATTGATGCATAGTCAAATCACTGAAGTAGAATACAAATTTGTTATATTTTACCCGAACTCTGAAGAAAAGAATGAAGCCATTAAAAAAAATAATAATAATAAAATAGCCTCTAAAAGAGAGCAGATTGTGGAAATCTAAATGACACACGATCTGACTCCTAGAAGGAAGAACTAATATTAAAATTATTAATGAAATTAACAATGAAAAAATATTGAAGAAAATCTTCTTGAGGTGAAAAAGACATAATTATGATTAATAAAATTGTGCACATGCAATGGCAAATAATGAAACATAACCAAGATTTAGATTTGTTTTTGAAAAATCCATGAATTTCAAAGTTTTTCTTTGTCCCTGTAAGTAATTTAGTAGAAACAACAAGTCAATGGTAAATGATCAAATTCAGTTGTTGTTTTTTCTTTTTTATTTCTTTTTTGTATTTTTTTGGACACTTAGAGAAACTAGTTCTACAGAAGGCTGGGAGAAAAAATTTTGTGAATGGCACATTATATGCATAGTTAAGGTGGGCCTAACGGGAACTTAGCAACAACAATGCTTTCTCATATATCCAAGGGTGCAGAAAGAATGCCACCTAAGTAATTCCCAGAAGCACACTCTTCCTCTCAGATTGCTAGATCTTGCAGATTTGCTCCAGTTTCCTCTGGAAATAATCAAAGCAAAGAACTCAAGATGAGTTGTTTATAGAAGAAGATTTACTGTGAGCACTAAAGCTGGTTAAAATATTGACTTAAGTCTAAATAATTTAAATTTGGTAATAAAACCTAAAGCTATGTCAAAAATACCTTCTTGAAAGAAGACAGATTTTATAAGATATGATACTTCTGTGACAATAAGTAAGAATCTGAATGCAAAATTTCATAGGGAATAAAGAGGAAGTTGCCAAGGAATAAATCTCTCACCAGCTAGGATATGATAGACATGGTCTCAAGGAAAAAATATTAAAAATAGTTTCATTTTAGAGTGCAAGCCAATTCAAGGAGCCTAGATCCCTGTATCAGTACCCGGAGGATAAGCACTGAATAAGGATCATTTGGATTGGATTTTGCAGGAGCAAATACATGACACTTGTTACCATTGTAGGAACCCAGCCTACTAACCCATCAATTATTATCTTGGAGTGCTGTTGTAACAAAACCCTACATTATGTGTTTGGGTGGCCAGGAAGCAAGACAACAGATAAAAGAGGCTAAAAACATGATGATGTATGGTATGCAGTGTAAATCTTTTAATAAATCCTTACTTTCCGTAACTTGCAGGTACCATCAGATGGATACTTAGCCAGTAATGCTAGAGAAAAAGGTTGAAAAACTTTGTATTGTTTGCTGCTGGGTATTGCCTGCAAAATTTTGGCAAGATAATATACCAAAGAGATGAACTCTGCGCACAGTACAGTCAGTTTGCAAGTGGACTAGAAAGGGAATTGGGGAAGACAAAGATGTTGGTGTTGAGGGGTTAAGATTTCAGTAATACTTCTCAGTTGCAAAAAAGTGATTCAGGACAATGATGAGATTAAAGGAATGGTTCTCCACCTATTTTTACAGATAGCCTGAAGATAGCTACTATTTCTATTGTTTAACGTTTATTTATTTATTTATTTTCAGGGGGGGGGCTGGGGAGGGACAGAGAGAGAGAGAGAGAGGGAGGGAGGGAAGGGGAGAGAGAGAGAGAGAGAGAGAGAGAGAGAGAGAGAGAGAGAATCCCAAGCAGGCTCTGGACGGTCAAAGCGGAGCCTGATGCAGGGCTCCTACTCGTGAACCGTGAGATCATGACCTTAGCCAAAATGAAGAGTCAGCCACTTAACTCAGTGAGCCACCCAGGCACCGAAAGATATACTATTAACGAGAGAGAGAGTGTGTGTATGTTTTTTTGTGTGTGTAAGGAAGCAAAATAAATCAGACTTGAGAATTACAAGTAGGAAATGCTTATTTGTATGGTTACTGGTACATGGAACTGATTTGAAGCAAATAGATCAAAATCAAAGTCTCTGATGATTGGAAAGTTAGAAGAACTTTCAGTCTCATCTTTCAGTATCTGTAGGAAGTTAAGACAGCTGTGGGGCCGCAGGACACATTCCCATGTATTTCAGACGTGACCAAGGAAAATCATGTAAAGAACTTCCTGGAAAGCGGAGTGCAGGCTCAGCGATAATCAGCAAGGATTCCCTGTCAGTGAGTAGAACTGGGCCTTAATTGAGAGACTTCTTACCCCACAGGGTAGGGGGCCTTCATAACGCCTGATTTTCAGGGTTTCATCCTTGCCATGTACTAGTGACTGATGGGTACATATTCCTTTATGCCTTTTTTTAATGAACGGAAAGTCCTTCCTTCCTTTGCTTGCTCACTTCCTTCTTTTTTTCCCCTCCATATCCTTTTACTTGCTCCACCATTACATTTTATATATGTGTCGTGGTAGCCAGATAACTGTCTTCTTTAGTTCGGAGGTCACCAAATTGAAAACAATCATATCTAGTTCTAAGGGAGAGGACTGGGCATAGTCTAGAGATTCTGAAATTTGAGCAAGATTCATTACGTGGATGGGACTTTGGTTTGTCTTCATTAGGGGACAGATGAACATTTTTAAATTTATGGGAAGGAGAGTGAAATGGATAATTGGCAACGAGAAGGGCAGACTATGGCAGAAATAATGCTATCTGCCTGGCAACACAGGAAAACTACATTTCTCAGCTCCTTCCCTTGCAATTAAATGAGACCTTGTGAATAGTCGTTCTGATCAAGGGAATGTGTTAGAAATGAGGTATATTGTTAAAAAACAGATTTTTGAGGGGCACCGGGGCGGCTCAGTCGATTGAGCATCTGACTTCAGCTCAGGTCATGATCTCAGGCTCATGGGTTTGAGCCCCACGTCAGGCTCTGTGATGACAGCTCAGAGCCTGGAGCCTGTTTTGGATTCTGTGTGTCCCTCTCTCGCCACCCCTCCCCTGCTCTCTCTTTCTCTCTCAAAGAAATAAACATGAAAAAACAGATTTTTGAGTTTGTAAAAAACAGCCTATATAGACTGATATAATGAGAAGCACGCAAAACACAGATTTCATAGAAAGGATAAAAATAAATATCTAGGCAAAGATATAATGGAAATCACAACATAATGAAAGCAGATATCTTAATATTATTGAGAGAGAAAATTGAATGCAAACCTAAAAGCATTCAATGGGAATAAGATGCTTATTTTACATTTAAAAGTCACGCAGAATAATGAAGGCATACCAATACTTATTATTTATATACTGAATAACATTACCTCAAAATATAAAACGATAGTTTTTGTATAGTAAAAACCAATATAATACAATCAGTGCCTGGAGTGTGTTACACAACTTGCTTTGTCTTTGATCAGTCAAATTGATAAATACAAACGATATGGATGAAGCGAGTGTAAATAATACAGTTAAAAGGAAGTTTTGTATATATCATCTATCCATTTAGCCGTCTAATCGTAAAATTCTTTTCTGGTATACAAATACCAGTTTAATGAACTGTTGTGTATTATGCCACACCGAAACCTCAATTTTAAAATTCAGAAATAGGAAAGGTCAAAATTTTGGACCTTGATGCATTTAGATTTAAAATTTTTTACAAAACCATTTCTTAGGTCAAAGAGGAAATCATAACTCCAGTTACAGATGATTCTAAAAGAAGATACGAGGAGAAAACTATAAATGTCAAACCTTTAGGAAGTACCCAAAGTGATGTTCACTAAAACATAACAGGCCAAACCATAAATACTCACAATGTAAAACAGTAAAACATAATTAGTGTCAATTCATTTCATTATTACAGAAAATTGTTCAAACAAGCTACATGGTCTAAGCATTAAAAGCAATAATAAAAAACAAGTACCAAATGTTGCAGGAAGAATGAATTAATAAACATAAAATAGAAATTAATGCATTTGAAAACATAAAAGCATAGGAGAGATAAAAATATCAATTTATGCTACTATAGAACACAAAAGATGAGTCGCTAAATTCTACTCCTGAAACCAATACTACACTGTATGTTAACTAACTTGAATCTAATAAGAAAAAATAACACAAAGGAATATAAGCTACTTTTCAATTCACTTCAGAAAAGCAATGGTTTTTTTTGTTTTAATCTGGTTTATGTGCACAAAAATACATGCACTGCATAATATACAACCAATTCAAACACAGAGCTATAGTTAAAGAACCAGTAGGATTTATCTTAGAGAGGTATATATTTTTTAATTCATGAAACTTCTGTTCATCACATCAAGCAGACAAGAATCAAAACCATATGATCATCTTGATAGAGTCTAAAAGGTTTAGTATCTAACCCCCATATAATAGCATAGTTAACTACAAATAATATTCTTAGATTAAAATGATAAAATACATATACCTAAAACCTACATATGGAGTACATGTTATAACTTAGATGCTGTAATATAAAAGCATTCTTATTAAAAACTGGAGCATTACACAACGGTATGTACTAGTGTTATATGGTGACAGATGGTAGCTATATGTGTGGGGAGCATAGCATAATGTAGATTTGTCAAATCACGATGTTGTACACCTGAAACCAATGTAATGTGTCAACTATGCTTCAATTAAAAAAAATTGGAGCAAGACAAGAGTCATTCCTATCATCTCTAAAACTCTGTTTTGGAAGTTCTAGCCATGATGAGAAAAAAAAATGTTATTTCTTGAAAAATATAAAAAAATCTACTCAAATAGTACACCATTCAACCTGGAAAACTCAGGAAAAAATGACTTGAGGCTTATTTGAAAGTACAAGATAGTTCAAAAACCAGTTTACATGAATTCGCTGAACTTCTATGTATTTATCTGTAACAAGGGAAGATAGTGGCCTCTGCTAGGGCTTGCTGTGAAAAACAGATAAGGTAATGTAGATAAAGTTCCTGGCACACAGTAGGTGCTTAAGAAATGGTAGTCCCAGGGCGCCTGGGTGGCTCAGTCGGTTAAGCATCCGGCTTCGACTCAGGTCATGATCTCACAGTCCACGCGTTTGAGCCTCGCATCGTTTTGCGGACAGCTCAGAGCCTGGAGCCTGCTTCAGACTCTGTGTCTCCCTCTCTCGTTGCCTCTCCCCTGCCCACGCTCTGCCTCTCTCTCTCTCAGAAAGAAACATTAAAAAAATGTAAAGTGGGAGCAGTTGACATAAGCACTCTTGGATACAGCAGTACAGTTGTCTCTCCAGGCAAGTGCCTTACTAGCTATTGTTCTTTTCATATTTTCTATTTCTTCATGATTCACTCTTACTAGGTTGTGTGTTTATATAGGAATTTTTACATTTTTTTCTGAGTTATCCAATTTGTTGGCATACAACCGTCTACGGTATTCTTTCATTATTCTTTTTTATTTCTGTTGCATCAGTTGCAATACACCCTTTTTCATTCCCGATTTTAGTTATGCAAGTCTTCTCATTTTTCTTAGTTATCCTAGTTAAGAGTTTGCCAACTTTATCTTTAAAAACTGCTCTTAGTTTCATTGATTTTTTTCCCATTGCCTGTCTATTTTCTATTTCATTTACCTTGGCTCTAATCTTTATTATTTCCTTTCTTCTGTTAGTTTCAGGTTTGATTTGTTCTTAGTTATCCTAGTTAAGAGTTTGCCAACTTTATCTTTAACAACTGCTCTTAGTTTCATTGATTTTTTTCCCCGTTGCCTGTCTATTTTCTGTTTCATTTACCTTGGCTCTAATCTTTATTATTTCCTTTCTTCTGTTAGTTTCAGGTTTGGTTTGTTCTTCTTTTTCCAGTGTCTTGAGGTATAGACCTATGCTGTTGTCTTCAGGTATTTTTTAAATTTTTATTGCCATTATTTTTTATTTTAGTACAGTTGACACACAATGTTACATTATATTCTGGTGTACAACTTAGTGATTTTACAAGTTTATACATTATGCTGTGTTCACCATAAGTGTAGCTACCATGTGTCCTGTTACGTTGCTATTACAATATCACCAATTATATTCCTTATGCTCTGCCTTTTATTCCTGTGACCTACCCTAGGTATTTCTTATTTTTTTAATTTTTTTTAACATTTATTCATTTTTGAGAGACAGAGAGAGACAGAGCATGAGTGTGTGGGGGCAGAGAGAGAGGGAGACACAGAATCGGAAGCAGGCTCCAGGCTCTGAGCTGTCAGCACAGAGCCCGATGCAGGGCTCGAACTCACAAACCGCGAGATCATGACCTGAGTTGAAGTCGGACGCTTAACCGACTGAGCCACCCAGGCGCCCCGATATTTCTTATTTTTTACTGTATGCATTTAAAACTTTAAATCTCCCTCTTAGCAATGCTTTTGATGCATCCCATAATTTTTTTTTGTATGTTGTGTTTCCATTTTCATTTGTCTCAAGGTATTTTCCAAGTTCCCGTGTGATTTCTTTGTCCCATTGGTTGTGTAAGAGTGTATTGCTTAATGTTTACATATTTGTGGATTTTCCAGTTTTCTCTGTGCTACCGGTCTCTAGTTTCATTCCACTGTGATCAGAAAAGGTACTATGATTTCAACGTTCGTGATTTTTTTAAGATTTGCTTCTGTGACCTAAAATATGCCTATCCTAGAGAATGTTCCACGAACACTTGAGGAGATTGTATATACTGCTGTCGTTGGGTGGAATGGTCTGTATACGTCTGTTAGGTCCAACTAGTCTATAGTGCTGTTCAAGTGCTCCATTTCCTTATTGATCTTCTGTCTGGTTGTTCCATCAATTATTGGAAATGAAATATTGAAGTCCCTACTATTATTGTGTTGGTATATATTTCTTCTTTCAATTCTTTCAATATTCTTCATATATTTAGGAGTTTTGAGATTTGGTGTATAAATATTTATAATTACTGTATCTTTTTGGCAAATCAACCCTTTCATCATTATATAGTGTCATTCTTTGTCTCTTGTGACAGTTTTTCATTTAAAGTCTAGTTTGTCTAATATTAATATAACCATGCATCTCTCTGTTGGTTACCGTTTGCATGAAATATCTTTTTCTCCATCGTCTTGTTCAGCCTATGTGTGTCCTTAGACTTAACATGAGTCTCTTACAGGCAGCATATTGTTGGATCCTGTTTTTTCATCCATTAAGCCAATCTGTCTTTTGATTGGAAAGTTAATCCATTTTCACTTAAAGTAATTACTGATAAGGAAGGACTTGGTAGCCATTAAAAAATTTTTCTTCATGTCTTGTGGCATTTTTGTCCCTCTTTTCCTCTCTTACTGTATCACTGCGTCTTTCTTTCCTTCTTTCTTTCTTTCTTTTGGGTAGTAATATGCTTGAGGCCCTTCTCATTTCCTTTTGTATATACTCTATGGATATTTTCTCTGTGATTACCATTGTAATTACATAAAACATCTTAAAGTTCTAGCATTCTATCTTAAACTAATAACACCTAACTTCAATCACATTTAAGACCTCTAGTGCTTTTATAGACCCCTCCAACGCTTTATGTTATGAATGCCATGAATTACACCTATGTACTGTATGCCCTTTGACACAGATTTATGATTTTTCTTTTTTTTTTCATTTAAATTCTATACCCCAAAACTACAAACTACTATATTTGTCCACGTATTTACTTTACAGGATAAATTTATATTTTTATAGGGTTTTATCCTACTGTCCATTCTTTTGTTTTTCAAAATTTATTTATTTATGTTGAGAGAGAGAGAGAGAGAGAGAGAGAGGGAGGGACAGAGAGAGAGAGAGTGAGCACCAGGGAGGAGCAAAGAGAGAGAAAGACAGAGGATCTGAGGCAGGCTCTGCACTGTCAGCACAGAGCCCGATGCAGGGCTTGAACTCATGAACCATGAAATCATGACCTGAACCGAAATCAAGAGTTGGACATTTAACGCACTGAGCCATCCAGGTGCCCGATCTACTCATTTCAACATAAAGGATTCTCCTTATCATATCTTGTAGAGCAGGTCTAGTGGTAATGGACTTCTTCAGTTTTTGTTTATCTGGGAAATTTAATTTCTTCTTCATTCTTAAAATACGGGCTTGTCAGATATAGTATTCTTGGTTGTTAGTTTTTTCTTTCAGCACTTTAAATATGTCATCCCACTATCTTCTGGAAAAGTTTCTACTAAAAAATCCAGTGAAAATTTTATGCAAGTTTCCCTGTATGTGACAAATTGCTTTCCTCTTGCTGCTTTCAAAATTCTCTCTGTGTTTGACTTTAGACAGCTTGATTATAATGGGTCTTGGCACGGTTTTCTTTTAATTTATTCTTTTTTTAAGTTAAGTTTTTATTTAAATTCCTATTAGTTAACATATAGTGTAATATTAGTTTCAGGTGTAGAATTTAGGGATTTAACACTTATATATAATACCTGGTGCTCATCACAACAAGTGTGCTCCTTAATCCTCATCACCTATTTCACCCATCTCCCACCCTCCTCCCCTCTGGTAACCATCAGTTTTTTCTCTATAGTTAAGAGTCTGTTTCTTGGTTTGCCTCTCTCTTTTTTCCCCATGTTTGTTTTGTTTCTTAAATTCCACATATGAGTGAAGCCATATGGTTTTTGTCTTTCTCTGACTGACTTATTTTACTTAGCATAACACTCTAGCTCCACCCACATCATTGCAAATGGCAAGATTTCATTCTTTTTTATGGCTAAGTAATATTCCATTGTATATGTATATCACATCTTTATCCATTCATCAAAATAAAAGACTTCTGCACAGTGAAGGAAACACTCAACAAAACTAAATTTTGTTCCTACCTATGGAACAGGAGGAGATATTTGCAAATGACATATCTGATAAAGGGTTAGTATCCAAAATATAGAAAGAACTTCTAAAACTCAACACCCAAAAAAACAAATAATCCAGTTAAAAAATGGGCAGAAGACATGAGTAGACATTTTTCCAAAGAATACATAGAGATGGCCAACAGACATATGAAAAGATGCTCAACATCATTCATCATCAGGGAAATACAAACCAAAACTACAATGAGCTATCACCTCACACCAGTCAGAATGGGTAAATTAACAACACAGGAAACAACTTGCGTTGGCAAGGATGCGGGGAAAGGGGAACCCTCTTACACTGTTGGAGGGAATGCAAACTGGTGCAGCCACTATGGAAAAAAGTATGGAGGTTCCTCAAAAAGTCAAAAATTGAACTACCCTATAATCTAGAAGTTGCACCACTAGGTATTTACTCAAAACAAAAATACGAATTCAAAGGGATACACGCACCCCAATGTTTATAGCAGCATGATCAACAAGAGCGAAGTTACGGAAAGAGCCCAAATGTCTTTTAATTTATTCTAGCTGGAGTTCTTTCAGCTTCTTGAAACTGTGTGTCAATTCTTTTCCTCAATTTTGGGAAATTTTCAGTCATTATTTCTTCAAATAAGCTCTGTGGTATCTTTTTCTCTGTCTCTTCTCCTTCTGAGATTTCTATAGTGCAGATATTGATAACTTGATAGTGTCCTGTAAGTTCTTTAGCCGATTCCACTTCTTTTCATTCTTTTTTCTTTTTGCCTCTTTGACGTGATGATTTCAAATAATCTATGTTCAAGTTTGGCAATTCTTCCTTCCGCCCGATGAATTCTGATGTTGAACCCTATTAATGATTTTTTCAGGTCAGTTATTGTATTTTTCAGCTCCAGAATTCTATGTAGTTATTTTTTTTATAGTTTTTATCTCTTGGTTGATATTCTCATTTTGTTTATGCATCATTTCCCTGAATTCGTTTTGTTGTCTATCTGTGTTCTCTTTTACCTCACTGAGCATCTTTATGGCAGTTATATTAAATTTGTTGTCAGGCAGCTCATAGACATGCATTTCTTTAGAGTCAGTTTCTGGAATTTTATTTTGGTCTTTTAGTTGGGCCATGTTTTCCTGTTTATTTGTATGCCTTGTAATCTTTTGCTGGGAACTTGGCATTTGAAGTAACCACCACCCCTCTCAGTCTTCGCCTACTGGCTTCCTGCAAGGAAAGCCCTTCATCAGTCTGTCTGGTTGGAAGTTTTAGGAACCTCCTAAACCTTTTCTTATCTTCTGCTTCCTCTAGCATCTGCCCAAAATGTACTGCTCACCTGTCTTCAGTGGCTTCCGGACTCTGATGCCAGTCTCACCAGTACTTCAAGTCAGGTGAAACACAAACCAGTCCCTTGAGCAACCCGCAGACAAAGCATAACATGAGACACATTGCCCATTTTTTGTTTGTTTGTTTCTCCCCTGGTATAGGGGTTTTCCTACTGGTTGCTCTGTGCTTATGCTGCCTAGGGGAAGGGGCATAAATAGATGCACCAAATGCCGTGACTTTTCCTACCCCTTTTACTGGAATCTCTTCTTGCTTTTAACAATGGCCTTGATGCTGTACTTTCTCAGCTGTTCTCTAGAGTTCTCACAAAGGTATTCCGGTCTGCATATCGCTGTTAATTTGGTATCTCTGATGGGGGAAAGAGGGCCTGCAACTTCCTAGTCTGCCATCTTGCTCTACCAGCAGGGTTTTAAACTTGGTTTCTTTCACCCCAGTATCCACGTTTCTATGTACTATGTAACCATGTCTCCTACGTAAGATCTCCTTTTGCTCATCTCCCTTTCAGTCCTAAATTTATATTCCTGTCCTCACACTACAGTCACTCAAAAATGAGTGGGTTTTAGAAATTTAAATGACTACACAGTCACCAAATTTACCACAGGTGAGTGTTTCATTTATAAGCAAAATTTCTAGTTAATAACACATCATTTACAAGTGCTTTTGTGTTGTAAATTTTATTCAGCAAATACTTACTGTGATATAGATGTTTATTTAGGAAGAAGATAAATGGATGGTGACCTGGAATGGCTCACAGGTTTGTGACCTATGCTGTGCTACCTAGAAGGTATGATAGCAGAAGTCTGGGAAAATGGTTGAGGATCTTCAGAAGAGAATTGATTGCATCACTTGGTATTTAAGAAGTTCTTCACTCATGATATGTCATTTGAGCTGGTTCTTAAAGAATAAATAGAAGTTGACTAAGCTCTCAATAAGTTATGGATATTTCTTGCAGAAAGCAGCAAGGTTAAAGGTGGAGAGGGTTGAAAAGAAATGGTGAGGCATTCATTATCGTGGAGTGGAGGATAGGAAGGGCAAAGGATGGATTTATTAGAGGGGGGATTTTAAAGTGTTGAGATAACCTTTACCTGGATCTCTTGCCTTAACTTGGGAGTTGATCTTTCCTTGAGATAGAAGGCTGTGCACTGCTAATCTTAGTATCTGAACCCCGGGAGTCCATATGAGGTACGCATAAGTTTTATATAGGTGTCCATGGGGTTTGCTTTGGCCCCCAGAATCTTATCCAGAAGGATCCTAGATTAACTACACACGTCTACTTGCTCTACAAAATTATTGTTGATCTAATGAATAAAGGTGTCCTTAGAACCAGGGATTTGTTCCCAAGGATGGGGCAAAGAGAAAGCATTCTAAATGGAGAATCTCATGAAGGTGAAGAATTCTCTAGGAGTCAACATAACTTTTCATAACAACAGGCTATGACCATAGGCTTTGGTCATATAGACCCAGAGTCCAAATTACCATGTATGTGGGCTGAATCAAGTTACTTTACCTCTCTGAGCCTCAGTTTTCATCTTTAAAAGTGTAGATAATAAGAGTATCCTACCACAAAGTGTTGTGAGGGTGAAATGAAATAATACATTAATGGGATTTGTATAATGTAGCTTATACTGCACAAAATGCAGCCCACTGCCGCTACCCCAGCCCAGCTGACACTGAGTTATTTTGAAAATGCTGATCTCTATTTTCTTGACACTGAGTAATGTCTTCCTCTTCACTGTTTCTACAACCAAACCTGCATATGTCTGCAATGATGGCAATCTGGCTTTGATGGCCCTGGGCACTTTCTAGTATGGATCTGTAAAAAATGATTAACCCAGGCTTTACTTAGTAACTCATACCTTGCTGACCCTGCTGCTTGCCAGGCCCTACATGACTGGCCACAGTTGAGCATTTTTGTCACCTTGAAATCCCAAGTCTGTCTATGAATTCCCACTTTCCTGGGCTTCACCTGCACAAGCAGAACAGGGAAGATACTCACTTTGAATTTTGATCCTCAAATCCACCTTTCTTTTGTATAATGGTTTGGTTTCTTTCTTTAGAAAAAGTCATTTGCCATGTGTCCCAAAGGATGCCTCAAAACCTCAATTCATTCTCTTTTCTAGCTTCTTTCCTTTTCATGATGAGTGAACCTCCACTGCTCTATCTTTGAAATTCTACTTGTCAGGAATACAGCCAAAATATTGAAACAGATGTCAAAAATTATTTTCTCAACTTGGAATCATTAAATAGATCTCTATTCATAGACAATATTAAATATAATTACGTGATATAACTGAATTTTAAATCTAATGTTTTCCTTCCAAAACATTCGAAACAATGTTTTAATATAAGAGTTTCATTGCCCCAGTGTGTATCTCTTACCCATGAATGACTTCTCTTTTGTCTTCAATTTCAAGCTTTAAAGAAGTCATTAACAAGGGAAGCTCTCTGAAGATATTGGAATTATAGTCATCCCCTGATTTCTCAGCTCCTCCAAGCTGGAATCAGTACTATTACTTCGAATTTCAAGGTCAGGGGGACTTCCCTAACCAGGCTGCCTGATCTTGAGTTAGTCCTGGTCAGGAGTGAAATTAGTTGTACGAGCATGACTCAACTCATTGAGATTCTGGAATTTGTCGTGTTATCCAAGGCACAGCATGTTTGGATGAGCCCTGGAGCTAGATCTGTGTGGCCTTCGAGTCCGAAGCTTACCCTAATGCTCCCTCCACTGTTTCACTCACCCATCCATACAACTGGCCTTCGGTTTCTTGCTGTTCTTTTCTTAACCCTCTCTCTTATCTCCTCTGATAAAACCCCATCAGATTGACTGAAAACTGGGTATCCTACTTAGGTCTTGTAAGACACCTATCTCAAGGGGCTGGGTCAGCATTGTCTGTGTGAGTTAGTACTACAAATTTAGAGTATCACATGGGGGGTGGTGGTTAGGGCTTAGACCACTGCACCACAGACCTCTGTGTACATCTCAGATGCGTAGCCTGGCGCAAGTATTCTCTAGGAGCCCTGATCTCCTCACAAGTAAAGTGAGATAACACTGTCTATTCTCATAGGGTTATTGTGAAGTATGACTAGGTTAATGAAGATAGTGCACCTGTAACAGCAGCTGGCATGCAGCAAATGCTCATTAATATGAACTACTAAAATTCACTGCCTACACAGAACCACGGTATTTTCACATTTAAATTTGAGGGCTACCAAGTCCCTAAAATTTCTATCTATCCCGAGCCCTTCACATGCTCCAGGTTATAGGTTCCCTGCTTAGAGCAAATTTGCATATGCTTTATTGGAGTCCAGGAGCCCAACCGATCCAGTATTTGTTTCTCTCTCACAGCACCTGCTCTACACACATCATTCTAGCTTTCACCAGCACGAGAGCGCATGTTTCTCACCAAGGCCTACCTAAGTGACAACAGCTGTGGAACTGGTAATCGTGACGCTCAATCTGACAAAACGTTGAAACACAGGACCCCTTTCACAGAGTACGTTCCTCAAATTATGCCTAGATGAGACACTAGAATACTTACTTATGGGGAGAGAGGATCCTTTGTGCTTTCTGAGCTGAGTAAGACACGTAGCTGGTGCAATTCACTAAATATAACCTTTAGGACTTGTCAGCGAGCAAGGCAGAAATCAAGGGCTCCCTGTTGTACCTCCTTTCCCAAAACCCTACTAAAATATCAGAAAAGACACAGAAACAGAAGATAGACTGCAGAGAAGAGCAGCCCGTAGGCTGAAAGTTCTGTCTTGATGGAAGAGCCGCTAAATATATTTGTGTGTGTGTGGAAAGAGATTAAAGGAAGCTTGGAAGAAGGGACGACGAACTTTTCCCACATGCTGGGCTAACGCAGACTTTGCAGCTGCAACTAATTGCTGGAGAACGATACACTGACTACCTGTCTCACTTTGCTTACATCGGTCTCAGTTTATACCCATTTTCCTGGTGGAAGTGTTAATATGGTGCCCCCTTTGCTGTCAAGACAGTTCCAGTTTGGATGATATATAGTTTCTCTAGGACCACCGGGTGCCTCAATAAAACGTTAAAAGAATTACTGATGGCCTCTTAATATATATGTATACATATTTTGACAAGTCTACCTTAAAGTCACATGAAATTTTTTGGGCGTACCTGAAAAGTATATACATTTGGGGGAGGGTGCTCTGTCCATTCTGGACTAGCCAAGGTTTGTTTTCCATTCCTACTAGCACTCTCTCAGATACTGAACCACCTCTAAAACAACATGGCAGGAGAAATAAAGCAGAAGAGGCATCACCACAGGAAAGAATTTGAATGCCTAAAAAATGTTTTATTTCCTGGACAAACAGTGAAAAATGTAGACTTCATCCTTATTGGCAAGAGCAAAGGATTCTGAGGGCCAAAGAATTGTAGGTGGTTCAGAGGAGACAGTAGAACAACAGGGACCCAAACAGGACAGAAGGAGAAAAGAAAATTTCCCCTCGCTGATAAACAGATGTGCATATATGGATTGAAAGTACTCATCAATATCCAGGCAAAATTAATGAAAAGAAACACATACCTTGGGATATCTTTGCAAATATCAAATTTACAAAGTCTCCAATCATCAAAACAGGAAAAATGTTTACTGACAAATGCAGGAAAATCAACCTGACCAGTTTTCTCCTCAGGAGAAAACCCAAACCAAACCAAACAAAACCCCCCAAAACACAACAAAACAAAACAAAACAAAAACTAAACACATGAAGAAAATGAAGAAATCCCTACCATATTTTGGGGGATAAAAAATTGTGACCTAAGACTTAAACCGAACTGACTTGTGATATATGTGGGAAGAGAACAGTGATGTTCTAAAGTAGTGGTACCACCAT
Organism: Cryptoprocta ferox; assembly: GCA_028646485.1. NCBI lineage: Eukaryota > Metazoa > Chordata > Mammalia > Carnivora > Eupleridae > Cryptoprocta > Cryptoprocta ferox. Next base: position 8,757,347 of record CM053579.1, on the reverse strand, counting down.
CCTGCCCTTCCTTCCTTCCTTCCTTCCTTCCTTCCTTCGTTCCTTCCTTCGTTCCTTCCTTCGTTCCTTCCTTCGTTCCTTCCTTCCTCCCTCCCTCCCTTCCTTCCACCTTATAACACATCTAGAAAAAGATGTTTTTATAGCATAATAAGGTAACTAGATGTGGCTGCTCACAACAAGAAAGTGTTGGCCTGAGGCTCTGGCTGACCCAAGCTAGGGTCAGTCACACAGATTTGAAGGGGGTCAATTCCTCCACACACATCACCCATTTTTGGTGTGTGGCTGCGGCACACGAGTTGGGACATTCTCTTCTCATAAGCACAAGGAATCACAAACAGAATTCTTGTTCCCTCTTCAGTAGAAACTACCTTAATTGTACCTCAACGGAAAGAGAGATGAAGTAGGACCCAAGAATGTTAATTATGTTTTAAGATTTTTTTTTGTTTATTTATTTTTGAGAGAGAGAGAGAGAATGCACAAGTGGAGGAGGGGCAAAGAGACAGGGGGACAGAGGATCAGAAGCAGGCTCTGTGCTGACAGGCAAGAACCCGATGTGGGACTCGAACTCCCGAACCGTGAGATCATGACCTGAGCTGAAGTTGGACGCTTAACCGACTGAGCCACCCAAGCGCTCCAAGAATGATAGTATTTTGAAGAAGGTGACAGGAGGGACACTAAAACCGACTAAATATAGGGCATTTGACAATAACAACTGCTAGAAATACAGGTACTACTTCGACTTCAAAATCCTAAAGCTGTTCTTGAAAATGATTTATATGACTGCGAACCATACTTTTATTATTTTGGGTTTTTAAGAATATATTAGCACTGAAAGTGCCACAAGTAAGGGCAGCGCTGCTAAAGCAAATGGGCTGTTGTTAGCCCTTGTCTTATTCCCTCTGTAGAATTTGTGACCGATTTTTAAAAAATTATGTTTTCAGAATTAGACTTGTTATAAAAATATTTTAAAATACATAAGTGGGGTTGGGGGATGGGTTAAATAACTGACGGGGATTAAGGAGTGTACTTGTCTTGAGCACAGGATGATATATGGAAGTGTTAAATTACTATATTGTACACCTGAAACTAATGTAACACTGTGTGTGTTAACTAACTGGAATTAAAATAAAAACTTAACAAAATAAAATTACAGTGAGTATAAACTCTCAAAAAAAAAAAACACACACACACACAGGGAAAATACACAGAGAAAAATACAGAGAGAAAAAAGAAAGTTCTCCCAACCTGCCCCCTAATTTTAATCCTCAAAGATAAGTACTAATAAAAATTTGTAGTGTATCCTTAAAAAGTTATGTACGGGGCACCTGGGTGGCTCAGCCTGTTAAGAATTCGACTTCGGCGCAGGTCATGATCTCATAGTTCATGACCTTGAGCCCCCCTTTGGGTGAGCCCCGCTTTTCTCTCTCCTTCTCTCTCTTTTTTTCCTTCTCTCTCTCTCTCTCTCTCCCCCTCCCTCTCTCTCTCCCTCCCTCTCTCTCTCTTTCTCCCCCGCCCATGGGATTCTCTCTCTCTCCCTCTCTCTGCCCCTTGCTCACTTGTACCTTCTTTCTCTCTCTCTCTCTCAAAAAAGTTATGTACATTATGCCATATAACAATATATTGTAAGTAACTGACAATTTGAATGTATTATTGTGACGTAAGTGCCTGATGTTAAGCAGTTGATTGCCGAGGCCTCCATCTGGAATAAAGACACGGCAGCTACGCAACCGCAACCGCAACCGGAGACAGCGCCGGGCCGCGCCCATCCATGAAGTTCCGGTTTAGAAAGCGCTGGGTGATCTAGATACCTGGCCTTCTCGGTGGCCTTGCTTTGCCCTCCTGCACTTGAATTCATGCTTCCATGTTTAAAATTCACCAATAAAGAGTGAACCTGGGAAACCCTAGGTCCCCACCCTCAACCTCAGTAAAGGAAGAACCCCAGACCAGCACAAGCTTTCCCTTTCTCTCTCTCTCTCTCTCTCTCTCTCTCTCTCTCTCTCTCTCTCCCTCTAACCTTGCTGCGCGGCCTCAGACACGTCAGGTACCCTTGCAGGACCCGTGAGCAAGAAGCCTTGTATGTTCCAAGTCCTCTGACCTTTGTTGCTGAGGCGTGTCTTGCAATCATAATACAAACCACAAGGGGCGGCGCAGCCACAACCCTGGGTTCTGCCGGGGAAGCGTCCCTTGGAAGCCGCCACAAGTAGTACAGCCCGGGGGACTGTCCCAGGCGTTCCTAGCCCACAGCGTGGCTACTGATAGGCTGAGACTGACACAAAACAGAAATGTTGGATGACATTTAGCACGTGTAATGCAGCTTATTTATTGTTCATATTGTGTCATTTGAAACATTTCAGATGACATGTAACATGTGCTGTGCCACTTTTATATTTTCTACAAATATGGGATCATGTGATGTACACTGCCCTTTGATTTTTTGTTTTTACTTAATATACACTGGACATATATCTCATGTCAATTCCTATATATCCATCATCATGCCTTTCAATTGGTGCATAGTATTCCACTGCACTTGCGTGTTAGCATTTCCTAATCTACTTAGCAAATACCTCATTCACTGAGACTGGAATATTTTCCAGTTCTTAAATTTTTAATAATGTAGCTTTGAACATCCTTATACATGCATCTTTAAATATTTGTGCATGCATTTCTAGGTGATAAGTTTCTGAAAATAGAATTTTTGGGTCAGGGATATGCTTTTACTGCTCACAGATATTGCTTCTGCTTTCTGAATAGATACAACATTTTACAGCCGACCAACAGTGATACTGTTTGTTTCCTTATATCCTCGCCAATAATGCTGTTTACCATCCTTTTATTTTATTTTATTTTATTTTATTTCATTCTATTTTAGTTTAGTTCAGTTTTGGAAATCCAATAGGCAAAATACAATGTATTTCCTGGATTTGTAGTGAGGTTAACCATCACTTTATATGTTTATTAACCACCTGCCTTTCTCGCGTGCATATGTTGTTCCCATCATTGGCCTTCCCCCGTTTTCTCTACCAGTTTATCTGCGCGTTCCCCTCACACATTTGTAAGAGCTATTTGCATATTAACAGTAATAGTCCTCCATCTATTAAAGAGTTACAATTTTCCAAGACATAGCCTTTTGAAATGTTTATACTGTTTCTTGGTATATAAAAGTTTAAAATTTTAAGTCATACATTTAATTTTTTTTAATGTTTATTTTTGAGTGATAGAGTGCGAATGCATGTGGGGTAGGGACAGAGAGAGAGAGAGAGAGAGAGAGAGAGAGAGAGAGAGAGAGACAGGGAGAGACAGAGAATCCAAAGCAGGCTCCGTGCTGCCAGCACAAAGCCCGACATGGGGCTCGAACCCACGAACTGTGCAATCATAACCTGAGCCAAAGTAGGACATTCAACCAACTGAGCCACCCAGGTGCCCCTAAGTCATACATTTTATCAGCATTTTCCATTATGGCTCCTCTCCGATCTAGGAAGGCCCTCCTCACTCTAAGATTGCTCCTGTAATCCCATATCCTTTGTCACCCTACTGTGTGACCTGATTCTGGCTCTAATCCTTACTGATCCAAGTACAGTTTAATTGGCTGAGTCCTTCGGCATTCATTCAACTATCGTCAGAAAAATACTATTTTCCATGGTCAATATCTGGAGACAGATGTATTGTTTCTCACCTTCTCCCTGATATCTAACTGCTTACCTTCCATTTTTACTTCCTTTCTATTGTGACATTTAACATGTATCTCACACTTACAAAAAATGCTTGATTTTGTCCCCAAGTCTGTTCATCTGCCAATCTTCCCCATATAAGTAAATAACATGAATATCCACCTATTTCTCAAGTCAAAACCTGAGGGTCATTCTTGATCTCTCTCTTTTCTTCCTGGATGACGTCCAATCTATCAGCAGTGATGCCAAATCTTCCTCCAAAATGGGTCACTCTTTCTTCTATCTTGGCCCTCTCCAATCCTTTCTCCCAACATCATCCAGAATGCTCTTTTGGAAGTACATTTCCTTATGATATCATTCTCCTTTAACCTCCTACAGTGGCCCCCTGCCCAATTACCCTTTGCTTACACTTCAGATTTTGTTAAACAACTTATAAGGGCCATCATGGTGTGCCTTCTGATTACATCTACAGGTTTATCCCTTACCTTTGGCTCTCTTCACATTATATACCCAAGAAAAACTCTAATATGCCATGCCCCTCCTCAGATGTGCTTTTACATACTTTTATTTCTTCCTGAAGCATTTCCCCCACCCCCACCCCCACCCCCCACTCCCATTTTTTCATGGCTCACTCCTAATTTTATTTCAGGTGTCAGTATTTTCCCTTATGTTAGGAAGTCATTTCTGATCCCTAGCCCCCAGATCACATTAGGTATCGCTGCAATATGCTATAATTAGCACACCAACAATAGGGCTAAAATAGTTTATTTACATGTGTAAGTCCCCTATTAGACTGTGAGTTTTGCAAGGCCAGCAATTCTGCCGGTTCGTTTACTTCTGTCTGGCACATGGACATCTAAAAAAAATTTGTTTTTGAGTATAGGTGACACACGATGTTACGTTAGTTTCCGGTGTACAGCACAGTGATTGGATGACGCTAGACATTATGCTGTGCTCACGACAAGTGCAGCTACCATCTGTCACCACACAGGGACATCTGACCGAATATTTTATGAATCAAATAATGGACTGGACAAGTGATTTTCCAGCCAGATTCTTCAAAGTTTTAAGAGCTCCTTACAGATAACTGGAAGGTTGCAGCAGGGGGTCGGAGGAGGTAGAAAGGAGGAGACAAGGTCATAGAAGGAGGCCTTCCAGAGCCTCAACGCCACTTCAAATACAGAAGCTACGCTTTTACCAATACTGTATATGAGACTTTTGCTTCTGATTTTGTTTGAGAAAAGATTTTGGTGAGAAAAAAGTTTGAGAAACAATTGAAGTCCCTGATACTGAAGATCCCGGAAAGCTCGGAGTCCTGTGATTTTGTGAAATTGCAATGAATTCAATAGCTGTAATAATATAAGATGAAAGAATTAGACTCTAGTCTACAAAGGAAAGGTCTTCAAAGAGGTTTGTGCCAGACTGAGAACATTTCCAGACAATTCACCAGTTCATTTATATTACTGTGTGAGACAATTATTCAGTAAGTGATTTCTAGGAGGACACTTTTGTTTTTCCAAGAGTGCATATCCTACTGCCTAGAAACAAATTACTAGGCCATGTCTGCAGAATTAGAATACTATTTTACTCAGACTGTTATTCAAGCCCATGATAGTTTCATTCCATTTTAGTTTGTAACCCAAATCAACCCGTAAAATCCATAGCCTTTCTCTTGCCCATGGGAACCTCTTGATTCAGGAAATGTGATTGAATATAAAAGGAAATATTCAGAGAGAAAAGACACAATTGCACAACTAATTAAATCATTTGCCTCTTACCTCAGAGGTTAATGAGCATCCCAAGCAGGGATCACAAAACCAAAATTAGACATTTTAGAAGTGAGATAAGTAGGTATTGTAATCTTGCTATTAAAAATTATTAAAGCTTTTAGCACTGTTCTCTCTATCACACACACACACACACACACACACACACACACACACACTTCTGCAATGGTTTCACATCATGAAGCATAGGATTCAAGAAGTGTCAGGGACTTTGGAGACAATATGGCACAAGTTTTCTGCTCATCGGATGTGGAAAAGATGCCCAGGGAAGGGCAATAACTCACCCCAACCATTCAAGTAGTAGAAACAAGAGTGGAAGTCAGGTAGATGACTCTTAGATTATCTGTCTTCCATACTTAATTTCACTTTGTTCATATTTTAAGAATATATAATTAAGAAAAATATTACCCAGGAGGCACTGCAGCACAATAGAAAGAATATAGGTTTTAGAGGAGGGTAGATCTGGGTTTGAGTTAGATCTTTTTCTAGTTTCTTAAACACCTTGGAACTCAGTGTCCCCACCTAAAAAAACATGGCAATATCAATTGTGGCAGATTATACTATTCAAGTATGGCCACAGTAACATCCCCCATTCTTCATGCTCTTCTATAATGTGACTTGAAGATTCCTACTATCAAATCTTTTTTTTATGTTTATTTTTGAGAGAGTGAGCGAGCGAGCATGAGTGGGGGAGGGGCAGAGAGGGAGACAGAAAATCTGAAGCAGGCTCCGCGCCATCAACACAAGGTCCAACATGGGGCTTGAACTCACAAACTGTGAGATCATGACCTGAGCCAAAGTCGGACACTCAACCAACTGAGCCACCCAGGTATCCGAAGATTCCTACTATCAACAGGTGGACTTCTGTCCCATCCCCTCCAATCCGATTGGCCTTGTGACTGTTTTGAGCATTAGGGGACAACTGAATAATGCTATGTGACTTCCAATGCTGAAACAGAAATGGCCCTGAACTTTCTACCAGGCTCTCTTGGAACACTTGATTGGAGGAAGGTAGCTGCCATGTGTGAAGTTCAACTGCCCTGTGACTTCTATGTCGAACTGGCAGACGGTCGTAGCTGGGGTGTCAGCCTACATCTACTGGATGCAGTGGCCAGCATGTACTGCCAGCCACATGAGCAGACCACGTAGAACGTTTGGTCTAATTGAACCTTCAAAGGACAGCTGCCACCTGGCTGCACTGGCATGAGAAACCCGAAGAACTAGATGATGAAGACCTTCCTGAATTCCTGACCAGTTAAATCATGAGCATAGTAAAAAGATTTTTGTTTCACTCTACACGTGGAGTCATTTGTTATCCAGCAACAATAATCAGAACGCAGACTATATAAGGACGAAAAGGGAACACAGCTAGTTATTACTGCATTCCATGAAAGAAGTGCTCATTTTTTATATTACAGCAATGACAATTCCTCATTGTGCCTAATTTAAGTTCCACTTCAGAATCATATATAAATGCTTCAGGTTAATTTGGGGGCCCTCATATTTTTCACGTTCATTCTCTTGCTCTCACATACACTTTTTTCTTAATGTTTATATTTGAGAAAGAGAGAGAGAGAGAGAGAGAGAGAGAGAGAGAGAGAGAGAGAGAGGGAGAGGAGCAGAGAGAGAGGGAGACACAGAATCAGAAGGAGGCTCCAGGCTCTGTGCTGACAGCACAGAGCCCGACACAGGGCTCGAACTCACAAACCGAGAGATCATGACTTGAGCCGAAGTCAGACGCCTAACCGAATGAGCCACCCAGGCGCCCCCGTTTTTAAATTTAAATTCAAGCTAATTAACATACAGTGTAGTCTTGGCTTCAGGAGTAGAACCCGGTGATTCATCTCTTACATATGACACCCAGTGCTCATCCTGAAAAGTGCCCACGTTAATGCCCTCACCCATTTAACCCAGCCCCCTACCCACCTCCCCTCCAGTAATCCTCATTTAGTTCTCTGTATGTAAGAGTCTCTCATGGTTTGCCTCCTTCTCTGTTTTTATCTTCTTTTTCCGTCCCTTTCCCTATGTTCATCTGTTGTGTTTCTTAAATTCCACATATGAATGAAAGCATGTATTTGTCTTTCTCTGACTGACTTATTTCACTCAGCATAATATCCTCTAGTTCCATCACAACAGCCCAAATGGCCATCAATTTGATTATGGATAAAGAATATGTGATACACACACACACACACAGACACGCAATGGAATAGTATTCAGTGATGAAAAAGAATGAGATCTCACATATACTCTTAATTCTTTACTTTCTCTAGGTCTTGGTCCTGTCCATTCAGACTTAAGCCTAATAAACAACATGTATGTATTAGATTTAGATCGATACTATTATATAAGAAATGTATGTGTGACATCTTAAAAGTTCTCCCCATGTAGATATGCATCTGTTTATAAATATTGATACTCACTTATGCCAAACATGTGTGCTTCTATGTAACAAATGTGTGTCAACTCTATGCTTAGAGCATGTAACTAAAGCCACACAATTTAAAGAATTGCACCTGGTCAGCTGTCCTTCTCATATGTGAAGAACGCACACAATAGTGCTGTATGGCATAAAGAGAAAATAACTACTCCCTAAATAATGGTGGGGGTATTTCCTGTATAACAAATGAGGTAGGACTCATGTTTGGGAACGATGTTCATTAGACAAAAAAAGGAACATCATCTTGAAGGCACTAATATGGCTATTTGCCTGCGTATCACAGTACGTGAGAAAAGTCCCATCTCCTCTCTAAGTAAGAGTTGTGCAGTGAAAACTGCTAAATGTCAGCATGAATCAATGGGGCTTAGAGCTAATTCAATGTCCAGACAGAGTAATTTCCAATTTATTAGGTCTCTCTTGAGAAGCTGTTGTTCATCCTCTCCCTGTCTTTATATCTCCCATCACTGAATGCATGATGTATAAGGAAAACTTTTATCTATAGCTGTGGAGAGAAGGAAGGCCACTTCTACTTTTGGAGGAAACACTACGCACCAGGTACAGCACTGTGCTATTCCACAGATCAATATTATGTCATTCTCCTGATATGGTTTTGTGAAGCAAGAGAACATTTAGATATATATGTTTAGTAGGAGTACAGGTAAGCAATCATTCTCTTCATAAATCCATAAAATATTACTCTTGGAAGAAATTTTAGAGATCGTCTAGTCCAGAGATTTTAAACCAGTTTGGCCTCAGTACTGGCAATATAGGTAACATATCATCGCTAATATTACGTCTTGCTAATAACCAAGATCTGAGGAGAGGAGAGTTGAGGTAGGAGCATGCGTAGTTTGAAAAATAAGAAAATCACCTGGGATTTTCCGATATGCTCCTTTGGATGCATATTCCCTACTTCCCCCACCCTCCGCCTGCCGCCCCCATTTGGGAATCACGAAGTAGTTGAATACACTTTCTTTACAAATGAAACAGTTGACGCATGATGCCAACAGACAGGAAGTGATTTGGCCAAAGCAAGCACTGCAAGATAGTGTTACAGGCAGGTTTAGAACCCTTGCTATCTCTATGTTCTTCCTTCTGGGACACTGCTTACTTCTCTTCCAAAATGTGCACTAATGTGATTATTTTCAAAAATGCTGCATTTGAGAACTGATCAGGCCATCCTTATATAAGCAGAACTTACTGTGTCCAGAATGCAAATCATATGAGTGCAAGGGCCTCAATGGTCTTCATATTTTAGTCGATATCCCATTTGCAAGATAAAGCCCAGAACACTGGTGTTGGAGTCATCATCTGTAATTCCAGGCAAATGAGAGAAACACCATGCATACTGATCACTCCCTCTACAAAATTGAAGTTGATGGGGAATTTGGGACGGTCATAACCACGATAAGAATTAAAAATTATAACCTGAATTGCTATCTGAACATGAATCAAAGTATTCCACCACTTACAGAAATCGTTCAATGGGTGTCCACTCCCTTGGAAATGTATTCTTTTTGCTCATTTTGTTGATTGATTCTTGCCATGAATGTAAATGTGGGAAGCTGATACACTTGATTTGATTCTGTAGCCCTTATTTGTATTCTTTTATTAATTCATTATAGCGGAACATTCAATACATTTTAATGCAACCAGAATAGAAAATGAGCTCCTCCCAGTGGCCTATTTCACCTCTATAAATTGTTTTTATCAAATTAAATCACTGGACAACAACATCATTTGATTTTCTATATTGATGGTGAATGCCGCAGCTCAGCGGCCCCCAAGCACCTTGGCGTTCCAACTCAGGACAGACGCAGCTTTTGCTAGCAAAGCCAGATCCACCTTTGAGTCAAACGGGCTACCATCCCAACCTATTTACGTGCTTTGTTCGAAGCAATTTAGAAGAATTAGCCAACACCTTCCTCCCAAGTCTCCCAGACCACAAGTCAAGACTTGGAAACCCGGAAGAGGAGACACTGTCCACTTACTCAGGGACAAGAAATGTTTTCTTTCCCTATGGCTTTAGTCTTTCATTTGTTTTTGTGTTCTCATGCTCTTAAGCAATATCGCCTAGTAAACTCTAAGCTTGATCTCTGCCCAGGGCAAAATACTAGCCATTTGAGCACTTGGTCCTACCTTCTTGCATATCGTCCATCTCGCCAAGAGTGACATTACTCATCTTCTCCAACAAATGCTAACTCTTCCTTCCTGTATAATTCTAATTAAGTTGCCCTTGAACTGTCACATTTTCTTGCATATGGCTTCCACTTTTCATTACTATCACCATCTTTTAGCATCCTTATTTATAGGGGAAAAAAAGTGAACGTGTTTATACGGTCTAAAGCAAAGCGGCCTCTTTTGTTATTTATCTGTTGTGCACCGCAAACTTGCAAAGGCAATACCTTCAATTTAAAATTATGCCTGGGGGTGCCTGGGTGCCTCAGTAGGTTGAGCAGCCAACTTCGACTCAGGTCATGATATCATAGTTTGTGGGTTCAAGCCCCGCGTCAGGCTCTGTGCTGACAGCTCAGAGCCTGGAGCCTGCTTCTGATTCTGTGTCTCCCTCTCTCTCTCTGAAACCTCCCCTGCTCATACTCGGTGTCTCTCTCTATCAAAAATAAATAAATGTTAAAAAAAATAAAAATAAACACAAATAAATGAAATTATGCCTAGAGGGGCACCTGGGTGGCTCGGTCAGTTGAGCGGCCGACTTGAGCTCAGGTCATGATCTCGTGGTTCGTGAGTTCAAGCCCCACGTCGAGCTCTGTGCTGACAGCCCTGGAACCTGCTTTGGATTCTGTGCCTCCCTCTCTCTCTGCCCCTCCCCTGCTCATGCTCTGTCTCTCTGTCTCTCTCTCTCTCTCAAAAATAAATAAACATTAAAAATAAATAAAATAAAATAAAATAAAATAAAATAAAATAAAATAAAATTATGGCTAGAGATTGCACGGATTTCCCTCTACTTAACTGAAAGTCAATGATGTGATCCAGAAAGGAAGAGAGGGATTAGGCAGTAGAACTAGATTTAGCCCAGAGTAGCCTAGAATCACAGGCCCAGGGAGTGTCTGGGGAGAAATATCTTTTGCTTTTCCTTTAAATTCAGTTGGAAAAAAGAGGCATAAGGTCCACTTAGCTTCTATAACTGTGGCCTGGATAGAATGTTTAAACCAATTTTTGTTGAATATCATCTATAAAGGAAAAAGTTTTGGGTGCAGCACCAGAGGTGAGTCCTGGGGACCAACATGTTTTCCAGCAATATGGGTTTAAGAAGAACTAAAAACGTATCACTTTGTTGTAGAATAAATAAGTGAAAGAGGGGGAATGGATGCTAGAAGCATGCATACTTTATTAAATAAAATTATGACTCCATTTAAAAGTTCAATTGTGATTGCAAATAGCTTGAGAATAGAAAGCATATTTGCATAAACTGTTTAAAATGGGATTCGGATTCCAGGTTTCATTCTGTCCAAGTTGCACTAACCAGTGTGATGGCTAATTAGGAACCCAGTGTGTCCATACTGTGGCCTCAGAAGAATTGTAGCAATATATTTCACCATTCAAAATAAATAAAATTACAGGTAACTAAACACCATCTGATTGATTATGCCCAAGATTATTTACTGTGGCACCTAAAGCTGTCTTTACATGTGGATTTGTCATGGCTTATGTTAACATGTGTGTGGAATTGCCTCATCATCTTTATTTGAAAGTAAATAACTGCAGGGACATCTCAATCATTGCATGGACTGAGTGCCATTTGTGCTTAAATGTCAGCTAACCTCTGACACCTATCTCTACAATCAAAATTAACCTCGGGTCGCATTTGCTATATTTATTAACTAACCCAAAATACCACGTAACACTCCACTTGAACTTTTCTTTCCACATCTTTTGAAGCTAAATGTAAGGTGACTAGAACTGGGAGTTGTCATCTGTTCACAGAGTAGATGTGCCACTGTTTGCACAGGCACACATTATGAGACACTGTTCTCTTCTGTCTTTATCTGCCTCCTCGAACCCCTCGCAATGGGAGGTCCTGATGCCCGCCACCAACACAGTCCCTGAGCCAACCCTGCTGAGAGAAGCAATATCAAAAGAGCCATCACAAATTACCAAGTGGGGCCTAGAGCCACAGTTTGCTGTTGATTTAGTAGGTAGGTGTCAGTCTACCTGTGTTACCACCCTATCAGTGCACTATGATGGCTGGAGTTTTCCTCCAGTTTCTTTGCCAATCCTACAATTCCCACAAGACCACTCTGAACCCTAGAGCCTGACACCTACCTTAGTTCTTGTTACCCTCCTCCCAGGGGACTGGATTCTGTGTGTTACACCCTTGTTCCCCCTCTCCTCCATTCCCTAGACACGAGCTAGGATCTTCCTGGGAAAGAACTGAAACCACGGTCCCTTTGGACTTTATACACAGGACAGTTTGGCCTTGATTCTCAGCATCTAGTCCTATACGTAGGCTTAACCCCTCTAAACTCCCTCCTTGTTACCTGTCCCCTCTCCCCACTAGCAAGTACCACCACTAGACCTTATCCCCTACTTGACAAAGCTGACCAGGAGATAATAAGTATAGATGTTGACAGTGCAACAGCATTCCCCGGGTCCCATTCTCTGCCGACCCTCAACATTTGTAGTGATAATGAACCTCAGGTAAAATAAAAATAGCTGACATGATTCTTCATGGCTTGATCATGTGGTCAGCATTTTCACAGCTAAACAGTTGCATTTAATCTACACTATATGGAGTCTGGTCACGACAAAACTTATTGAGAATGGAGGGTGAAGATCTTGATGTCTGTGTCTAATGCTCTGAACATGTTGGCCTCCCCTTCCTCCTGATCGCTCCTTCTAATGCGTTTTTATTCTGAGATACAATGCTTTGAAATAAACACTATGTTTAAAATGTCTGCTTTGTAATTAGGTAGTCACATACATGTAGTTGAAAACAAGATCATAATACTACACTCGGAAACATATAATTTAAACGAGTAAGAGGTTATGGATTCTAAGCAACCTTTTGTTTCATGAACAACTATTTTTAGTATGCAAATATACAGATGTGCACACTTGTTGCTTTCTAATGAATAAGTTGTGTCAGATCTAACAAAAGCAATAACTCTAGTTATAATCTTAAAAAGAAATTTTCAATGCATCTTTTTTGTGTTTTATTTATATGAAGTTTCTGTTTTTTTATGGTTACAAAATCTACATGTATCATCAACATGAATACTGTGATATTTAAAAAAAAAACAAGACTCTTAAGCTGATATGGAAGCAAATGTCTAAGTAATACTTGATGTTTTTAACTAGAATATCCACTGATTAGGCCAGATATTTAGCTCAGCTAAACCAAAACAAAAATCTTGCAGCTGATTATAAAAATTACTGTCAAACATTCATGTCTTATCCAAATTGGAAATGGTACAAGAATCCAATGTTCCTTGTTAGGTTATATTTCTTAGCAAGGTTACATCAATATCAATTATGTGCTAAGAGGTCGAGTGGCTTGTACAGGGTAACTTAACACCACCATTAATGCTTTGCAAATTCCATGATCTTGATACACACAGGTCTATGAAATAAAGTGATACATTAGAAACATTTCAATAGGCCAAAAAAAATTATAGGTCTATGGGAATTTTCTATGCATAACCTTGAAGTTTAATGAGATAGATGATAAAACCATTATTTCGTTTATTTTCTAATGCTACTTTATGCATATTTAAAATACCTATATTTAGCTGTATATGTGTGGATTCGTTTTACCTGTAAAACATGTTAAATATTCACACATCTATATGAATCTATATACTCTACACATATATACATACATACTGCATACATAATTGGGAGGCCCAGCTTATTTGATTATTTGAAGGTATAGCACATATATATGGGCATATCACATACTTTAGCTCGTATAATTCTCATAAAATTATATGAGACCAAGGAGATCCTTCTTTTTTTTACCAATAGGAAAGCCAAGACTCCAAAGCCTAGTGCCTTATCCATCAGCAAGTATTCTATCAGTTGTTTCAAATTTTACCATCCAACTAATGGAGCCCTCCTAAGTGTGTTCCCATTGTAGAAATTCTGCAGTTGACTTAATGGACACTATCAGCCAAAGTAGATTACTGCTTAAGGGATACTCTTTAGTGTGGGATTTATTAGGTGGTAGCTGGGATGGCAAGTTGAGAGAGGATGATGAGTAGAGGAGACATTACATAGGCTAATACCTGCTGATTGCAAAAAAAAAAAAAAAAGATAAAAAGAAATGGGTGGTGTATAGGAGTCAATTTGAGAGGAGAATATCAGAACCGAGAGAAAGTTTTCCTAATAGTGGAAAGGCAGTGGAGATGAATATCCCTGCACCTCACGCTTGGGCTAAGATGGCATTTAACTAGTAGTGCACTGCTAAACCTTTCCCTAAAGTGCACATAATTACTAAAAACAACCCCCCCCCAAAAAAAAAACAAAAAAAAAACTCCATTAAAAAAGAGTCTACAATCTATTGTCCTAATTTGGGAGAATTTTCAATTAACTTCAAGACCCATAGCACTGAGTTAAGACTCACAACAAACTAATACATCCCTTATACATCCCTGTATAAAGGAAATCTGAAAACCTGCAAGAAAGCTGCTTTGCTCTGGCTGTCCTGTGACTGAGATGTCGAGGGTCTGAACCAACCAGAAACCTGTACCATCATCTGTCTACAAATTATTGTTTTTATTGTTTTACAACAATCTTACGGGGGGTATAATTTACTTACATATAATAAACTGAACCCATTTTAACTATGCTGTTAGATCACTTTTGACAGGTACATACACTTCCATAACCATCCCCACGACCAAGATATAGAACATTTCTATAACTCCAGAAAGTTTCCTCATGCCTGCATCTAGTCAATATCGACCTCCCCCAGAAGCAATTATTGATCTGATATTTATCAACCAAGTTTGGTTTGCCTGTTTTTACACTCCATATACATGATATTATGCAGTAAGTGCGCTTGGTATCTGGCTTCTTAAGCTTGGCATAATGTTTCTGAGATTCGTCTATGCTTATGTGTGTATCAGCAGCTCATTTTCTTTGTATAGTAGTATTAATTGTATCAACATATCAAAACATCTGCTAATGAAAATTATTATTGTTTTCAATATATAGCAATTTTGAAAAAAGCGGCTATAAAATCTGTGAACAAGTCTTTATATAAACATGTTTTCATTTCTCTTGAGTAAATACCTAGGCGAGGTCCCTTTGAGGACTGTTTTTAAGCCTTTTAGAGCAACTTCTATAGTTGTCTTTACTCTAAGCCTAGTGTATCCCTGCTATCGAAGAGTAACTTTCCCTAAAATACACATAATAACTAAAAACAGATTCTGAGATTTCTACTAAATATGTCTGGTGTCCAGTGAAGTCTCTCTACTTGGGTTGGTCAAAACTTGAATGGATTCCAGCTTTGTGTGAGCTAAGAATTGTTCAACTTATATCATCCCAGTATTATATTGCCTAATCCTGTGAAGTTTTATCCTACTTATGTGCAACTTTATATTCAGCAATATACTCATGGGGACCCAATTCAGACTTCTGGAGCTCTTTGTCTATACAGATGGCTCTTTCCAAGACTCTGCCCTACATATTTCAGCTATATTGATGCCTTTAAACTCTAATATCTGTCTCAATTCAACAGAACCTCTGTGTTATGCATCAGTCCCCCATTCCTGCACGATAATGTAGAAGGTGTCTCTGGGCACAAAGACTGGATGATCATAAGTTTCACCTCTTCTGTTTTCCTTCTCTCACTGTCATGATCTGCATGCTTTTCAATATCTGAAAACAGATGTTTCACATATTTTGTCCATTTTTCCACTTGTTTCCAGTTCAATGTAAGTAAGTTTTCAGACACTTTGTCGTGATTGAAAGACAATGTTCATGGATATTATTTTTGAAGGTGGTCAAAGTACTATGCCCTTCTCCTTGGATCTTTGGTTATTCCCCACAGAATGAGATACAATCATTCACACACAAGACAGAGCAGGAGGTCGAGGGGAGTGGTATCTATTTATTGCCTCTAGAGGAGGATAATAACCACCTATAAATTTCTAATGCATGGGATAGAGAGAGGAAGAATCTTGGTTTCATTACATGTTGGAGACCTTCGGGCTGCATGTGCTTCTTTGGTTTAGCAAGAGAAAGAGAGAGATGGTGGAGATAGGTAAATATTTCAACTCAATTCCAATGAGACATACTAGAAGAATATTCACTGAAAATTGGGCCAGCTCCTATGCACATCCATCTGTCCTCTAGCTATAAATATGCCAAGGGTATTCTACCAAAACCCAAACGTAGGGTTTTCCAGGTATAAATTTTAGGTCTGATTATGGCAGCTAAATATTTTATCAAGTAAAGACATGCTCTATTGTGACTTTCATGCAAATGTTCTAACTCTAGTATTTTGAGATTCATTATTCTGCTGACTTGATGCTTTCACATGAGACCATAAACTTTATAGTTTAATATTTCTGTTGAGATTATCTGGCAACACTATTCATATGGAAGGAGGGTGGGGCCATGAAAGAGAATACACCACAGACTCTATTTGTTGATAAGCATGGAATCTGTATAGATAGGTTCTTGATTCACATTGAACAAACAGAAACAAAACTACTTTGGGTCTCTGATAAAACAATATAGAAATATAGAAATGGAATTCATTTAATAATTCACTATGCTTCTGAAAATCATTTAATACATGACTAGAATAAAATACTTAAAAATGTTATTAGATACAATATTATCAAAATGTCAGTTCTTAACAACTGGATCTATAGATACAGTGTAATCCTAATCAAACTCCCAGAAAGTTATTTTCTGGATATTGACAAACTAATTCTAAAATTTATATGGAGAAGAAAAACAAACAGAATAGTCTAACACAATATTGAAGAAGAATAAACTTGGAGGACTGACACGACCCAACTTCAAGACTTAACTATAGAGCTACAATAATAAAGATAGTGTGGAACTGGTGAAAGAATAGACAAATATATCAATGGAACAGAACAGAAAGCCCAGAAAGAGACTCACATAAATAGAGTCAACTGACCTCTGTCAAAGGAACAAAGGCGATGCAATGAAGCAAAGACAGTCTTTTCAACAAAATAGGGCTTGAACAACAGGACATCTACCTGCAAAAAAATGAATCTAGACACAGATCTAACATTCTTCACAATAATTAACTCAAAATGAATCATAGATCTAAATGTGAAATACAAAACTACACAAGTCTTGGAAGATAACATAAGAGAAAACCTAGGATAACCTGGATATGATGGTGACTTCTTAAATACAATACCAAGAGAATAATCTATAAAACAAATAATTGATAAGGTGGATTCATCAAAATTAATCATTCCTGCACTGCAAAATACAACATCAAGAGAATGAGAAGAGAAGTCACACACTGCGAGAACATACTTGCTTAAGACACATCTGATAAAGGACTGTTATCCAAAATATACAAAGAACCCTTAAACTTCAACAATAAGAAAAATTAAAAACCCAATTTAGAAAATGGGTCAAAGATCTTAAAAGGTACTTCATCAAAGAAGACATACAGATGGCAAATAAGCATGTGAAAAGATGCTCCACACCATACGCCATCAGGGAAATGCAAATTAAAATAACAATATTTCATTCCATACCGATTAGAACGGTCCAAATCCAAAATACTGACACCAAACGTTGGTAAGAATGTGGAACCACAGAAACTCTCATCATTGCTAGTGGAAATGCAAAATGGCTGTACCATTTTGCATTTGGCGCTTTCTTACAAAACTAAACATATTCTTACCATATGTTCCAGCAATTACGCTCCTCGGTATTTACTCAAAGGAGTTGAAAACTTCTGTCTACACAAAAACCTGCACACAAATGCTTATAGCAGCTTTATCCATAACTGTCAAAACTTGGAAGCAACCAAGATATCTTTCAGTAGGTAAAGGGGTAAATAAACTATGGTACATCCAGACAAGGGAATATCATTCAGTGCTAAAGGAAATGAGCTATCAAGCATTGAAAAGATATGGAGGAAACCTAAACGTATATTAATAAGTGAAAGAAGCCAATCTGCAAAGACTACATACTGTATGATTCCATCTATGAGATTCTGGAAAAGGCAAAACTTTGTAAACAATAAAAGGATCCCTCATTGCTTGGGGTTATGGGGGAGGGAGGTATGATTTGGAGGAGCACAGATGTTTTCTACAGCAGTAAAACTATTCTTTATGATACTATAATGATGGATTCATGTCATTATTCATTTACCAAAACTCATAGAATGTACATCCACAATAGTGAATTCTAATAAAAACTATCAACTTCTGGAGTAATGATGATGTGTCAATATAGATTCATTGATTATGACAACTGTACCACTCTGGTACATGATTCTGACAGTGCAGGAGACTGTGGGTATATGGTGGCAGGGGTCATAAATGAATTAATCTCCTTATGTTATTTTTATGGAAAGAGCCCAAGTGTCCATCAACTAATGAATGGGTAAAGAAGATATGGTATATATACACAATGGAATATTACTCAGCCATAAAATGAATGAAATCTTGATATTTGCAATAAGCAATAATGTGGATGGAGCTAGAGAGTATTATGCTAAGTGAAATAAGTCAGAGAAAGAAAAATACATTACAATTTCACTCATATGTGGAATTTAAGAAACAAAACAGATGAACATGGGGAAAAAATAGAGGCAAGCCAGAAAACAGATTCTCAACAGAACAAACTGAAGATTACTGGAGGGGAGGTGGGCGGGGGGAAGGGTTAAATGGGTGACAGGTATTAAGGAGGGCACTTGTGATAAGCACTGGGTGCTGCATGGAAGTGATGACTACATAAATTCTACAACTACAACTAATATTACATTGTTAACTAAGTGGAATTTAAGTAAAAACTTGAAAAAAGAAAAAATCTCTTTAATTTCTGTTCACTTTTGCTGGCGAACATAAAACTGCTCTAAAAACAAAGCCTATGAAAATAAAATGGATTCACATCCAAGATCAAAACATAACCTCAGTCAATACATTTTTAAAAACTACAAAAGAAGTTCATGTACATTCTTTGATCAAACTGTAAGAAAGTGAGAAAGTGAGAAATCAATGTTAAATCAAGTTTAAGCCCAATTATAAAGTTAAAAAGAAAACCCTCCTCAAACTACAAGTGAGTCAAAAGGAAACTGAAATATATCTAATATGCAATTTAATACTATTTATAAAATAATAAAATCCTATACATCAAAGCTCAATGCATATGGCCAACATGACAGAGGAAGAGTCACAGATATAAATGTTTGCATTATTATTTTTTAAAGTTTATTTATTTATTTTTAAGAGAGAGAGAGAGGATGAGCAGGGGAGGGGCAGAGAGAGAGAGGAAGAGAGAGAATCCCAAGGAGGCTCTGCTCTGTCAGCATGGAACCAAACACAGGGCTCGATCCCACAAACCGTAAGATCATGACCTGAGCTGAAATCAAGAGTTGGATGCTTAACCGAATGAGCCACCCAGGTGTCCCTAAGAGTTTGCATTATTAGTAAGAAAGAATAAAGGTAAACTAGCTCAATACTCAACTCAAGAATTTTGATTAAAGGAACTGAGACAATAAATTGATGAATACATCTCAAATATAATTTGTTGAAAGCATTAATATACAGACATCTGAGTGGAAAAAAGAGTGAACATACAAAAGCAGCAGTAGCAGGAGCAGAATATAGCGCGCTAACCACTTTATAAACACAGTATCATTTCCTGCTCACATCGTAACTCTAAACTTGGTGATACTATGCTTATGTTATCCAGGAGAAGACTACAGACCAGAAAGGTTACGTGATTTTACAAGATCACACAGCCAGTAAGAGAGCCAGTGATTCAAATTTTTTAAAATGTTTTTATTTATTTTTGAGAGAGAGAGAGAGAGAGAGCGCACAAGTAGGGGAAGCTATTACAAATGAAACTGCTATTAAAAATTTTTTAATGTTTATTTATTTTGAGGCAGAGAGAGCGCAAGTGGGGGAGGAGCAGAGAGAAGGGAGACACGGAATCTGAAGCGGGCTCCACGCTCTGAGCTGTCAGCACAGAGCCTGATGTGGGGCTTGAACTCGTGAATCCTCATGAACCAGGAGATCATGACCTGAGCCCAAGTTGGACGCTCAACCGACTGAGCCACCCAGGTGCCCCAGAGAGCCAGTGATTCAAATCCATCTGGCTACAGAGCCCATACTCTTAACTGTATTACCATAAACATTTTCAGATGTAGCGACAAGTATTATGATAATGCATTCAAAAACCTCAATAAAACAAACACTATTTTCTGAGAAAATTACCAACCTTCCTAAATTTAAAAATGGAAAGAACTAAAAACTGAAAGCAACAACAATGAAGAAACATTCTCCCAATACTTCTGAGTATGTGGTTTGGACAGGCATGCTTGGGGTGCCTGGGTGGCTCAATTTGTTGAGCAACTGACTCTTGATTTTGGTTCAGGACATGATCCCAGGGTTGTGGGATCAAGCCCCGCATTGGGTTCAGTACTGAGCATGGAGCCTGCTTGAGATTTTCTGTCTCTCTCCCTGTGCCAGTCTTCCCCACTCATTCTCCCTCCATCCCTCTCCCTCTCCCCCTCCCTCCCTCCCTCCCTCTCTCTCTCTCTCTCTCTCAAATAAAAAAAATAAAATAAAAAAAAGAGGTGGATTCTTTCAAGCATTAGATATGGAATCATTTCCATCCCTTAGACCTGCCTAAAAACAATGAACCAAAGAAAGTACCTGAATTGTTTTGTTCATATATATATATATATATATATATATATATATATATCACATTTCATTGCTGAAACAAAGAAATATAGTCTCCATATTTTCTGATAACATTTCTATACCCTCCTTTTCAATGTTAAATATTTTATCCACAGATGAGTTATCCCCTTTGCAGAAGTAATGGAATAATTGTTTCCATGAATCCTTGCCCTGGCACTGCAGAGTTCTTACTTTGGGGATCTGGCCTCTATAGTCCTTGGGTTCTAGGGGTCTGAAAATAGAGATAATGACTTTTGATAGGGAAGGATACCCTTAGATTCATGAATATCCACCCTTGACTAATGTTCATGTTCTTGACTGAAGCCTGTTTTGGCTGCCATCAAGTCTGTCTAAAAAGATGTTGTACTTGATTAGCCAACTCCGTAACTTTGCAGAGCAGGGTCCTGTGCTTGCCGCTGCGACATGAAGACTTATTATGAGCACTGCATCCACCTTGCTTCTGAGGTGAAGCATCATCATGTGACCTCTATTTTTTTCTGGATCCTATCATCCCATGGGTATCAATGAGCCCATTTTTGTCACAGCAAGTCCTATCATTAGCCTTGGCCCCCACTAAACTTCACAGTGATGCTGCTGCCCCTTTCCCTGATGTTTTCCTTGTTGCTTTGGTACGTGATCTACTCCCAGGGTCCCAGTGGGACACAATCATTTGATATGTTTTTTGTTGCTGTTGTTTTCTGGGAGCCTTCCCAACAAAGTGCTTCTTCACACTCTCCCAAACTTCTTATATGGATGTTAGACCTTACAACATGGAAGAGGATCCTCAGGTTGACAAACTCACTATTTTCTAACTTTAGGTTCTACTCCTCTCATCTATCACCCTCAGAATCCAGTCCTGTGCACCCTCCTCAGCTCCTGATTGTAATAAGAACAATTCTTAAGTGTGGAGATATTTATATAAATCACATAATCCTCATAATAAACTTTGCAAAACAGATATAATTTCTCATTTTACAGATGAATACACTAAAGCTTAAAAGGATTATATAGTGGTCCAAGGTCATACTTTGCGTAAGTGATGGATTAGTTTCATTTCAAAAGTCATATTCTCAATAGTCCTCTTTGATTCAGGAAACCAGATCAGAGGTGGTTGATTTGGACAGAAGGAGAGTTTCTTGACTCCTTAGCATAATTTTCTACTCATTATGGCATCACTTTAACCAACCAACTATGAAGATTTTAACTGTCAAATTAAGCCTCACTGAATGGATCCCTGTATAAACTATGCTGTGAGGAAAAAGAAAAGGTTTTATAAATGGAAACATTCCTAGATAATGTAACCACTGGAACCAAATGTAATAACCATACCTGAAGTTCAGACAGGAAAAGTTATGTGGAAGGACATCTGTTAAATTGTTAACAGTGCCACCAATCATAGCTTTTTCCCACGCATACAGATTTACCCTTCAGAGGGTGGACTATTTCAAATTATGTCTATGAAAAGGCCAAAATAGGTAGCTATTAAGGACTCGTACAGTTGAATGGGGACCAAAATCTATAATTTAAAGACCCAGAAGCCTCAGTTTTATAAGCAGTAAAATACAAAGGTCAGGAGCATAATTTATCCTTAACTTTTTCTTCCAGTATAATTTACACTAGAATTATGTTAACACTTGTGGCTTTGGGGCAATCAAGGTCACCTTAACTACCAATGCAACTTGAAAAACTGTCACTTGGCAAAGTAGACTTAGAAACTCACATACAACCAGCCTTTATAAACTGCATCCAATCACAGACAAAAGTGAAAGGCATGGAAGTTGAGTTAAAAGACCCAAGACAAGGCCCTGTGTTATTAGTTGCAATACTGTCGTAGACATCTTCCTCCGAGAGCTTTCAGAGTAACTAGAGACAGCACAAACCATTCATATGAGAAAACATGTATTCCAAGCTTACTATAATCAGCAATTGGTATAGTTGAAATGGGAAAGTGATTCTTACAAATGTGCCACTTAATACCATAACTTTGCATATCCCCAGGAAGTCTGGTCTTGAATATAGTCGCAAAGGAAAAGGTGAATTTTAACCACACACCAGAGTAGAAACAGACTTCAGCTAGGAAGAAGACTTGGTCTCTGGCACTGGCTCTGCCACTAACATGGTGTGTGACACCGGAAAAGTCACTTTCACTTTTCAGGGCTTATGTTATTCATCAGTAAAATGAACGGAACTTAAGAGGCCTTTCAAACTCTAGGAAAAAAACTATGACTGCAAATAAATAGCTTTGTTGTTTCACAATATCTCTAAAGTGGTTGACTAAAATATTGCCTTTTCAGATGGTTGTTGTAGAGATCCTCCTTAAGGAGAGGTTCCTCAAGTAAGGGACTATTATTCCACTTTCTCACAAGTGGGAGAAAGTTCAGAACATGCTAATTGGGCAAGCTTGAAATTCCAAAGATCTGCAAATGGAACAGGTGCAAATGTAACTGGTGATAATTGATGGCTAATTATGCAAGCAATAACACACCCCAGGGTATGGGCTTGTCTGCCAATACATACACGCCTTGGGTGTGAGTTTATTAGCAGGCAAACACACACCCTGGAGATTGTATTGTGCAGACAAAATGCCTTTGAAAACACAACATGGTTTTAAATGGAATATAAGATTCTGAAAACATTAGCACATAAAATAGTTCAATTACAACCAAGTCAACAGGCGTAGTTCAGAACATTCCTCTGAATATCCCCCTTCAACCCCTCATTCAGTACCTCTGATCATTCTGACCCCTTGTCCCTACACCTGCTGAATTTAAAAATGCTATTTGGAAAAACATCAAATGCCTTCATTTACCTTTAAAAATAGACTGTAATGAGCTGAATTAGCATTTAGTGAGAACTCATAAGGCAATGCCAGGAAAATACTTTATCATAAAGGATCAAGTATGTGCAGTAAATGGCTTTCTAGTCTCTTTATTCTGATGATGGAGCATAGGCCCCAAGAATTGATATTTAATGATGACAACCAGAAAATCAATGCCCTTAACTGAAAAGAAAATTGGAAGAAAATTATAAAAGGGAAAGATTATTAAGTTTTGGGGTTTTTTTTGTTTTTGCTTTGTTTTTGTTTTTCTTTTTGTTTTGCAGAGCAAGAATGTCACCTGGGCAGATTTCACAGGTGGAATAGTTTTCTCAACTGAGTATTAGGGAAGAACCGGTCACACATAGGCTAATGGGGACCACGGGTGTATGGCTCCGTATTCAAATTACAGTCAGAACCCCCATCATTTCTCACCACCTCCACTGTTAGGACCCTAGTCCAAGTCACCATCATCTCTAACCTGGACTACTGCTATAGGCACACAACTGCTTCCCAACTTGTCCCCTTTTAGTCAGTTCTCAACACATTAACCGAAGAAATTCTGTCAAAAGAGAAGTCAGATCATGCCACTCCTCTGCAGCTCAAGATGTCTGAGGCCTCCCATATCACTCAAAGTGAACACTAGAGCCTTCTGATGGCCGCAAGCTTCCTGTGTCCTCTCTGACCTCCATCCTTCCATCCTGTTTTCTCTCTCACTCTCTTCCTGTCATGCTGGCCTCTTTCCTATTCTTCCAAAGCACTCATCATACATGTACCTCAGAGACTTTAAACTCGTTTCTTCTGTCAGAACACTCTTCCCTCAGAAGTCTACATGGCTTGCTCCTTTACTCCCATCAATTCTATACCTAAATGGAATATTCTCAGTGAAATTTTTCCCAACCATCCCACCACCCATCCAAAATAAAATTGTAAATTGGCCACATTCCCTACACATTTTCCTGCATTATTTTATCCCATAGTACTTGCGAACTTCTAACATATAGATTTAGTTTTTGTTTTTATCTCTTTCTCCTCACCAGCATGTAAGTCTCAGGAAGGCACAGATTTTGTGTTTGACTGAATGATATAAATCCAAACAAATGAACATTTCGTTTTTAAAATTTAAACTCGAGTTAGTCAACATATAGTGCGGTATTGGTTTCAGCAGTAGAATCCAGTGATTCATCACGTACACATAACACCCAGTGCTCATGCCAACAAGTGTCCTCTTTAAACTCCATTACCCATTTAGCCCATCCCCCCACCCACTTCCCCTTCAGCAACCCTCAGTTTGTACTCTGTATTTAAGAGTCTCTTAGGGCTTGCCTCTGTTTTTATCTTATTTTTCCTTGTCATCCCCTATGTTCATCTGTTTTGTTTCTTAAAATCCATACGAATGAAAACTTTGATATCTGTCTTTCTCTGACTTATTTCGCTCAGCATAATACACTCTAGCTCCATCCACATTGTTGCAAATGTCAAGATTTCATTTTTTTTATTGCCGAATAATATTCCATTGTATATATATACCACCCCTTTTTTTATCCATTTGTCAGTTGATGGCCATTTGGGTGCATGTGCCCCTTTGAATCAGCATTTTTGTTTCCTTTGGATAAATACCTAGCAGTGCAATTGCTGGGTCGTAGGGTAGTTCTATTTTTAATTTTTCGATGAACGTCCATACTGTTTTCCAGAGTGCCTGCATCAGTTTGCATTCCCACCAACAATACAGAAGTGTTCCCCTTTCTCCTCATCCTCGCCAACATCTGTTGATTCCTGAGTTGTTCATTTTAGCCACTCTGACAGGTGTGAGATGGCATCTCACTGTGGTTTTGATTTGTATTTCCCTGATGATTAGTGATGTTGAGCATCTTTTCATGTGTCTGTTAGCCATTTGGATGTCTTCTTTGGAAAAGTGTCTATACCTTCTGCTCATTTTTTCACTGGATTATTTACGTTTTGGATGTTGACTTTGATAAGTTCTTTATAGATTTTGGATACTAACCCTTTATCCAGTATGTCATTTGCAAACATCTTCTCCCATTCTGTCAGTTGTCATTTAGTTTTATTGATTTTTCCTTCCCTGTGCAGAAGCTTTTTATCTTCATAAAGTCCCAACAGGTCATTTTTGCTTCTGTTTCCACTGCATTTTGTTAATAAATATTTGTGAATTAACAAATGAAATGAGAATACTATCAGCCAAGATTCTAGTAGAAGTAGAGGTTATATACTAAGACCTAGGCTGAGAGTACTGGTCAAAGCTTTAAAAATTTCTTGTGTTTGCCAGAATCATTAGGGTTTACAAGAATTTATAGACTTTGTTCTAAGATAGGTTGGACAGGAACATAAAGATGAAGCCAATTTTTCAGCTATATGGCCAACCTTGGGTTTCAGTGCTTCTAAGACTTCAACAGAGGCTTCATAAAGAACAAAAATTGTGGCCTAGCTTGTTCAGGGTGATGACTGCAGCTTATCCCAAGTGAAACATCTATGCATCTAATAATTACACTAGGTTTAATCAAACTAAATCGATAATATTTGACAATTTTTAACCTAAAAAATGGAGATTTCATGTTTCAGACTGATAATTCCCAAGTGTCTTTAATCAGTTATTTTTTAAGTTTATGTATTTATTGAGAGAGAGAGAGCAAAAGCAAGAGCAAGAGAGAGAGCACAGGCACACAAGCAGGAGGGGGGCAGAGAGAGGGAGAGAGAGAGAGAATCCCAAGCAGGCTCCATGCTCTGCCTGAAGCCCGATGTGGGGCTCAATCTCATGACCATGAGATCATGACCTGAGCTGAAATCAAGAATTGGATGCTTAGCTGACTTAGCCATTCAGGCACCCCTTGAATCAGTTATTTTGCAGCCTTCCCAAGTGGAGTGCTCTTATTGGAAAGACTGTTCCAGCCACCCTGGAAGAAACTGTCCTATCTCATGTCCAGCCTTGGTTATTTTCAGCTCTGGTTGCCTTCAACTTGCACACTGCTCCAATTAGGTATCCAGAAAGAATATTAATTTCACTCAAAACACAAAAGGAAATCCACTTCTACCAGCCAATTTCATTAGAAAGTGGTTGAATTCACAAGGCTTTTTCTGGTACAAGTGATAGAAACCCAACTCAAAATGAACTAGCTTAAACAAAAATGGAGATTTAATGGCTCATAAACTGAGAAGTACACAAATTGAGATGCAGAGTGGAGAGGCTCAAATCCTTCTGTCTCACCATCTCTGTTTTGCTTAGCTGTATTCTACAAAGATGTGCTCTACGTGTGATGGGTAAGATGGTTAAAGATATCTCTAGTCTCATACTCTCCTTAGTTAATCTAGTGGAAAACTTATTTCTTCCACTTTCTGCACTTTGGGGAAGATACTGATGAGCTCTCCATGAGTCCAGTATCCACTTTTGGACCAAGATTGTACCCAAGCATGAAATACAATGATTCGCTCAGCCTGGGTCCTATGTTATGGTAGGGATGGGAGTTTGTGGTATGTGTATGGATCAATGAAATCAACAATTGTACTAGGAGCTCAAGTAGTAAAGAATGACAGCCTCAACTATAAGGTTTTAACTCTGCTCAAAAGAGAGGAGAAGGAAAATGTACAGCGAGGGCAATGATAATCACCACAAGTCCACTTTCGTGTATATATTTGGCACAAGAATTCAAGGAGTCATCTTGAAACCTGCCTGGCACATACTTCAGGCCTAACTAAGATAGCCACCTAAAACTCGTCTTTGTTTCTAGGATTTAGCTTTGCATTGTGGCACTATTAACCCAAAGGCATCCCCGTGAATCCTAGGGACATGGGTTGGTTTCTGAAGAGGGAAGTTTTGTGGTGTTAGGTGAGTCTCTTTGGAGTCAATGGGGGAGGCATCTAGCTTCTCTTGTAGCGATGGATATTGTTTCTTATTAAAAAGTAATAATAAATAGAAAGATACAATTATGCAATCCGAAGAAAAGAAAGCATTACCAAGGATCAAGTAAACTCCAGAAGGTAGTCAACAATAGGTTTAAAATTATATGTGTTAATATCACTAAGGAAAATTTAAAGCAAAAATGTTACATTTCCTGGAGGGCTTAGGCAATCAAATTCTTCAAGAAGTGAAGCTACGTAAAGAGCTATGTCATGACACTATAATGAGGATCTTAGGTAGAAAGTCACATGCAGAGACCCCTTGGGCCAGCCTACAGGTTCTCTGCCCAGCTGGGGAATTTTATTTGCTTGTTTGTTTTACTATCCCAAATCCTAGGGCTCACCCCAGACCAGACGTTCTTAAATTTTTGTGCAGATTAAAGTAATGAATGAGAAGTAAGCTGCCCCTGATGATATGTGGGTTTCCCAAACATGGAAAGGATGATCAGATTCGGGGAAGCTTGTGAGTATGACAAACACCGTTTGTAGTAATAGTATCACCAGTAATAGTGTTACATGAATCATTATCATTGATTTTCCCAGATATTATTATCATAAAGGTTTCTACATCTAGTCTCTTACCTAGCATATAGACACTGTCACAGAGACACATCCAGGAAATTAAACCTAATTTGAAGTTTCTTAATGCAACATTGAGAAAGAATATATTTTCTTTCCTTTTTATTATTTGTCAAAATTTATATGACCGGGAAGAACTATTTGGTTGATATAAAGTACAAATATTGCTTAATCCTGCCATGGATCATTTAGGGATAATTATACCTACTGGAAGGAGATTCTACTCCATACTAAACAACAATCATAAATGCAAAAGCATTTATTTAATTTGAAGTTACAGTTAAGTCTTTTCTCTATTCTTTTTTGATGTCTTTTTTTTCCTGTCACAGACTCACTGTCAATAAGTTGGCTGTGACAGGAAACACCCAAGTGGATGCTAACATATTGCCATAGATAACAACAACGAAAAGTGTAATATCTTTTACCATATAAGATGCTATTCTCATTCCAGCTAGTGACAAGAAACAATTGCTACTATATCAACTGTGACTGTTTCAAACCTTAATGTAACTCCCGGGAAACTTGAATGTGCTTTTTTTTTTCTTCCAGAAAGGTGCAATGTGAACTTCTCTGATGAGATTATGTCATTGAAAACTCAGCTGGGTTTAGCGATGGGCAAAAAAAAAAAAAAAAAAAAAAAAAAAAAAGCGGTATTAAAGCGTAAAGCATAATTTTTATCTTTATGGTAATAAAGCAGTCTGACAAATCCTGTATTTAACATGTTGTAAAATGTCTTCTTGGGGCAGTTGCCTACCTCATTTCCCACTAGTACAGGACACTTCTCCTGATATAAACCTGACAATAGGGCTGAATAAGGAGTTTACTAAGATGTTCATTTATATAGCGTTAAGGATGGTGTAGTCCAGAGATGGAAAATATGAGCAAATGGAAGCTGTATCAGATTGTAGATAGACAGGCTAAATGAATAATCAATTTAAAGGAGCCAGACAGAGAGGAAGAGCAGTGGAAAAAAAAAATAGATACAGAGGAGTACTCGAGAGAGCAAAAACTTGGACATGATTAGAGACAGAGCAAGGAGAAATCCTTCTGCCTGTGAGAAGATATTGCAGTTATTTTTCAATGGGCTCCGGGGGCCTGGTACTGGAAAGAGTAAGCCATTGAAAGTGCTACTGTGGTGATCTTTCTACATTAATTATCCCAGCTCAAAACCTTCCAAAAGATATTTTATTGAGCACCCTCTATGTGCAGAGTGCTACATTAGACCCACAGCTTCCTGGAAGTCATTTACAGCAGAGAAAACGATTACTTTCATTGTCCATGTCCCCTCTAGTTGATTGGTGACAGCTACCTGGAGCTCTCTGTTGATGAAGATACTGATGGTATTTTTGGCCTCAGCAGGAACGACTGCCCCAAGGTCTGTCACGCCCCCTTTATAGGGTTTTTGGTGAGAATTAAATGAGATAACCTATCTAGAAAGCTTAGCATAAAGCCCAGAACAGAGCAAATTATGTGAATAAGATGCCGTTTAGTAGAAAGCACTGCAAAACTAAAATCAAACATCCTTAAAGAATAAAGAAAACTGGCTCATTAACTGAAAGGTCCAAAGGTTGGATATGTTTCACTCAAAGTTTGAACTACAGATTCATGATACCCTTGGTGGTTCCATTTCTCTATGATGATCGCAGCTCTGCTCGCCTACCTAGTCTAGATTCTTCTGAAGACTGGCTTCCTTCACGGGAGCAAAATAGCTCCAGCAATTCCAGGCCTTACATCCACACATCAAATACTCAACCCAGTAGCCCATACTGGATTGAGCTTCTATAGAATAAATGGAGAATGGATGTTGGGGTTTTAGCTACAAATATCTATTACATAAGCACTCAATAAAGGTAAACTATTATACTTACAAATATTCTTAGTAAGATGGGTCACTGGTGGCTTTTGTGCTACAGGTTTGCCAAATCTCATTTTATCCATTTAGTATTATATTTGTTCAACTTCTACTTTAATAAACAAGTCAAAACTAGCCATAGAGTAAATTAACTGATCAATGAGTTCTAACAGTAAGGCTGATGACTTTGCATACATCTAGCCTTGGAAAACTCAAGGTTGCTTGTCCAATACAATCCACCCAGAGGAATACTGGTCAAAACCAGTTACACATCACTGGGTTTCTAGCCATGTGCCTGCTCTTGTTAGAGGAAGAGATCAGAATTTGTGCACCCTCTACAAACCCCAATTCCACTATTTCCTGACCATCATACTTGCTGATGGATCATTTCATAGATCATTCTTCTCTCCTCTGGCCCTAAGACTAGATGTGATTCAGTCACTATCTAGGGCTAGTAGAAAGCCCACAAGTAGTTGTGCACCAATCAAATCCTTATCTGGTTACCTCTGACTGCATACCTGGTATTGTATTCAGATCCAGAAATACCCTGAGAAACTCACCAGGATGTGATGAAAGCTACAGATATAACCAAGGTCCTAAATGACTACAGTAGAAGGTAACTTCCTTTCCCTGGAGGAGTGAGAAGAGTTCCCTAGGAGGAAGTAGGCTTGGCGTTCAGTCTCTGGGTTTAGAAGTTTTGAATGGGCCAATAGTTAAAGGAATATGACCCTACAATAAACCATGCATGTGTTACCAAAGCCACCAAAAAGACTTTTGAACAACTTGAAATTCCTTACTTCTATTAACTGAACTATGTGTTCTACAAATGAGATATTTATTTGTATATTTTTAATTTAAAAAATTATAGAACTCTATCAGTCATTCATATTTTAGTGTAATTTTATTCTGCCAGAGTGCTTCTGTCATAATTCTTAATAGGTATGCCTTGCTCTAAAAGATTGGGAATTAGATTTGAGCTCAGGACTACAGAGTTTTTAGTTAACCTGTGATTACTGTACTGTGCTGTGATTATACTAGAATCATGCAGGGGCGCCTGGGTGGCTCAGTCGATTGAGCGTCCGGCTTCGGCTCAGGTCATGATCTCACGGTTCGTGGGTTTGAGCCCCGCGTCAGGCTCTGTGCTGACAGCTAGCTCAGAACCTGAAGCCTGTCTTCAGATTCTGTGTCTCCCTCTCTCTCTGACTCCCCCCCCCCCCCGGCTCATGCTCTCTCTCTCTCTCTCTCTCTCAAGAATAAATAAAAACATTAAAAAATTAAAGAAAAACTAGAATCATGCAATGATATGGATTTCAGTGTAACCTGAAGATTCTATGACAGGACATATTGATTTTATAAATTTCTTAATTCTTAATTTGCCTTTGTTCTTAGTTCACAGGACAGACAACGGTTGAGCAAATGGTCATGGCCATATTCTTAAAGATGGGCAAAGAATCGGAAACAAGATCATAGGGGATAGGACATCACGCTCACCTTATTCCCGTTGTCCTTGAATGCTGGTGGAGGAAAAAGGTGATTTGGTTTTGTTTTATAATTAACAGAAAAGCAAAACCTTTACCTCCTTCATGACTTTACTTCCCTGACAGATAAACATTAAAGATAATCTATTTCTATTTAATCATTTCATACATGGAGAAACTGAGGTCGATGTTTCCTATTTTACCTGTGAGCCACTGATCTTTCTACAATAATTACCTCAACTGAATACATTTCAACAGATATTTTTATTTATTTATTTTTGGTATTTTTATTTATTTTTTTAATTTACATCCAAGTTAGTTAGCATATAGTGCAACAGTGATTTCAGAAGTAGATTCCTTAATGGCCCTTACCCATTTAGCCCATCCCCACTCCCACATGCCTCCAGTAACCCTCTGTTCTTCATATTTAAGGGTATCTTATGTTTTGCCCCCTCCCTGTTTTTATATTATTTTGCTTTCCTTCCCTTATGTTCATCTGTTTTGTATCTTAAAGTCCTCATATGAGTGAAGTCATATGCTATTTGTCTTTCTCTGAGTGACTAATTCTGCTTACCATAATACCCTCTAGCTCCATCCATGTAGTTGCAAATGGCAAGATTTCATTCTTTTTTATTGCCGAGTAATACTCCATTGTATATATACACCACATCTTCTTTATCCATTCATCCATCGATGGACATTGGGGCTCTTTCCATACTTCGGCTATTGTTGATAGTGCTGCTATAGGCATTGGGGTGCATGTGCCCCTTTGAAACAGCATACTCAACAGATATTTTTAAAGATTTAATTATTTTTGAGAGAGAGAACACAAGTGGGGAAGGGGGAGAGAAATTGTGGGGGGGACAGAAGATCCTAAGTAGGCTCTGTGGTGACAGCAGTGAGCCGGATGTGGGGCTCAAACTCACGAGCTGTGAGATCATGACCTGGGCCGAAGTTGGACGCTCAACTGACTGAGCCACCCAGGTGCCCCCAACAGATATTTTTAAAACATCCTATGTGTATAGAGTGCTACGCTAGACCCAGGGCTTTTAGGCAGCTCACAATCACGTGCTTGTTTGTTTTTCTCTCTCTTCCCGGCACCTAGAACAATCAATATCTTACACATAGTGATACATGTTTTTTGAAATGATGAACTGCAACGTGAGGCTTTTGCACAGCTAAGTATGTGAGGAAAAAAGGAAGAGAAATTGTCAAATGCACCAACATATTCTCCTTTACTTATTGCATCCTAACTAATACAACTGTAAGTTCCAAATCATCTCTCTTTGTCAACAAATATTTATTTAGAGTTAATTATGCAAAAGAAAAGAGTGCTGTCAGAGAAATTTTAAGAATACATTGAGAGGGAATTCATGTCAAGATGTAATTTGTCATCCTGGGCGAGTATGGCAAAAGCTGCATTAAAAAACGCTTTAAAGCTCTGAAGACCCTATACAGATGCTTTAAGAAGAGAGGTGAGGGGAAAGTTCTATTAACGCACCTCTTACATTTTAAGTATGCATTTCATGGTGTTAACATTTTATGTTGCTGGCTAGTTGTTCATCTCATTAAAAACTGTAAATGGTATAGTGTAGAGACAAAGAGAGAAAGTAAGATCAAAAGCATAAGGACATTAAGGATGTGCTGTTTCAATACATTCATTATGCTGCACTCCAATACGCTATTACAATCTCAATAGACGTCAATGAGGCTTCCATTATTGTCAACATAAGTGGTCACAATGGCTCTTTCAAATCCATTATCTCTAATGTCAAAGAGTCTAATTTGTACTTCTTCAGAGCTGAGGCACCTCATGACTAAACTCCTTTTGCTTTTTGACTATAATTTTGCTATTGTATCAAGCGTACAAGTAGAATCCCAGCAGCTTTTCAATGTCACTAGCAGACATCTTGACCCTCTCTCACATTATCTACCCACTAACTTCAGCTACTGTTATGAACTGAATGTCTATGCCCTTCCCAAATTCCTATGTTAAAGTTCTAACCTCAGTGTGAAGATGGGTTAGAGGTGGGGCCTTTGGGAAGTCATAGCTTTGGATAAGGTCTTGAGTGCCAGGCCCTCGTGAGGGGATTAGTGTCCTTATAGCAACAGGAAGAGAGACCAGAGCTCACTCTCCCTCTCTGCCAGCCATGTGAGGACACACTGAGAAGGCAGCAGTCTGCAAACCAGGAAAAGAGCCCTCAATAGGAACCAGATTTTCTGACACCGCGATCTTGGAATTGCCAGCCTCCAGAACTTGTGAGAAATAAATTCCTCTTGTTTAAGACACTAAGTCTATGGTAATTAGTTACGGCAGCCCAAGCTGACTAAGACAGCTACACAACTGGTATTTTCATCTGGAATGCATATGCTCGTAACTTCGTGCATATCTGTATGTATGCTTGTGGGAGATATTTCATTTTGCAACGAATGTTACAGAAAGTCTTGTATCTGCAAAATAGCAGTATCTGATGAATAAAATGTCATAGAACTGCATGCAGTATGGACACTTTTGCTACAATCAAATGGAATCTAATTAGTAGGAGATGTTTAATGTTATTTAATTTAGGGAGGCAGCTTTTATTTGTTTTAAACCATTCAATATTTTTCCTCAGGATACATTTGGACCTCCAGTATGTCAATTGGATTATAGTAAAGACCTTCTAGCCTGAACCTTTTACTTTACAGATGAGAAAACTAAGTACCAAAGAGAGGATAAGATTTATTTAATTCCACACAGCCAATAATTGGCAAGGCAAAGTCATAAAACCAGCTCGTTCCCTTATAACATGTAGTTTTTAATCATACTTCTACCACTAACTAGCTGTATGACTTAAGCAAGTCATTTAAACCCTCTGAGTCAGTTGCATCATGTGCAAAATGAAAATAATAAGGCACCTACCTGATAATATCTATCTGTAAGGATTTTATGAAGTACTCTATGTGAATATTTCTAGTAAACTATAATGTGCTGTACAGATATGACTTATCATCATCATCACGACCATTTCCTGACACCAAACAGTGTTTTTGCCATCACATATGTAGCTTTTGACTCTATTTTAGCAGTAGACTCCTTTATTCAAACATAATCTTCCTTCGCCTTATCCCCAGGAGACCTAGAAGGGCTCAGTAGAACCCTGAGGTTACAGGAAATATACTTAGGAAACGTTGTGTGTCTATCTTCTTTTTCACAGATGGACAATATATTTACTTTTCCCTACATTTCATCTCAGATCTTCTGAAATCTAACTAGGTAGAGACTTCTTTTCTGTTTCTAAAAATCAGCAGGAATAACTGAGGCAGTCTCAGGTGGAGTAGGTTAAACTGCACAGAACGATGTTCACAGGACACTTAGCCCTATTTAGGCTGGGCCTGCAATATTCAAAGATCTTTCCCCCCACTCAGAGGCTTGTTATTAAGTTTATACCTATTTATTAGGCCCCATGAGATCTGGCATATACCATTCAAGTACACCAGTGGCATAGAGAACTCCAAAAATCCTTGTATTGATTAACCAAGGAAGGTACAATGCTAGGAATCAAGGAATACTGTTATCACCATTGATATTCCTCTGACATTCATGATCTCATTTAATCCTCAAACTGACCTTATGAGGAAACTAGAACCTCCATCCCAGAAATGATATATCAGAGCCTCAGAGAAGTTGACTGACTTCTCAAGCAAGAGAGCCTGGATTCAAAATAAGCTCTATCAGATTTCAGAGCTCTTGCTCTGTTAAATCCCTGAGGCATTGGAAAATTCATTCATTCATTCATTCATCCAACAAAAGTTATCCATTGTCACTGTGTCCAGGGCATTATATAAAAATGAAATAAATAAGTGAGGTTACATTCCATACAATTCCAGAATAAAAAAAATTAATACACAGGCAAATTTATGCATGATCTGAAGCTTCTGGACTGACTGAGATAAGTATTTTTAAACCTATGATTTACTTGAGTGACACTACTTTTTTCATCTTCATTCTTAGAAGTCATCTATTGTCAAGTTATATCTTAGGAATCAGATGCTACCATGGTTAAAAAATACAACCACTTGTAGGTTTAGATAATCTTGCTAGAACTCCATGCATTTAAAAGCCTTTTAGCTACCAAACTGTGTCAGAAATTAGTTTAGTTTTATATTTGTACACACATATGTATACTAGGACATAATCAACCTTGACATATCCAATAATATGGTGTTTTAACTTATATAGCTATCGACAGATTGAGGTTGATAAACAATAATGTAAAATATAATTGCCTTAACATGGACACGACTCCAGCAGTTCAGTACTGAGGGACACAATGCTAAACATTGGAGTTATGCTAAACAAAGAGTAAGACTTATAGAAGGAATTCAAGTATCGGGGTCTATATCTGCCTTTTCTTCTGACTGTACAGTCCTTTCCCTAGCTAAGTAACTTGATTACCATTCCCTGAAGTCCTTCTCAGCTTGTAAATTTGGGACTTGAACTGGTCATGCTTAGGGACCAGCGTTAGGACTAGCAGACTACATTCTCCTACTCTGAAAGCCTTCCTCCCTTTTTCAATACATACACATTGCAGGAAAAGGAAATAGAGATACTCACCAAAAAGAAAGAAAACTAAAATGTTAATATCACCAAATCCCACCACTGAAAGATAATCACTTATTCAAATGATACATAAACATCCTGATATTTCAAATATTTGTCATATAAATACATTCCATATATATTCATATATACATTAAAGCAATCTTCTCATATTGTTGGACTTTCAGAGATTCTCATTTCAACTAGTTATTATTAAGGATGACATTATGGTAACGATATAAGTAATTATGCCTTATCATGAATATTCTATTAAGTAATTAGCATCAATTTCAAAAGATTAAAGTAACAGTCAAAAGCAATTTTGAAATACTTTTGGGGCACCTGGGGGGCTCAGTCAGTTAAGTGTCTACCTCCCAATTTTGGTTCAGGTCATGATCTCACAGTCATGAGACAGAGCCCCATGTTGGGCTCTGCGCTTAGCATGGAGCCTGCTTAAGATTCTCTATCTCCCACTCCCTCTGCCCCTCTCCCACTCACACATGCTTGCTTGTTCTCTCTCTTTCTCTAAAAATGAATGAATGAATGAATAAATAAATAAATAAAATACTTTTGATATGTAATTTCTAATGACCTTCCAGACACACTGTAAATGTATATTCCCATCAGTAGAGAATAGGAATATCCTTTCCTCACACTCTAACAAATACTTGGGGCCATTATTCTTCTTATTATTTGCTGATATGATGATTAATGTTGTTATGTAAAAATATTCCTGGAATATGGTGAACCCATTTGATTACTATAGAGTCTGAATCTTCCATTAGTTACAAAAGTTTTCCTGAGTTGTCATTGGAAGTGTTTCATCTTTTCTTCCTCAGAGATACTAATTATGAGTATATTAGATCACCTTTGTTTACTTTCCATATCTACCATTAGCTGGATATCAGTAGTTGTACACCTTTACCTTTGGAAAGAGGTTCTTGGGAATTGTTTACCTTTGGGGTGAGATACCTACTTTAGAGAAGATAATGATCAGCCGGCTTTTCCCAGTAAGCGTTGCAGCAAGTATGTTTTCTCTCCTGGCATCTTCCTTCATATTAGTCTAAATTTTGCTGTGCTTGGCAATTCCTCTTTATATATTTTGAAGTATAGAGCTATACCTATACAACTGCTTCCTTATTTTACCAAAAATGAAGATCTCTTCTTGTTTTGAGGTGTTTTCAAAGATGAGAAAGACTTTAGCTTTGTTAAAGCTAGTACTATCGCTTTAACTATCATTTATTATTCATAAGTCCACATTTGGTATGAATATCAAATAATATTATGTCCACATTTTGTTAGGATATGTTTTCTTCCATCCTTTCAACAAAAGATGAACTTAAAAGATTTGTTTTGAGTAGAATTTAAAAGAAACACTTAGAAGACACGAAAATGAAACACAAAAATAACCTTCTTACGTGGAAAAATATTGGTGTGTTCTTTGCACAATAGGAGCTTGGCATTCTTGTCAGACTGAGCCTCCTTTGCTGGTTGCATATAAGCTATTCACTTCTAGCCATTCTGAGTTCTGTAATATTGCCACTTCTGAACTTCAAAAACAGGCACTTTTACATTTTGCGATTTCATCATGAGGTAGGACCTCAAACCGATCCCCTTCTTAGTCTGATAGTGAAAATAAATCATGCATTTTTTAAAGTTAGGAAAGTAGAGTAAGAATAGTCATCATTTATACTATCTTAAATCTAATTTATTGATGAATTCTGTTTATTGCTGAGAAATCACTGCTTTAGATCACCTATCCACCTCCCTTACCTATTTATCATCCTACAACCCTCAGCAAAGTGTAAGTATTACCTGGTTAAACCAATTTATGGTTTGGAAATAGGTATAAGCCAACAACAAAAGAACAACTGTCCTTCCATTTCTCAAAGCTACCTTGTCACTTACGAGATATTGTCTATTCCTCAGAACTCTCGAATTCTTATCACTTGCCATTCACATTTGAATTCAATACCTTTTCATCTCTA
This sequence comes from Cryptoprocta ferox, assembly GCA_028646485.1. Classification (NCBI taxonomy): domain Eukaryota; kingdom Metazoa; phylum Chordata; class Mammalia; order Carnivora; family Eupleridae; genus Cryptoprocta; species Cryptoprocta ferox. The sequence continues at coordinate 8,719,365 of CM053579.1, read as the reverse complement.
GCACATAATCAAAATAGAGACTTACAAGAAAAAAGTAATATTAGAAACAGAAAACATATCTACTCTTCAAGAATTATCAACCTGGTTTGACATATGAAGCTGAACTTCATCGAAAGATCAGCTGACTATCTAGTTATTGTTAAACACTTTCCGTTTATATTCTAGGCAGAAATTTGGGATATGGAGACACTGCTCTTGCTACCCACTTCTCTCCTGCTTTCCTATGTCCTAGCCTGACAGAACTACTTGAAACTTCTGAATGTGCTGTGTTTTCTCTAGCTTCCCTGCTGCTTTGCTACTGTTTTTCCCTCTGCTAGGATACTCATATCACATATTTCATCTTAATGCATATTTTATCATGCTGACTTACATTGATTCTTCAAAAGTCAGCTCAGATGCAACATCCTCCGTAAAGCCAATCCTTACCCCACCTTCACACAAGTTGGATCAGGTGTACCTAGAGCATGTTGAGTGTCACCCAATCACTCTCCCACATTAAACATTTCCCCATCTGTCTTGGTATTCTACACTTCATTGTGAGCTCCTTGAGAGTTATATATGCCCAGCACCTCAAAGAAAGCATGCCTCAAAGGAGCTCAGCAAATATTTGTTAAATGAAGGAATGGGGAGTAGCTATAGAAAGCGTCACGTGCTTAGGTAAATGGAAAAATTACATTAAACTGTTTCATTCATATTCACAATATCTATGTAGGGTAAGTAGCACAGCCATTATTGATACAATTTTATAGAAAGGTAATCATATCCTAAGAGAGCAAGTCAATTTGCCAACGTAATTTATTTGGTAAGTGGAAAGAGCCCTCTTTCTGTTATTTCCTTCCTTCCCTTTCTCCTTTCATTCTTTCCTTATAAACTAAAAGCCACTTTATTGAGGCATGACTGATATACAAAAAATTGTGCACTTTTACTGCATACAACTTTATGAGTTTGAGGATAAGTATACAACCATGAAACCGTTACCACAATCGATGTTAAAAACATACACATGATCTCTAAAAGTTTCCTCCCACCTTCTGTATATATTTATTCAGTAATAAGAATACTTAATATGAGATCTACCTTCTGGGTAAAATTTTAAGTATACATTAGAGTATTGTTAACTATAGGCACTATGTTTTACAGAAGATCGCTAGGACTCATTCATCTTGCATAACTGAAATTTTGTACACTTTGATCAGAAGCTATTTTCCCCTCCCCCAAAATCTGGTAACCACCAATCTATTCTCAGCCTCTGTGAGTTTGACTGTTTCAGATTCCTCATTCACAGAAGTGAAATTGTATAGCATTTGTTCTTCTATGACTTATTTTACTTAGTATAATGCCTTCTGTGTAGATCCATGTTGTTGCAAATGGCATAATTTTCTTATTTTTAGAGGGTGAAAACTATTTTAGTGTGTGTGTGTGTGTGTGTGTGTGTGTGCGTTCCATTTTGTTTATCTATTTATCTGTCTATAGACCCTTACGTTAATTTCATGTTGTGGCTACTGTGAATAACGGTGCAATGAACATGGAATGCAGAGATCTCTTTGAGATCCTGATTTTAATTCCTTTGTATACATACCGAGAATGGGATTGTTGGATCATATAATAGTTCTATTTAGCTTTTTGGGGAAAATTTTCACAATAGCTGCACCAATTTATATTTTAACCGTGTATGAAAGTCTTGTTTTCTCCACATCTTCACCAACACTTGTTATCTTCATTTGTTGATAATACCCATTCTAATAGGTGTGAGGTTTTCTCACTATGGTTTTGATTTGCATTTCCCTGATGATTCATGGTGTTGAGCACCTTTTCATATACCTGTTGATTATTTCTGTGACTCCCTTGGAGAAACGTCTATTCAGGTACTTTGCCCATTTTTAATAATTTTGTGAGGGGGGGATACTGAGTTGGAGGAGTTCCTTATATAATTTGGATATTAACCCTTCATCAGAAATAAGATTTGCAAAATTTTCTCCCATTCTGTAGATAGCCTTTTTCTCTCTGTAATTGTTTCCTTTACTGTGAAGAATCTTTTCAGTTTGATGTAGTCCCACTTGTCTATTTTTGCTTTTGTTGCCTGTGCTTTTGATGTCATATCCAAGAAGTCATTGCTAAGGCAAATGTCAAAAAGCCTCATCTTATATTTTCTTTTCTGAGTTTTATAATTTCAGGTCTTATGGCTAAAGTCATTAACCCATTTTAAGTTAATTTTTGTGTATGATTTGAGATAAGAGTCTAATTTCATTCTTTTGCATGAAAGCCAGTTTTGTAACACAATTTATTGAGGATACTAGCCTTTCCCCATTGTATATTCTTGGCATTCTTGTGAAATTTCAACTGACTGTATATGCATGGGCTAATTTCTGTGCTCTCTATTGTGTTCCAATAGTTTATATGTCTGTTGATATGCCAGTAAAATACTGTTTGATACTGAAGCTTTGTAATTTGTTTTGAAATCATGAAGTGTGATGCCTCCAGCATTGTTCTTCTTGCTCAAAATTATATTCACTATTCAGAGTCTTTTGTGGTTCTATATAAATTTTATGATTTTTTTTCTGTTTCTGTCAAATATGCCATTAGGATTTATATAGGGATTACATTAACTTGTGGATTGTTTTGGGTAGTGTGGACACGCTAGCAATATTAATTCTTGCAATTATGAGCATGAAACTTATTACCATTTATTTATGTCTTTAAAAATTTTCATATCAATGTTTCATAGTAGTTCTTTTAAGGTAGGTCTAGTGGTGATGAATTCCCTCAGTTTTTGTTTGGGAAAACATTTGATCTCTCCTTCATTTTTAACAGGCAGTTTTGTTGGATATATTATTCTTGGTTGGCACTTTTTTTCATTCAGCATTTTGAATATATATTATCTCAGTCCTTCCTGGCTTGCAAGATTTCCAGGTATCCATTTATTGTGTTATGGGGATTCCCTTGTATGTGATGAATTGTTTTTCCATTGCTGCCTTCAAAATCCTCTCTTTATCTCTGACATTTAACAATTTAATGATCATGTGCCTCAGTATAGACGCCATTAGTTCATTCTATTTGGAAACTTCTGGGCTTCATGAACATGGACGTCCATTTCCATCCCCAAATTTGGGAACTTTCCATCCATTATTTCTTTAAATAAGCTTTCTGCCAATTTCTCTTTCTGTTCTTCTGGGACTCCCATAATATATATGCTGGTTGGCTTGATAGTGTTTATTAGTCCCATAGGCTTTTCCCCCACTCTTTCTCATTCTTTTTCATTTTGTTTTGTTCCTCTGACTGTATAATTTCAAATGTCGTCTTGAAGTTCATGGATTGTCTTCTGCTTGAGTCTGCTGTTGAAGTTCTGTATTGAATTTTTCAGTTCAGTCACTGTACTCCTCAGCTCCAGAATTTCTGTTTGGTTCCTGTTTATGGTTTTTATGTCTTTGTTGCATTTCTCATTTTGTTCAGGTACTGTTTTACATATTTCATTTAATTGTCCACCTGTGTTCTCTTGTAGCTCATGAAACTTCAGTAAGACAATTATTTTTGCATTCTTTGTCAGATGATTTATAGATCTCCATTTCTTTGTTATCTATTCCTACAGCTTAATTTGTTCCTTTTAGGTTGTCACGTTTCCCTGATTCTTCATGTTCCTTATAACCTTGTGCTGGTGTCTGTGCATTTGAAGAAGCAGTCACCTCTCCAATGTTTATAAACTAGTTTAGAGAAGTAAGCCCTTCACCAATCATCACAGCGAGAGATTCTGGAGGATTTCTCAACTTTTTTCTATGGGCATGCCTGCTCCACTCCTCTCATTCCTTCCTGGGGAGGAATATTTGGGATTACGTGCCTAGTCTTGATCCCACAGAGCTGTTCCAAGTGCGTAGAGCTACCCACTCCCTTTCCCCAAAGGAATGCCCCAAAACATGGATGCTGGGTGCAAGTCCCATTTTTCTCACTCTCTCCTGAAGGAGATGTTTTAGGATTTTTCACCTCTTCTTACCGCACAGAGCCATACTGAATGTTGAGAGTAACCTGACCCTTTTCTCTAGGGCAGTGCACTGAGAGGCAGGGACAACAGGTACAAGTTCCACTACTCTCCTGCCCTCCTAAAGGAGCAGTCTCAGCATAGTGTACCTTCTCCCATTTCTGCAGGGTTGAGGCAGCTGCTGTGGTCCAAATGCCATCTGCAGGAGCATGTACATGCCATATGTGAGGACACAAGGGGTGCCATTCACGAGGCTGCATGGGAAGCCATCTCTGGCGCACTGGTACCTGGGGCACTGGCTGCAGGGTTCTATGGGGCACTGACTGTGGGGGTGCATGTGGGCTAGATGGCTGGTGGGGTTTGCACATGAGTGAACTGGCTAGAAGGATCTGTCAGCAGGTTAACTGACAGGGTCTGTGGGAAGACCAGCCAGTAGGATTTGCAAACTGGTTGTTTTAATCCACATGTCAGTGGCCCCTATTCTGTTTTTAGCTGTCCCCAGACATTCAGCTATGCTTATTCCCTCTGGATACCGGGTGAGACGAGAAAGAAGCTGTCCTCTCAAGCAATGTCTCAAAAGGTTGGGGATCTCAGGCACTCGCTTCACTCAGTCTTTCTCCTACATGAGAAATCATGAGCAGAGACAGTCTGTCTCCACATTAAACTATGTCAGCTTGGGGGACGGTTGATGTGGGTAAAGTGAAATTGTTCTTACTGTTTTCAATATGGCTGTTCTTAACTTTTCTGCTCCACTAGTGTGCTGAAACCTCTCAATCATCTCTGGAACTTCCACAAAGGTGTTTCATATGTAGATTGTTGTTAAGTCAACATTTCTGTGTGTGTGGTGGTGGTGGGGGGTAAGGTCTAGGACTTCCTGCACTGCTATTTTGATGTAAGGCTGTTTCTTTATCCTGTCCTTTCACCCATTATTTCATATTCCAAATACTGCTAGACTTTGGGAATACTGATACAAACAAGACATAATTTATACTTTTCAGTGGAAGTCATGGATTTATCAATAGAAAACAGTAAAAATATAGTTGTATGGAAGATATACTGGACTACTGGGTAGAAGAAGAACACTGTTAGTTAAGACCCTCTGAAGAGCAGATGCCAGGAGGAGATTAGATATTGAGAGATTTGTTGTAGAAATGCCTATTAGGATAAAGTAAAAGGAACAGGAGGAGCAATGGAGGGAGCCATGAGACTATGATACAGATCGAACCCCTCTGAAGGAGAGAAAGAAGGAATGAAGGTTGAAGAGACAGAGATCTCAGAGTACAGGGCAATTCTAAGTCTGTTTCGATGAGGCCAGTGAGAAGCTGTACAACTTGTAGGAATAAGCCTGCCACAGTATTTGTTCAATTCTCATTAACTGAGAGAAGACCATGGGAAATGTGACCTCAGTGCAAGTGTAGTATTGGATTTAGAATGAAGCTGCTGGGACCATCTGTCAATTGTGCTCTCGGAGCAGGAGACATGATTGGCATATTTTCATAACTACCACAGACACCTTCTTTATCTGGGGGATTCACAGGAAGAAGTGAGAGACAGGGGGTATGACAGACTTATTATGTTTCACTCAGCCAAAACAGGAGTTCCAAGAAGAAATATGATATAGTAGTGGTGGTAAAGGTGTGTGCGTCATTCGCGTGTGTGTGTGCATGTGTGTGTGGTGGGGATGGGAGGTAAAACAGATTTCTCTCCAGAAAAATTTATTAAATGTAACACTTGCAGACATTTTAGGTACTATCTGTGTAATCTCCATGAGTTGTCCAATTTATAATGGAATCATTTAAATGGCTGAATGACTTAAATCAGCATTTCTCGATATTAATTCACCGAGCAACAGTTCATTAGAATGATAATATAGCTAGGGGATGAATCTCCCATTGTCAAATATCTTCTAGAAATACTGAGTTAAAGTAATTTTGCATGGTGTGTGTATGTGTGTGTGTGTGTGTGTGTGTGTTTCCTGAAGATTTTTTTCGGAATCTGGGATATATACATTTACATGATATATCGCCATGAAGAAGATTTAGTATGCAGTGTGTCACAAATATGATTGACTGAGGAAACCTATTTCTCACAGAGCAGCTCTCATAAGTAGTGCTCTGCAGAATATTTTGAGAAATGGTGATTTAGTTGAACAATCTCATATCACTGAAACTTTTTTCACACTTATTGAGAAAATGAGGTAGAGCCCTGGAGTATCATTTTCATAATATAGAAATTCTTTCTATACTCTGACAGATGTATTGCATAGGAGTGGTCGAGAGCATGGGTTCTAGAATAATGCAGAGCCAAAGTGTGATCCCTCTGCCTGCCCCTAACTTGCTGGGTGACTCCAGCATTCTGCGCTATGACATTCTGTACCTCAGGGTCTCCGATGCAAACTGGGGACATTACGCCTCCTTCCCTTGAAGAGTTGTTCAGAGGGTTAAATGAAAACTATGCAAATCAGCTCACACCTAGGAAGCACCTTATAAATGTTAGCTGTTATAATTAATAACCATTTCATCAGAATCCATTTCCCCAATGTGTAGAAACACTTTGAAGGAATAATTGATCGGTATGAGCTGTGGCTCACTCTAAGATTCCTTCCTTCCTTCCTTTCGGATTTATCTCAGTACATACCGTAAGGTGGTAGAGGAGGGTGATAAGGCCAAGAAGAAAGAAGATGTTCAAGGACCCTGAAAGATAGTAGCTCTAGACTTTGATACTTGTCTTTTTGAAGAAAGAACTCCTTTTAAGAAAAGCAAGGCTGTGCTTGGGAGGGAAGACTGAAGTTAAGTCATTCATCATGAAGGGGCCAGTAACGAGCAAACTGCAAAGGCCTGAAGCAGCACAGCAGGAGTGCTGGCAAAAACATGTGCTTTGGAGCCAGATATTTATGCGTTCATACCCTGATATCGTTATTATTTAGTCGGATGGACTGGAGCTCATCACTTAAAAGTTTCTTTGCTTTGTGTTTCTCATTGTAGAATAGACAAATACAACTTGGGCTATTATAAAGGTTAAATGAGATAATGTATGTAAAGGGTCTAGTGCCACAGCGAATGCCTAGGTGGTGCTCAGCCAATGTGAGGCTTGAAAGTCTCAGATATGGGGATTTTCATAAAAATTTACAGAGAATTTGAACATACCCATCAGGGTTAATTTAATCTAAGTGGAAACTTAGAAAAAATGTTCCTTGCTCATTTTTTATGGACTGAGAAAGACCGAAATTCAGCCAAGATGCTGAAATAGCCAAAAGGAAAAAAAGAGAAATAGAAAAGGTGGAATTACGGCATTGTACAAGCCGTGTATTTTTCTTCTGAAAACCAAGGTTGTCATTAGTGTTTGTCGGGAACGATACCTCTGTAACAAATGGGAAATGACATCTGGGGGCTTGGACTCCATTCCAATCACTCTCTAAAAACAAATTCAGAATTGGTCTTTTAAAACCACCGTACCCAGGCCCATCCTAAGAGCTGCTGATTTGATTGGCGTGGGGCAAAGCCTGGGCACTAGTATTTCTTACAGGCTCTCCAGGAGAGTCTAATGTGAGGACAGAATGAGAACGAGTGCTGTAGTTTGCCCACACAGTGATCGCTAAGGCTTGGTAGATAAGATGTGAAATCTCTCTGTCCTTTGGGTGTAAACATTTTGCAATTGTCTCTCATCTGGGCATAGTACTCTCACCTCTCGTATCACTCTGCTGGGTACAGCAATTCCCTGCCAGTGCCTATCATTACTCCACTGGTCATGATGGACTGTACCACTGCTATAACAAGCCTGGAAGTTTCTGCCAATCGGTTCCTCTCAATCAGAAAATCACATTTGTAAAACCATCTATGTCTGTGCTGGAAAGTGGATGTTAGCAGAGCCGGGGCTTTGGATCAGGGAGGCGTATCTGTAACTGCTGCAACCCTTTGGGACTTCAGATTTCCAACATGGAAGCACTCACAACAAGCAACTGGCATAGACAGGCGAACTCATGCAACCGCCATTGGATGTTTTGCCTAATTTTGGCAGAGAAATTTCAAGTCAACCATTAGGGCATGGGAGAATTCGATTTGGATATTTGGTTTAATGACACCAATTCTGTTTTTACAGCAGGGCTTGACAAACTTTTTGCAAAGGTCTAGAGAGTAAATATTTTCAATGTTGTGGGCCTTAGGGCTCTCTCAAAACTACTCATCTCTTCCACTGTCATGGGAAAGCAGATGTAAAACTTCACTTCTGAAAACAAGTGGCTGGCTGAATTTGGTTCATGGGTCATAACTTGTAAACCCATGGTTTATAGACTGACGATACTTGACTTATTTGGGATTATTATGATCCTAGTCACGTTCACTGATGAAATAGAGTCATTTGATGTTTGAGACAATAGCAATAAAAGGGTGAAAAGACTGCTATGCAGAGGAAAGCACACTTAGCTCACTGCAAGTATGAGAAATACCTGTGAACAGGTTGATGCTAAAATGTATAAGACATTACAGACTGGTTAAAACCTGTGGACAGGGGGAGTACTTGAGAGTATCTTCAGGAATGAAGTCACTGTAGTCATACTGGAAATTGTTGAGGAAATTAATTATTCTGATGATCAGGGAACAACCAGAAAATGGATGTTTGGAAAATGACTTTTTAATCCACTTACGTTTGACACTAATTTTTAAAATTTGAATTTAAAAATTGTAGGCCAACAAAGTTCATGCTGCTGAACCAAGGGTGATGTTCTGAAAATTACAAACACAACTTGCATACTGAATTCATTCTGAAGAGGAAGAGTCTGAGCATATAAAAAGATCAGCCAAAAAGCACCCCGATCTTAATATTTCAAAGGTTGTGGGTACTAGGGAAGATCAGAAAATGGTAAATGAGCAGAAGACTTCAGCCATTTGAAGTCTTCGACATGATAGGTTTGTAAGATTTCAACCAGGTCCTGTAAACTAGTTCTAAAAAGTATTTATTTTGAAATTTTCCAAATGCGTAAAGTGCATAAGGGGAAAATAAAGAGAAAAGCGGAAGCTAGGAGTAGTCCACTTCCATGCCTGAGGTATATGTGCACAGAACTGAGGATGATTACATAAAACAGAACTACGATATTCTCTATCTGCTGCAGAACACCCCACAAACACGGCCCTGCTGAGCTCCATATTCCCAATGCTTGCCCAACAGATATTATCAAATCAAATTCAAACTTGTGCCAGAAAAATAGGGTTCAATACACGTGCACTTCGTTACTGAGTGGAGGAATAGTCCATATATACTGAATACATATACCATCTTGCCAATACACTGGACCTCCTGTTAAAAATTCCCTAAAGAGTTTCTCAACCTGCTTTGGTCAACTCAATTCTGAAGGGAAATCACAATCCTGTCTGCTAAAACGACTCCCAGTGAAGTGATGCTTCACCAGGAAGGAGAGGAAATGTGCGTCCCAAACGCAATGAAGTGACAAATTCTGTGGGAAGCATCATAGGTTGATGCAGCTCACGTGCAGCTAACTCTAATAGGTCCTCCTGTCCTCATTTCCCATTTCACCTGCCCTGTAGTCTGTCTCCTAGGGAATCTTGGTTTTCTCTGATGAACTTGAGGAGGGTATACTACCAAATCCTTATGGATAAAGATGAAAAGATAAAGCGTTGCCATCTGTCTTCCAACAGTCTAACACTTTGAAAAGTACACGCCAAAGAGACTTATGGGACATTAATAAATTACAGTGGTTGAGGGAGGGATCAGTGATATGAATTATTTGGAAATTACAATTTATTTAGAACGAGAGAACTCTGTATAACGTGATATTAAAATAGATCTTTAGGCAGAGAGCCAAAGTTGACAAATACTGAAAACAAACCTAGGTCCTACACCTAGACGCAAAGCCAGTGTAAATAAGAGGTCATATAAATCTCAGACTCCTCCCATCCATTAGAGACTGTATAAAGGGGTCATGTTTTGAGAAAAGGATTGTTGAAGAAAGACAGGAGTATGCAATGAGTCCCATTTACTATGGGGTGAGAATGAGGGGCTTGCCCCTCACCTAAAGCCTATGGGGCAGAATTTCAATGGCACAACTTAGAGCTTAAGACATGTTCCTGACACTGGGGTGGGAATTCAGTGGGCTCAGAACGAGCAGTGAAAGACAGACTGGAGCAAAGCGTGTCAAGAGTCTGAAGAAAACTGTAAATAGAGGTCTCCAGTGTGAGGGTGGGATGTCACCGGAGAACCTAAGAAGAACCACAAAGTACAGGGAAGGGGTCCACCGTGGCGCCTTGGGGACCTTGCAGGTATCTGCATAGGCCACACAGGCAGATGGCGGACTGCAGCCCATCTGGGACTTGGCAGAATGCCTCGTGACGCTGCTGGAACACAGGAGGATGGAAAATCTGTGAAATGCTGCCCCGAGACTATCTCCCATTTGGCTCCTTATGATCCCTGGGAGGCTGTCATGCAGTGGTTTCTCATCACCGTCCTCATCTTGAGGAGGTGGAGGCCTTCTGCCGTGCTCTGCCTCAGAATAGAACATAAGCTGTTTATAAACAGCCTACAGGTGGCGCGTCCACAGCGCGGTATGCCACGCACACTGCAGTCACCTACGCCCTTTGTTTCAATGATACCATTTTCACTGTGTGGGACAGGGACGAGGGAGAGGCCACGTCTTTGGGTAGTCTTATTTTCTTTAGTTACGTAACCAACAAATAATAACTTTCTTTAGTAATGTCATCAACTCTCTGAATGTAAAATTCTATCATCGCGTCTTTACCAGGTGAATTAGTTGATCCTTGGCCTTGACTTTTCTGTTGTGTAGGCTTGGGCCAGGATAAGAGAGAAAGAATTAGCTTTAGATACTTTTCAGGCCCAGAGAATACATCAGTAGTTACGCACAGTTACAATGGCTTCATCTCTATCCCAAGCCCTACTTCCCAAGCAGAGAAAGAGATGTAGAAATGCAGAGCAGGCAAACAAAAAGCAAACAGCCACATCCTACTTCCTGCCTGAGGTCTAAGCTGGAACAGGAGAGAGAGATTCTACCTTAAAATCCCCTGGAAGCATGGGACTGGACACCCACATAGTATCTGAAAATAACCATGAATCTGCCGGCAGAGCAGGCATTCAGCAGGGGCACAGAACAACCAGCCCAGCAAAGCCAATTTAAAGGGAAAAGCAGCAAACAAAATAAAGTTCTTATCTATTGGTTTCCCATCTATCCCAGTAGTGCAACGCATCGCTCCTCTTTTTGCCAAAAAGCTAGAGAAGTAATAACAGTGCCTCTAAGTAATAAACTACCTGAGAGAGGCAGAGCGGGAGTTGACTCTGGAGAACTGTCAAGTCTCTGGAACACATTAAACTCAATAATCATTGAGTATCAGCTAGATGCAGACACTGCCCTACTTGACGACAGGCTGGGGAGGAGACAATAAGCAAGTAAAGGGATATACAAGATGAATCTAGAGAGCAAAAAGTGTTATGGACAAAATAAAACTGGGTGATGGGAAAGAAAGACACCTGGGTGGAGCATAACTTATATTAGGTGATCGGAGAAAACCTCTCTGGTGAGAAGAGATTTCAGTTCAGACCTGAATACTGAGAGTGGGCCGTACGTGCAAAAAGCCTGGGCAGAGGGAACAAACAGTAAGGGTGAGGGCTCTGGGGCTCAGAGATATAGTAAGAGGGCAGTTAGAGGAGATCGATAAATGAAGGGTGGGAGTTAATTCATTTATTCAATAAGTATTTGTTATTGAGCACTGACTCTATGCCAAACAATATCACATACTGAGTATAGCACTAAAGAAAACCAAGATCGAAATCTTACTGTAATTCTATGGGGAGGGCAACAATCAGGAAACAAACACATCTAGTATACTGATCAGGTATGAAGAAGTGTTGTGTAAAATAACTTTTTAAATGGATGAATTAGAGGGTGATTGGTTGGTTTTTGTAATATAAATGCAGAAATACTCTGATCTATGATGACCATTAAGCAGAGACCTGAATGAAGTGAGAAAACAAATCATATTTATCCAAGGTAAGAATTTTCTAGATACACAGAATGATGAGTACAAACGCCCCGAGGAAGATAGGTGGGTGGCACATTCAAGGAATAGCAAGGAGGCCTACTGCTTGGACCAGATTAAAGCAGAGGAAGAGAGAACAAAGGAGATAAGAAAGGCAGCAGAAACCTCATGCAGCATTTTGGAGAATATGATACAATCATTGGCCCTACCTGAATAAGATGCGAATTCACGGAATAGTTTTGTTTAAAGGATATGATTTGGTTCCTATTTTAATTTTTTTTAATGTTTATTTTTGAGAGAGAGACAGAGTGCAAGCAGGGGTGGGGCAGAGAGAGAGGGAGACACAGATTCTGAAGCAGGCTCCAGGCTCTGAGCTGTCAGCACAGAGCCCCATACGGGGCTCGAACTCACGGACCTCAAGATCATGACCTGAGCTGGACTCGGACGCTTAACCTACTGAGCCACCCAGGCGCCCTGATTTGATTCATATTGTGAAAAGATCACTCTGGATGCTGCGTGGAGAACAGCCTGAACTGGGGAAGAATAAAATGAGGGAAACGAGAGAGCTAGTCCATTCATTCAGGTGGTGGAGGCTTGGGCTGTGGGATAGTGAAGGAAGTCAGAAATAGGTTTTGAATATATTTTAAGGAAAATACTAACAGGATTTGCTGATGGACTGGATGTGAGAGTGAGAGAATGAGAGGGATCAAAGATAATGCAATGTTTCTTTTTGTCTGAGGAATTGGTAGAATGGATGTAACCATCTGGGGAGTTACTGTTGGTAGAGAAGGGGTTTCCAAAGGCCAAGGACACTCATGGTTAGAAGTGAAGGCGATAAAGAAAATCATGAAAGGAATCTGAAAAGCAGTAGCCAAAGAGATAAAAGTAGAACCAAGACAATGGTGTCCTGGAAAACAGTGGAAGAAAGTGTTTCAAGGGATGGGTGATCAATTGTATCAAATGCTACGGAGAGGGTGAATGAGAAAGGGTCGGAAGATTGAATAGTGCATTTGACTGTGAAAAGGCATAGAGAAGCAGGTATAAGTTGAGGAGCAAATGCCATTGAGGGAGTTTTTGTTTAATTTTTGTTTGAAGAGGGGATCCATTCCAACATGTCTGCATACTAGGAATGGTGAAACAGGTGAATAATTGAGTGCAGGAGAAAGACCCTCTGCAGTGAAGTTCTTGTGCAAGCAAGGAGGGTTGAACTCTGTTGTACCACTAGAGGGGGTGTGATTTAGATCTCAGCACAAAAAGTTAATTGTGTCAAAAGGGAGGGTAGAGGATGTGGATATGGATGCAGGGAGTTTGACAGGTTTGATGGTAAGAACACATAGGATTTGTCTTTTGATTGCTCCTACTTTCTTAGTGAACTAGGGAATCCAAGTCATCAGGTGAGAACGTAGTGGATTAAGAATGGAGAAGGAGCAATTATTCTCTCCCATTCCATGAGCTGCCTTTTTCATTTTGTTCGCTGTTTCTTTTGCTGTGCAAATGCTTTTTAGTTTGATGTAGTCCCACTTATTAATTTTTGCTTTTGCTGCTCGTGCTTCTGGTGTCATATCCAAAAAAATCATTGCCAACACTAATGCCAAGGAGCTAAGAGTTATTTGGTATCAGGTCTTCCGTTTAAGTCTTTAATCCATTTCAAGTTAATTTTTGTGAGTGGTGTAAGATCTTAAATTTTCTCACCACAAAAAAAGAAATGGTAAATTGGTATAGTCAGTGTGGACAACAGTATGGGGGTTCCTCAAAAAATAAACAATAGAAATACCATATGGTCCAATATTTTCACTACTGGGTATTTACCCAAAGAAAATAAAAAGACTAATTTGAAAAGATAGGTGCACTCTATGCTTACTGTAGCACTACTCATGATAGCCAAGGTATAAAAGCAACCCAAGGGTCCATCAATAGATGAATGGATAAGGAAGATGTGGTATGCCATAAAAAGGATGAGATTGTGCCATTTGCAACAACGTGGATGGACCTAGAGGGTATTATGCTAAGGAAATAAATCAGACTGAGAAAGACAAATACCATATATTTTCACAAATGTAGAATCTAAAAAAACCAATGAATAAACAAACAGCAGAATCAGACCTATAAAATATAGAGAACTGATGGTTTCCAGAAGGGAGGGGGTGCGGGGATGGGCAAAATAGGTGAAGGGGAGAGGGAGATACAAGCTTCCAGTTATGAAATGAACAAGTCATGGGAATAAAAGGCATAGCATGAGGAATATATAGTTAATGATATTGTAATAGTATTGGGTGATGACAGATGGGAACTACACTTATGGTGAACCCAGCATAACGTATAAACTTGTCCAATCGCTTATGTTACACCTCTGAAACTAATGTAACATTGTGCACCAACGATATTCAAATCAAAAAAATTAGAACGAAAAGGTAATTATATGACATGATGGAGATGTTAGCTAACACTACAGTGGTAATCATGTTGCATTATGTAGGTGTTTCAAATCAAAACATTATATACCTTCACCCCACATACTGTTAGATGGAGGGTGGGGGAACCGTGTCAGGAAGATAATAGGTGCTCAAAAAATATTTGTTGAAAGAACAGATGAGAAGAAAAAAAGTATGGACAAGGTGCAAAATAATAACTGAGGAAGGGAAGTGTCAGCATAAAAGGACCAGAAAAAATGCAGCAGGATTTTTAGACAGAGGGAAGGCCCACTTGGGGGTCCTGGCTGGGAGATCATTCTGTGTAGCTGTGGTTTTTCTTCAGTTACATTTAGCTGCTTGTGGGAAGGTGGGAAAACGAATTTAGTGATGATTGCCAGGAGTGGTCACAAGTCCTGGAATGAATTCTACTACTATCAACAGGCAACCTTTTGTCAATTATAAGTAATGAAAAACTCTTGGAATGCTGTTGACACTAGAGGAGATACTTGAAAAACTACTTGAGGATTATTTTAAAAAGGAAAAAATAACCTTAATGACCCGACCCAGAGTTAAAAAGTCAGAAATAATATGGAAAGGGTAGTCCAATGTCCATTCAGAAACCAGACTTCTCTCACTGCTGGGGATTAATGTAGCAAAGCCTGTAAAGGACTTGATGGTACATCTGACTTTTGCCCTAATAATTGCTGATCTTGAAATTCTGTCATTTCCCATTTTGACACCATTTTCAGCGTACAGGAACTGTGCTATATGAAAGTTCAGGGAAGAAGCAGCTTATAGTTTTCAGCAGCTCAAGACTGTCAAGTTGAAAGGTCCGAAACTAGAGTTCACAGATGTTCTGGGTATCTTTCCAGGTGTGGACTGCACACGATTCCCTTCCCTGTGCACAGACCAGTGCCAACCTTTAAGGATTGGGGCAATGGTAGGTAACAGACCCTGTAGGATTCACTTCAAAGCTGACCTTAGCAACAAAAAGGCTGACTGTCACCTCAGCCATAGGGACAGGCAACGGGAGCAATCCTCATTGAGAAGATTAGGGACACGTGGAACTCCCATGGGGATGGTCACTGTCTTAGAGAAGGTCCAGAAGGAAGCGTGGGTTACCTCCTAAGGTGGTATCTGCAGTGGATCACAATTACATAGCTTTGGGCAAATTGTTAGTAAAACCAGCTGAGAGGTTCAAGATTACAAGGCACAGACCCTGAATTAAGGGAGAGAGTGAGGATAAAAAGCCAAGGCCTTTGGGTTGTAAGGATGAGAGCCGTCATAGACTAGAATTAATAGTGCCGAAATGCCCAGTCTCAAAGCATGGGAACAGCTAGATTTGCTCTAAGGACTCTGCTCCTTGGCTTTGAATAAATTGTATGAAAACTGGGCAATTTGGGCACATTTAAAGACCTTAAAATTGATATGGGTCCTGATGATAACCTGAAGGTTTCAAATCCATCTAGAAAACATATTGCTGCTGCAGAAAACACACTATCTTGTTGCACAAAACAGCTTACCTAAAAAAAAAAGAAATCAAAGAACTAGGCTTCAGAGTTTCTATGAACTTGGAACTAAAAATCAGAATATCTGGAAAAGTGTAACTTCTCAGGAATCAGAGGACATGTACGGTGGCATAGGCCGAGAGATGCCTTCTAGTTTGTGAGTTTCTAAAGTAAATCTACCTAAATGTATAAAAGGATTTTGAGAAGTGGCTACTTACTATATGAAATTGTCCAGTGAGCTGGCATTCAAAAGCTTACATCTGACCCCTATGACTTCTAAATAAACCTGCAGTCTGATAGAGTCAACTGAACTTTATTAAGCGTATTGTAGACCCTGTTGCCTAAGTAATGGTGAAACCAATGTATCATTTTGGCTGAATGCTAATAATGCACCTTAGGTGATGCAACCTTAGGGGTTGAACTTGGTGGGGTTTTCAAATCTTCAATGGACTCCCAAATGCCTACTGATCTCTCGTTGAAGCAAGTGATAGGGAATGGGCTAGGGATGTCTTAGAACTCAGAATGCAAGGATACTTAGAGCAAATCTAGCTGTTCCCACAAAGCCCAAGACCCGAAACAAACAAAACGCAAGATGCAGGGGGAGAGACTCACACGGATTTCTGTTCATTCATTCATGTTTCCAGCGGGCATGGTTTTAGAAATCACTGTTTGCCAACTGCTAAGCTAGCAGCTGATGAAAACGCCATGGGCCTTGTCTTCAACAGAAAGAAGGCAGATCCCCAAAATTACTTATCAGCTCCCATTATTTACTTTTGCTTTTCTTTTTATTACCAACATATCCTAAGAACCAATAAGGTCTTTCTAGCACTATGTGATGCAAGTGTCAGCAGTTAAATAGACAGATTTTTTTTCTGCCTAACGCAGTAATTTTTTTCCTAATCATAATAGCACTCAGATCAATGGAAGGAAAGCAATAGTAATGGCTCAGTGCTGCTCTCAGTACTCCAACAAAGGCATGGCTAAAGAAAATACCAAAAAAATGGAGTCTTGTGTTCATTGGATTTACAGCTTTAATGGCCTATCTTAAAATTAAGGCTTGAATAGAACAGTCTTAGCACTTAAACATTGAAGAACAGATTGATCAGACCCATATTCTATTTCTTAAGTTCAACAGAAGACAAGAATAAATTGTATACCCAAAAGCATTCACCTCAAGAAATGGAGGAAATGTTGATTGAATTCTTACCTCAGAACATCCAGTCAGTTTGAATTCTATGTCAAACTAGAAATTGTCATTGACGTCTATCATCAACATAGAGCTTTTCTACCAAAAAGCCACTTTCCCTGGTGTGAATCCATCTCCTGCCTCTCAGCAAAACTTCAAATGTGTTTTCAAATGTGCAATATTCAAGGCCTCTCATAAACACCAAGAAAACCCCAAAAGAATTTCATTTCTAAGTGTAGCTAATGTAGGGATGAATCAGATTTCCAAGTGAATCTCTGAAACATTCATATGAAAAGTGTGACCAGTCTGCAGAATGAGACTGTAGACCTGTACGTAATGAAAAGCCTAGTGCTGTACTTGCAAAATGGAGCAGAGGCTAAAGTTATCAGCTACATCAGTGAGTCCATCTAGCTGTAATTTTCTTGTCCTGAGTTGTAAAGAAAGGAAAGAAGGAAAGAAGGAAAGAAAGAAAGAAAGAAAGGAAAAAGGAAGGAAAAAACACCTTCTTGGAATCTATTGCTGTCTCATCTAATCTACATTGAGTATTTCTATTAATGTGTTTAGAAAAGGCTTAGAGGCTTAGAGGGGAGTGCTTTGCACTAGGAATCAGGTCTGGGTTCTAGTCTTTGCTAAGTTTGGAAAGCCGCATACCCATCTATTTCTTTCTAGGTTGTTCTTTTAACCCAGCTCACTTCAAGCAGCATTCACCATAAACCAATAGATGTGATCCATGGTCTATGGAAAAACAGCCCCTCCTTACTCCCACCTGTTCCCAAACTGCTCCCATTCTGATCTTGACCCACTTAGGTCTGGAAACAAGGCATGATTTATCTTTAATAATACTGATTCTGCACCTCCAAACTTGCTGTTTGTAACTGGGTCACTTTGTGTATTTTGAACTTTCCCTCAAGGACCCTTCTTAGACTGTCCTTATGGTTTGTTTTTGAAGTAGACAACCTCGGAGAGAATCTCCTGACCAAATGAAACCTTGAAGGCCAAAAGGCTAGCTTGAGTCTGTGCCTGCCTAATCCCCTGGGTTGGGTGGGGGACACAAAGGAACTCCATTTTCTCTCTGTAAAATAAGGGGATGGCCCAGATAAGTGCCATGCTGGCTTCCTACCCTTCTGCTACAAATAAATCATTTTTAAGTTATATGACTAACTAAACGGTAGTGTCATAGGAACGTATAATCTTTCTAAATTGTTCATATTTTAATTCCACATATTTTGCTTATTAATAACACTTAGTGGAAATGTAGGATTTATTCATTATGCACAAGAAAGCAAAACCTTTTGCTTACTTAATTATGTGAAGTGAAATAAAACCTAGTAGCTTATATATGTCACAGAAATTACTTACTTGTTAATACTCAGAAAGACATATTTAGGGGAAGGATTTTATACCTCCTCTTCCCAGCTGAGCAAACTGCGTTGGGGAGAGAACTACCACACTTGTACCCTGTACTTCCCACCTGTTCCTTTTCCTCCACCCCTTTCATAGCTTCTCCCATGGAGATAATGTGATTTCTTCTGGTCAGTTGGATGCCTCTATTATGATAGCTTTTACTATTGGACACACTTACTAGGTCTTTAAGGTTTGGTCTCAACTGGCTTTCCTCTTTTACTCGCTACCATAATTTATATGAAAACATTTTCAATTTCAACAAGAGAAGATCCTTAAAGGCTGTCAAGACCTGAAGGCAACTAAGTTGGTTGTTTGGGTCACTGAGTAGAAGTTGATTAAGCCTCTTATGAGAAGCTATGAAGTTATATAAGCACAGGTATGCAAACACGTAAATGTAAGTAGGACCCCAGCATTGAAAAGATTAGGTTTGAGACCAAATCTTAATTGTCTTCAATACCTAGTGCGTTTCTCTTCCCCAACTAATGAAGAATCATCTTCCCAGCATTCCAACATCAGTAGACTAATTCAAGTTCATGTGTTAACATGTTATCCTTGTGGGAAAAGTAATTTGGATGAGAGGTCCTCCTAGCTTGGTCAGATATCTACATGTTGGTTCCTTAAGGCTAAATATTTAAGTTATAACGTGGCCCAATTCATTAGCAATATCACTTCATAACATCTAAGTTTTCTTTCCTCAAATTCTCTTTGTAATAAGTGTTGTAGCAGTGCCTTCACTCACTCAATACTCACCTAACCCAAACCAACTGCCTACCTTGAATTTCCAGCACATGGTACCAACTCCTATTGGTTCCAGTATCTATATCATCGTCT
Organism: Cryptoprocta ferox; assembly: GCA_028646485.1. Classification (NCBI taxonomy): domain Eukaryota; kingdom Metazoa; phylum Chordata; class Mammalia; order Carnivora; family Eupleridae; genus Cryptoprocta; species Cryptoprocta ferox. The sequence continues at coordinate 8,700,055 of CM053579.1, read as the reverse complement.
TGATTCCTTCTCTCCTTTTGTGATGGAGCTGAGTAGAGCTAGAAACAAAACAGAAATGAAACGTGAGTATTTACCCAAAAAAGTGGTGCTAGGGACATTTTCTTTTCACTTACACAGCAACTGTTTGCTTCTCTACTATTTGCCCTGGTAAAATTTTCATGCCAAGGATGGATAATGTCATTGCTGTGACAATACCCATTACATCTGTGTAGCACTTTACTATTACAAAAATATTTCATATCTATATTTTATTTAATCTTGTAGGTACATGGATAAGTTCAGTCTCCTAGGTAACTTATTCCGCCCTACTTAAGACATTAACAAATGCATATTTCAATATAACACTTATTAAGACTAATGTCCTGAATACAGATAATTGGAATTGGTGTGGCCCAAGAGGGTTGGTTCAAGCTAATTTCTATTCAATTGAGTCAGTATTTATTCTCCCAATTCTCCACCAATATGCCAATAGAAGTTACAGGCAAGCAAAGCTCAGTACAATATGAGGGCAGATGTTCAGAGCAATATCACTGTTCAAAAGTGGTATAGTCTGCCCCAGGAAGCAGTGAGTTCCTTGTCACTACAGGCATTCAGCTAATGGCTGGTTGATCACTTGTAGAGAAATGGTAGAGGATATTCTTGCATTATATATTGACATGGTTTAGATGACTCCTTTAGAGTTTAAATCTTTGAACCCAAGAAACTAATTTTTCCACTTATTTAGCCTGTGGCCTATTATTTATCACCTATGTGAACGATTTCTATCTAAAGGCCCACCATTTTATTTTTTAAGTTTTTTAATTTTAATTCCAGTATAGTTAACACAGTGACAGCTTCAGGTGTACGATATAGCAACTCAACAATCATGTGCATTACTCAGTGGTCATCATGATAAATGTACTCTTTAATCCCAGTCACCTATTTCACCCATCCCCACACCCAAAAGACCCACCATTTTAGAATCCAATCCAATTCTTTCTAATCCAGGCCCACCATTGTCTAGAATTTGGTTTCTAGTCTAAATTGTTGGTTATCTGATCTTGTGAACATACAACCATTCAAGAACTACTTCCTGCATCTCGTATTTCAGCTTTGGGTATGAACTGACAAATGTCATGTATCTGTGTATGGTTTCTGAATATATGTATCATGTTTCTCCCATCTCAAAAGCAAAAAGAAAGAGAGCTGTGTTCGTCAAGGCAAGACAAGTTTTACAAAAATTGCAATTTAACATTCTCACATTATTCACATAAAAAATCTGTCTTTTCAATACAGAAATGACTCCCAGCCTGTTTAGCCCACCAATTTCCACAGTGAGGACCAGGTAGTACTGGTCTGCCAGCTCAGCACCACAGCAAGCCCTGGGTTTAAGTTAACCTATTTTCTAGGAGAGAAGATATTTTAAGGGATGCTACGCCAGAGCTCTAAATTCAGATTTAAGTGAACATTTATGGTCAATTCACACCAGCCAGAACTTTTCAACACCCCCCACCCCCATCATTCTTCACACTCAGGGGAATACCCCATAGAATGTTGCTGTTAGACTTGCCCTCAATCCTGCATCTAGCCCTTCTGGCTACAGTAACAGCAGTATGGCTCAAAATCTTCTTTGATGCCTATCTGATCCGTGATAAAATAATACATCCTTATTATGCTCAACATGGAGACTATCTGCTTTATCACTGCTGCCCCCTCTCCACCCAGCAATTTCTCTCCAATTCTCTTTTCTCCTATTGAAAGAGGCACGGGGGACAAACCAGCAAGTCCACCACATAGATCAGCAGTATGCAAACTTTGGCGTTCATTAAAATCGCCTGAAGAGCTTGTTAAAACACACACGGCGGGGACCTCCCTCAAGGGTTTCTGATTCAGTAGGTCTGGAGGGGGTCCCAGTAATTTACATGACTAACAAGTTCTCAACTGATGATGATGATGATGCTGATCCAGGGATCACGCTAGAAGAATCACCAGCATAAGGAGAAATCTAACGAGGTAAATGCCTGTCTTCCTCATTGCACACACCTCCAATCTCTGAGTGAATTTCTTAGAGCCCTTCACACATCTCCTTCTCCAAGAGGGTGAAACTCCAGAAGGCCACTGATGCATGCTTTCCAGCATTTCGAATCTTTTTCTCTAGGCTTATGCTTATATAAGCATAAAACACTGGAAGTTACAGAACCTGTTCAGCTGTTTCTTACTATGCTCTGCAAAGAGTGTGTATTAATTTCCCGGGGCTGCTATAACAACATATCACAAACTTGGTGGCTTAAACAACAGAAATACATTGTCTTAGAGTTCTGGAGGCCAGAACTCTGAAATGAAGTTGTCCGTAGAGTCTTGCTCCCTCTGAAACCTCTAGGGGAGCTTTTTTCCCCCTCATCTAGCCTTTGGTGGTTTGCCAGCAAACTTTTGCATTTTTTGTCTTGCAGTTGTCTTCATCATCATGATGTTCTCCTTGTGTGTCTCTGTGTCTTCTCATGGACATCTTCATTTTATTTTTTCCAGCGTGATTGAGGTAAAATTAACAAATCAAAATCATATATATTAAAAGAATACAATGTGATGATTTGACACACCTATGCATTGTGAAATGATTAACACTATCAAGCTAATTAACACATTTATGACCTTGCATAGATTCCATTTCTTTTGGTGGTGAGAATATTTAAGATCTAGTCTCCTAGCAAATATCAAGTATACAATACAATATTAACTATAGTCACTCTGTCTCATATTAGATCCTCAGAGCTTATTAATTTACAACTGAAAGTTTATCCATTGTGACCAATATCACACCATTTCCCTCACCCCCCAGTTCCTGGCAACCACCATTCTACTCTGGTTCTGAGTTGAACTTTTTTAGATTCTGCATATAAGTGAGACCAGAAAGTATTTGTCTTTCTTTGTCTAGAATATTTCACTTAGCATAATATCTCCCCCAGGTTCATCCATGTTGTGGCAAATGGCAGGATTTCTTTCTTTGTTATGACTGGATAATATTCCATTATATGTATATAATTCATTTCCTTTATTTCTTCATTCATCACGTATGTTTATTTAGGATGTTTCCATATTTTGATTATTGTTAATAATGCTGCATGAATATGTGAGTGCAGATATCCCTTTGATATATTGATTTCATTTCTTTTGGATATATACTCCGACGTGGGGTTGCTGAATTATACAGTTCTATTTTTAATTTTTTGGGGAACCTCCATACTGTTTTCCATAATGGCTGTACCAATTTATATTTTCTTATATCATGTGCAAGGGTCCCCTTTTCTCCATACCCTGCCCAACACTGGTTATTTCTTGTCTTTTCAAGAATACCAATCCTAATAAGTGTGAAATAATATCTCATTGTGTTTCTTATTTGCATTTCCTTGATGATTACTGATGTTGAGGACATTTTTATACTATTGTTGGCCATGTAGGTGTTTTCTTTGGAGAAATGTTTATTCAGGTCCTTGGCCCATTTTTAAATCAAATTATCCGATTTTTTTTTTTTGCTATTGGGTTGTATGTGTTCCATATATATGTTGGATATTAACCCTTTTCAAAAATATGGTTTTCTGGGGCACCTACCTGGCTGGCTCAGTCAGAAGAACATGTGACTCTTGATCTCAGGAGTCATGAGGTTGAGACCCACGTTGGGTGTAGAGATTACTAAAAAGAAAACATAAAAAATATATGGTTTTCCCATTCTGTAGGTTGCCCTTTCATTTTGTTGATGGTTCCCTTTGTTGTGCAGAAGTTTTTTTAGTTTGATGTAGTCCCACTTGTCTGTTTTTGCTTTTGTTGCCCTTGCTTTTGGTGTCAAATTAAAAAAAAAATGTTGCCTGCAGGAGAATGAAACTAGACCACTCTCTTATACCATACACAAAAATAAGCTCAAAATGGATGAAGGACCTGAATGTGAGACAGGAAACCATCAAAACCCTAGAGGAGAAAGCAGGAAACAGCCTCCTTGACCTCAACCGCAGCGATTTCCTCCTTGACACATCCCCAAAGGCAAGGGAATCAAGAACCAAAATGAACTATTGGGATCTCATCAA
>CM053579.1:8647164-8695500 GCA_028646485.1 Cryptoprocta ferox | reverse complement strand
ACACTCTGTCTCTCAAAAAATAAACGTTAAAAAATAAAAAATAATGCTGTAATCAATGTAGGGGTGCATATAACTTTTCAAATTAGTGTTTTTGTTTTCTTTGGGTCAGTACCCAGTAGTGTGATTATGGTATCATGTGGTATATCTATGTTCAATTTTTTGGAGAAACTTCCATACTGTCTTCCACAGTGGCTGCAACAGTTTAAATTCCTACCAACAGTGCATTAAAGGTTCCTTTTTCTCCACATTCTTGCTTACACTTGTCATTTATTGTTTTCTTTTATTATTCTAGTCATTCTGGGTATGTCCCTTAATTGCTAAAGGGAACATTATTTTTTTCACATTTGATCTCATTCATAAATGACTGTCAAGAATGGCTTGAAAGGCTGCAAAAGTTCAAGAATGAGGAAAATTCCCCACACTATAACTGGCTTTATTTGACTATAAAAGGAATAGCAATGTGGAAAGGTGGGCAAGCACTTGATTAGAAATCAGGAGATATGGAATCTAGCCTTGGCTTTGCTACTGTCTTCATCTGTAATATAAAAGGATTACTCTATTGGGGTCTCTATCGGGTCTCTATTGATACCTTACTACTCTCGGATTCTGTTGGGTCTCTCTTGATACCTTACTACTCTCAGATTATAAAGTAATATTCAGCATTTTGTTAACTCAGCTGGTTATAGTGTTAGTAAAGGAAGGTAGACTTATGGGTTTGTTTGCTTTTTAAATGAACTTTTACTTTTGAAAAATCTTAGATTTACAGAAAAGTTGCAGAGTACAGAAAGTTCTCATATACCATACATTTTCTCTAAATGTTAACATCCTACATAACCATGGTTCATTTGGGTAGACTTACAGGTTTAAACCATTAATTTGCTGCCAAATCATTGAATTCGTTTGTCAAATATTTACTTGGTGTCTACTATGTGCTGGGCACTCTTTTAAGCACTATGCACCAGGAGCTCTTCTAGACGGAGAAGGGTGGGGAAGAGGGAATGAATTTCATGCTGTCAAGAAGCTTATATTATAGTGAGATAAAACATACAACACTAGATAAATAAGTAAAGTAAACAGTACACAGATGAAAGTATGTGCAAAAGAGAAACATAAAGGAAGGAAGAAGGAAAGGGGCTGCCAAGAGGCCTGGGGATTGCAATTTTAGATAGTGGCCAAGGGAGACTAAAAGAAAATAGGGACAAACTTTGAAGATATCCGTAAGAACAACATTCTAGGCAAAGGAAAGAGAAAATGCAGTCTTGGAGTAGGAACATGCCTGATGTGTTTGAGGAACAGCAAGGAGGCCAGTGTAACCTAGAGGGCCATTAGATATAAATTCGTAAGCCACTATAATGACTAATGTGATGAGATGGAAACACTAAGAAAACTTCGGAATGTGTTTTTAAAACCTAGTAAACAGGACAAGTGGATTCCTTGTATGGGGAAAAGAGAGAAATTAAGGATGACTGAGATTTTTAGTAGGAAAGAGGACAGGAAGCAAACCTTGGGTTTGGCCATGTTAAAATTGATTTTCTTATTAGGTAGTTGAAACGAAAGCCAATTGTAGCAATTCAGGGCTAGACATATAATTGTTATTAGCATATAGATGGTATTTAAAGCCATCAGGGGCTGAGTAAGATTACCTAAGGAGAGAGTTTATACAGAGGGAGGATGTTAAGCTCTGCAACATCCAGAGCTCAAATAAAGAAAGAGGTAGCAAAGAACACCAAGAAGATACAGTCAAATAGGAGAGAGAACAGTGAAGTGTAGTGTCCCAGTAGCAATGTGAAGAAAAGTGTTCAAAGAAAGAGAGGGGCACCTGGGTGGCTCAGTCAGTTAAACATCTCATTCTTGATTTCCACTCAGGGCATGATGTCACAATTCGTGGGATCTAGCCCCGAGTCAGGCTCCTCACTGAGTGTGGAGCCTGCTTGCGATTCTCTCTCTCCTGTTCTCTCTGCCCCTCCCACCCTCAAAAATAAGTAAATAAACATTTTTTAAAAAGAAAAGGAAAAGGAAAAGGAAATCTTGTCATATGTGACAATATGAATCAACCTGGAGTACATTATGCTAAGTGAAATAACTCAGTCAAAGAAGGAAAAATACTTCACGATTCCACTTACCTGAGAGATCTCAAATAGTCAAATTCATTGAAGCAAATAATAGAATGGTAATTCCAGGGGCCAGAGGAGTGGGGAAATGGGGAGTTGCCATTCAAGGAGTATAAAGTTTTAGTTATATAAGATGAATAAATTTTAGAGTTCTGCTGTATGACACTGTGACTATACAACAGTGCTGTACTGTACTTAAAATTTGTTAAGGTGCTAGGTGTCATGTTAAATGTTTTCCACTCTAATAAAGAAGTAATAATTCATTAAAAGTGGCATTGTAAAAAATAAAAAAATAAATCTGTAAATGAAATAAATAATAGGTGATCACCACTGAAGATATAACTTATGATAAGTTATCAAGGTTAATTATCATTTCTGCACCCAGTGCCCAAAAAAAGTGAAGAAAAACAGGAGAATAATTAAGGGGCACAGAAAACAGATGTAGAAATTCCAAGATACTTGAAGGAAAATACTCAAAGTATTCATAATATATTTCTAAGCAACCGCAGGGATAACTATCAACATGTTAACAATGGTCACCTCTAAATGGTAAGAATAAAAGTGACACTTCCCTTTTATAAAAAATGTAAGATACTCGAAATAGAGAATTGAGATTATGGAAGGGAGGAAATGATGAAAATAATAAAAAAAAAAACAGATGGGAAAGTCTATCAGGGACTAAGTGTCTGAAAGCTCAAAACAATGAATACACATTTGAAAAGAATACCTATTTAAGCAAATAATATTTGAGTAAAGTTTAGGACCCCAAGAGAAAAGTTTGAAGAGATAGGAAAACAAGTTACCTACAAAAGGATTTCTGTCTGCTCCTTTATCATATCAAGCTATTTCCAGCTCCTCAGGTTTTTATACTATTTCATTTGCTTGGAAATATCTAACTTTATTTCTCCACATTACTTGTTCATTCTCATATTTCAGGTTTCAGAGGAAATGCCACTCTCTAAAAGTGGCCCTTTTCTGATCCCACTAATTAAGTAGGTTTCCTGGTATTCTCTGTTATTAGCATCCTATTTATCTTTTCCAATTCTTATAAATATAGCAATTATTCCATTTTGCCTATTTATTTTTATGTGTCTTGCATTATCATATAAACTCCATGAAGAAAGTGTATGATATTCATGTACCTACTGTTGTGTCTGGCACAGAGCAGCTATTTTAATTTTTTATTATTTTTAATTTATTTTGTTTATTTGTACTGTATTTCAATTTTATTTGACATGCTAATTCTTTTTTTAAAAAATTCCAGTATAATTAACATACAGTGTTATATAACTGCAGGTGTACAATATAGTGATTTAACAATTCTATACATTACTCAGTGCTCATCACCATAAGTGTACTCTTAATCCTCTGCACCTATTTCACCCATCCCCCCTTCCCACCTCCCCTCTGGTAACCACAAGTTTGTTCTTCTATTTAAGAGTCTGGTTTTTTTGTCTCTTTTTTTCTTTGTTTCTTAAATACCACATGAGTGAAACCATATGGTATTTATCTTTCTCTGACTTATTTCACTTAGCATTATAGCCTCTAATTCTCTCCATGTTGTTGTGAGTGGCAAGGTTTCATTCTTTTTTTTATGAATGAGTAATATCCCATTGTATATATATACCCCCTCTTCTTTATCCATTCATCTATTGATGGACACTTGGGCTACTTCCATAAATTGGCTATTGTAAATAATGCTGCAAGAAACATTAGAGGTGCATGTACCTTTTCAAAGTAGTGTTTTCATATTCTTTGGGAAAATACATGGTAGGAAAATTGTTGGATCATATAGTAATTCGATATTTAATTTTCTGAGGAAGCTCCATACTCTTTTCCACAGTGGCTGCACCAGTTTGCATTCCCACCAACAGTGCACATGGCTTCATTTTTCTCCACATCCTTGCCAGCACACTTGTTTTTTTTTTTTGTTTCTGATTTTAGTCATTTTGAAGGGTGTGCGGTGAGATACCGTGGTTTTGATTTGCATTTCCCTGATGATGAGTGATGCTGAACATCTTTTCATGTGTCTGTTGGTCACCTGGGTATCTTCTTTGGAGAAATGTCTCTTCATGTCTTCTGCCCATTTTTTAACTGGATTATTTGTTTTTTGGGTGTTGAGTTGTATAAGTTCTTTATAGATTTTGGATACTAACCCTTAATCATATATGCCATTTGCAAATATCTTCTCCCATTCCATAGGTTGTCCTTTAGTTTGTTGATTGTTTCCTTTGTTGTATAAAAGTTTTTTTTTTATTTTGATGTAGTCCCTATGGTTTATTTTTGCTCTTATTTCTCTTGCTTCAGGAGACATCTAGAAGAATGGTGCCGAGGCTAATGTCAGAGAAATTACTGCCTGTGCTCTCTTCTGGAATTTTTATGGTTTCAGGTCTCACATTTAGTTCTTTAATCCATTTTGAATTTATTTTTGTGCATGGTGTGAGAAAGTGGTTCAATTTTCACACCAATTGTTGAAGAGACGATCTTTTTCCCATTACATATTCTTGCCTACTTATTGAAGATTAATTGACCATATAATCATGGGTTTATTTCAGCACTCTCTATTCTGTTCTATTGATCTATCTGTCTATTTCTCTGACAGTACCACACTATTTTGATTACTACAGCTTTATAGTGTATCCTAAAATCCGGGATTGTGATACTTCCAGCTTCGTCCTTTTTCAAGAATTTTTTGGATATCTTGGTATTTTGAGAAGTATTGCATTAAATCTATAGATTGCTTTGGGTATTGTGGACATTTTAACTATATTTGTTCTTCCGATCCAGGAGCATGGAATATCTTTCCATATGTTTGTGTCATCATCAATTTTTTCATCAGTGTTTTATAGTTTTCAGAGTACAAGTATTTCACCTCTTTGGTTAAGTTTATTTGTACATATTCTCTTCTTTTTGGAGCAATTGTAAATTGGACTGTTCTCTTAATTTCTCTTTCTGCTACTTCATTATTAGTGTATAGAAATGCAACAAGTTTCTGTATTGATTTTGTATTCTGTGATCTTACTGAACTCATTTATCAGTTCTAGTACTTTTTTGGTAGGGTCTTGAGGGTTTTCTCTATATAGTATCATGTCATCTGCAAATAGTGAAAGTTATGCTTCTTTCTTACCAATTTGAATGCCTTTTATTTATTTATATTTCTTGTTTGATTGCTTTGGCTAGGACTTAGAATATTATGTTGTTTTGTTCCTGGTCTTAGTGGGGAAAGCTCTCAGTTTTTCACCATTGAGCACGATGTTAGCTATGGATTTTTTATATATGGCCTTTATTATTTTGGGGTATGTACCCTCTAAACCTACTTTGTCGAGGGTTTTTATCGTGAATGTTGTACTTTGTCAAATGCTTTTTCTGCATCTACTGAAATAATCATGTGGTTTTATCCTTTCTCTTGTTGATGTAATGTATCTCTTGTTGATGTACCACTCTTGCATCCAAGGAATAAATCCCACTTGATCATGGTGAATGAATTTTTTTAAGGTATTGTTGGATTCAGTTTGCTAATATTTTGGTGAGGATTTTGATGTCTAAGTTCATCAGAGATATTAGCCTGTAATTCTCTTTCCTATAGCATCGTTACCTGATTTTGGTATCAGGGTAATACTGGTCTCATGGAATGAATGAATTTTGAAGCTTTCCTTCCTCTTCTATTTTTTGGAATAGTCTGAGAATAGGTATAAACTCTTCTTTAAATGTTTGGTAGAATTCACCTGTGACGCCATGTGGACGTGGACTTTTGTTTGTTGGGAGTTTTTTGATTCCTGATTCAATTTCAGAAAGTTATATGTTTCTAGGAATTTATCCATTTCTTCTAAGTTGTCCAATTTTTTGGCATACAATTTTTTCATAATATTCTCTTATAAGCCTTTGTGTTCTGTGGTGTTCATTATTTCTCCTCTTTCATTTCAGATTTTCTTTGAGTCCTGTTTTTCTTTCATTTTTAATTTATTTATTTATTTTTTGATGAGTTGGGCTAAGAGTTTATCAATGTCGTTGATTTTTTTCAAAGAACCAGCTCTTGGTTTCAATGATCTGCTCTATTGGGTTTTTCTTGGTGGTGGTGGTTGTTTGTTTCTATTTTGTTTATTTCTGCTCTAGTCTTTATTATTTCCTTCCTTCTATTGGTTTGAGGTTTTGTTTGTTCTTTTTTTCCTCTAGGTCCTTTAGGTATAACAATAGGTTGTTTATTTGAGATTTTTCTTGCTTCTTGAGATAGACCTGTATTACTATAAACTTCCTCCTTAGAATCACTTTTGCTGCATCCCCAAGATTTTAGTCTGTTGTAGTATCATTTTCATTTGTTGCCGTGTATTTTTTATTTACTTTTTGATTTCTTGGTTGACTCATCCATTGTTTAGTGGCAGGTTGTTCAACCTCCATGTATTTCTGTTCCTTTCAGATTTTTTCTTGTGGTTGATTTCTAATTTTATAGCATTGTGGTCGGAAAAGATGCATGGTATGACTTCAGTCTTTTTTAATTTGTTGAGACTTGTTTTGTGGCCTAATATGTGATCTCTTCTGGAGAATGTTCCATGTGCACTTGAAAAGAATGTGTATTCTGCTGTTTTAGGATGGAATGTTTTGGATATATCTGTTAGATCTGGTCCAATATGTCATTCAAAGACATTTTTCCCTTGTTGATTTTGATTAGATGATCTACTGCTGTAAGTAGGGTGTTAACATCCCCTATTATTATTGTATTACTATCAATTACTTCCCTCATGTTTCATTTTAGCTGCTTTATGTATTTGGGGTGTTTCATGTTGGGTGCATAAATATTTACAATTGTTAGATCTTCTAATTGGATTGTTCTCTTTATGATTTATGTAATATCTTTCTGTATCTCGTTAGTCTTTGTTTTAAAGTCTATTTTGTTCAATGTAAGTATTGCTATCCCAGGTTGTTGGGTTTTTTTCACTTCTATTTGCACGATACTTTTCTATACCTTCACTTCCAATCCAGAGCAAGTGTTTCAAGTGTGATTTGTGGAACAGATGAGAAAAGAATCAGATGGACCTCAGACTTTTCTTTGGCTACACTGAATACTACTTTTCATTGGAATGATGTCTTTTTCTCATTCATTCAACAAATATTTAATGAGGTCCTACTATATACCCAGTACTGGGCTTGGTGCCGATAATACAGCATATGCTGTCTTCTGCCTTGAAGCTATCCTTTAACTGCTTGAGCATAAGTGACACCTATCTGAACATCTTGGTTAGTGTTTGCTTCCATGGGGACATTACATTCTTTATAGTTACAAGTGAATACATCCCCATTTGTTTAATTTTCTTTCCAATGTACTTGAAAATGCTTAGGTGGAAGTGTTTAAAAGAAACATGAGATCCTAAAGAAATGTGAGCCCATCCCACCTAAAAATATTAAAATTACATATAAACTAAGTTATCTAGTATCTGGGTAATGAGGATTCTCATGTGGGTAACTGAGGCCATTTGGAGAAAATGTCTCATTCTATGTAGTTCTGTATGTTTTCTAGATCATTAAATCCAAGTCATTTCACAGTGCAGGCATCACAATATAAAAGTAAATGCCCAGAGCATTTGCATTTTTAACACAGCTTTAGCCCTGAACTACTTGTGACTCATTCTTGATTCTATTTTCTTCTGAATGTTTTCCTATATACAAACTCATTTTGCCTCCTTTGTGACCTTCTGTTAGATATATTCATCACTATTTTTCTGGACATAACCTTCCATTGCTTCTGTGACTTTTGGTTTCTCTGGCGAACATTATACCTGATCTCCTTTGTACTGTCTATAAGCCTCTGTGTGTGTTTGATCTTGTGTGTTTGATCTTTGTGTGTTTGGGTTTGCCCCAGCCATATGAGTATAAATCAGACAGAGTTGAAGGTTATTGAATACTGGAAGGCACTTAAATATTGGAAAGTCTAGCATACTGGTGAGGGAGAAGCTTGGGGGTGAAGGTCAATTTAATTGACCTTCAATTTGGCAACAACCTTCTTTAAATCTATTTTGGGAGAGAGAGCGCACATGCACCTGGGAGAAGGAGAGAGAGAGGGAAAGAGAGAATCCCAAGCAGGCTCTGCACCGCCAGTACAGAGCCCGATGCAGGGCTCGATCCCACGAACTGTGAAACCATGACCTGAGCCTAGATCAAGAGTTGGGTGTTTAACCAAATGAGCCGCCCAGGTGCCCCATGGCAACAACCTTCTTGACCCACCCTGTAGGGGGCATCTACTCATCTGTATAACACCCATCCCAACTAGCTAGCCAAGAGGAAATAGCCCCTAGTACAGTGTATGAACACAATTTTTACTTCCTCAAAAAAGGGTCTTGTTTTCTTATGTTCACCTCAAAATCATCAGGCTCCAAAACATGGCAACTGGCCTTGACAGGTCAAAATTCTGGTAACACATATGGCTATTACATGAATTCTGGTTGCCAGCCAATTGAAAAATTTAAAAAAATATATCCATCCCCCCATTTTCACTCTCCATCCAAGATGCACCCTTCTCTAGCTTGCCTATTCTTGCTTCTTAGTATTCAACCGTGTGAGTCATCTTTGGCTTTTTTTCTCAATTTTCTCCATCTCACACTCCATTGATCAGCTGGTCCTGTCAGTTCTTTCTAGTATGTATCTAGGAACATGAAGCGTTCTGTCTGATGCTAGTGCTACTTTTCTGGCCTCAGCCTTCTTCACATTGGTTCTTCCTGCTTCCATGGCTCTGCTCATTTTACCTTGCATTTGCTTATCTAATTACCTGTAATCTTTCCACATAAGCATCCACTACCCTGCTCAAGAATTTATGGAACCTTCTTAATTTTTTTGTTCCAAATCTTTATTCAGTCTGGCCTTCAAGGATTTCTCAAAACTGACTTCATCTTACCTGTATTTTTTCCCCAATATAACAAAGTATTATAGGCTTCAAGAGTCAGATAAGGAGAGTTAGAATAATTTCCACCATTTATGAGCTTTGTAAATGTGGGAAATTTATTCAACCTGTGAAGGTCTTGGTATCCTCATTTGAAAAATTAGGATAAAAATACTTTTATCACAGGACTACTGAGAGGAATAAATTAGAGGATACAAAAAAGGAATCAAAACAGTTCATATTGTATGATAAATTCTCAGATGATGATGATGACAATGATGACGATGATGATACTACAATCTGGATCAGTTTTGTTCAAATAAGCTAGCTTTTATATTCGTTATTTATTTGTTGGCTTGTTGTTTTATTTTTGCTTTTTAAATTGTCTATCCCTTTGGTATTCGTTTTTAAGGAAAAGAAAATTGCCTCATCTCACCTATATTCCTTAGCAGACTCAGGTGCCTTTGGCACTCCTAGAGGGTAGTTTTAGGCAATGAATAGCTGTCTGTTGCTCTAGAGTTTGTCATTCTAACATTTCTGAGTAATGAAATTGCCATATGAGACCATTTTGACAGTATTCCCTAACATACCAGTTCATAAAGGAAGCTATTTACTGCCTATAGAATACCCCAGGTAATGATGATATTGATTGAATCATCAAATAAATTGAATCAATAAAATGGTGAAACAGTATTGAAAGAAAAGGAAGTACCTGAGGATCATGGTTTAGACACTCACCAAACATGACTTGCTAACCTTTATCCTTTAGACTATATATAGCTTGTGAGGAAAACCAGTCACAGCACATTAAACTTTCTGGCTGAGTTTAATGGAAGTTGAAAATTCAACATTGTGTCCTGGAATGAGGACTGGACTTGAATGAGGGGACCAGGGTTTTAGCCCCAGCTATGCTATTAAGTTGTCAGAATTGGTCGAGTCCCTTTCCCTCTCTGATTTTCATTTTTTTCAAGTGTAAAGGTTAAAACTGTACTGGAAGGCCCAAAGATTTTTTGCTAACTCTAATATTTATTTCTCCAAATTCTGGGCAACACCAGGTTTTGGTTGCATATTTTACTTTTAATAAGAAATGCTTGATATATGGGGGGAGAAGCACTAATTGAGGGCAAGACCATCGGACTGATTCACAAATAGGCTTAGGCCTTTATAATTGTTTTTATAGTCATAGGAAGGAAAAAGCTCAAGGATATAATACTACATTAATATTATCCATAGGACATTTCCATAGGAATTTAAAGTCCACACATTCTTTTATTTGTTATTCATTCAAAAATACTTGTTAATATATATATTTCTTTAGATATTGCATTGGTATGCTGTGATAAGATGATCAACAAGACAAACACAGTTCCTCATTGAATTTACCATCCATTGGGAGAGACAAAAATCAAACAAAATATATAATTACAAATCCAAAAAGTGAAAGATGCAGGACCACTGATGCCAAACCCTTCCACATATATTTTCTCATTTGATCTTCCTCAAACCCATGGAAGTTATGAATTATCATTCGTGTTTACCAACGAAGAAGCACTATCTCTCTATATAGCTTGGGTCAACTTTAGAAGCCAGAAATAGTACCATATGAATGACTTTTAACTGGCCCAAGAGAATGAAGGAAGCTTCCAGAAAGAAGGAAAATATTTTGAAATACTGAAAAGCATATTTAAGGTGCATAGTTCCTCATTGGATCACTTGCCTTTTCTTCTGTGTTTGAAACACTTCCACATCTCCATTCCTAGGCTGACAGCATTTAGCCTAGTGGGCTCTCTTATTTGTTGAAATCTTACCCATCATTCCAAACTCACGTCAAAGATCATGTACCTTAGGAGATATCCTTATAATCACAGCGCATTACTATGCCCTCTCCCCTTTTACAGAACAATGGTTCTGATGTTAATTACAGCATTTATTGCATTCTGCCTTACGTCAGGTTGTTTATGCCTCATAGACTCTACTACTGATCAGTTCCTTGAGGGAAAGGACTATGCTTTATGTCTCCTTATGTCCCACATAGTGTTTTGTAAATAGTAGATGGTCAGTAAAATATATGCTGATATAAGAATAAAGAATTGTTCCTAAATTCTCCAGGCACTCTCAGGCATTTTTATTTTTTATGGGACACCGCTTTTCATTCTCCCCTATATCACTATATCCATAGCTCCTTCCTTAATGAAAGAATAAAATGGATCGGAACAAAGTTTAGCCGGCAAAGTGGCCAGATAATATTACTTTGAGGTCTGAATACACAGGAAAGGGCCTAGGCCAGTGAATAGGTAAAGACTGACATGCCAAAGGTATATGCCCATATACAGTGTCAGTCAGAAAGGTAACATGGAACGTGTTTATCATGTATCTGATCTGAAGATGGGAGAGACTATAGATAACACAGCAGTCAAACACTGGGAATTATGACTCAGGTACTCAGCTACTCAGCCAAGATGCTGACATTTGTTAAAGAGGAAATAAATGGAACCAGAGTAGAGGATTGTGCCTGCTTTAATTACATAAAAGGTATTATTTTTCTTTTTAGCAGCCAAGATGGTACATTTAACCATGTGACCTTGCAAGAGAAAAACAGGCCACTTTTTACTTAATTCTTTTCCTTTTTTCTGAACTTACGAAGGTAGACTTTTTGAGTCTGGAGGTGGAGTGCCGGGTGGCAGGTGGTAAGGTGGAGCAGAGCAATATGGCTGAGAAAGGAAGCTGAAAAGCCAAATATCTTGTATTTCAAAGCCAGAAAGCTGACCATTCTTTCCTAACTGAAGGGAATCGGCCCCTAGGACATAAATTGGGTCAGCAACGAAACTTCAATAAATGGTAATTAATATTAACCCTATTGAATGATGTCTACATGTGAGCACTTCTAGGGCTGTAATATCATATCCCCTTAAGACACATTCTGTATACAGTAAGCACATTTACTGAAGCCTTATTAGAAATACAGACCAGCAGAGCAGATCTAGTAATAAGAGGAAATATTGGCAGCGTGATTGAATTAAAATATCTCTCTGAGTCTCTCACCAAATACATTGGTACAGAAGCCTCACAATTAGCTTCCCAATGAGCTTCTTTTCTAGAGCAAATGCGTATGTTTTCTATCTTTTTATTTAGGTCAATTAGACAATTAAAAGTGATTTCTTTATGTGCATTATTATTATTTCTATGAAAGTAATAACACAATTTGAATTGTATCAAATCATAATTTAAGTTCCAAAGTAGGGTCTCATGCTTCCTAGAGAAATCTCTAAGTCAAAGTTTACATATGAGGCAAATTTTATATAATTGAACAGAAACGATTTTCATTTATCACAGGCACACTTTCAGAAAAGACTCAACTCCTTCAAATGTAAGAACTGACTTGGGAACTAGAAATACAATTTAATGAATCATGGGCAGTCAGTCCTCTCTCTTCATTCAGTGTGAGACGGGGGCATTTGGGCTGGCTCCACTGCTCTCTGACTTGAGAGAGTTCAAATGAAGTCATTAGCATAGATCCAAATCGAATATAACAGTGTCCTTATAAAAAGGGGAAAGACAGAGACAGACATGTACAGAGAGAAGATGATGTGCAGATGCAGGGAGAAGACAGCCATCCAGCAGCCAAAGTGGGAGGCTTTGAACAGATCTTTCGCTTACAGCTCTCAGAAGGAAACAACCTTGCTCACACCTCAAGTTTGGACTTCTAAGACTCCAGAGCCATGAAATAATCAGTTTCTGTGCCTGAAGCCACCCAGTTTGTAGTACTTCATTATGGCAGCCCCAGGAAGCTAGTATAATTCTGGTCACCATTTCCCTTAGAAAAAAAAGAAGACATGAAAAAGAGTGGACCCAGAAGCATTTTATAACGAAAGTTCTTTTAGATGAACCCTGAACTAGTTTGAATATGCCTTCACGACACTTGATTCTCTTGGAATATATACCCGTATCTAAATATATAAACTCGTACATATACATATATATACATACATTTATAAATTTAAATTCAGTATGTATAACCTAATGCCATATGCTGTATGTGCATTGTTTCTTTCACTTTTGACTTGGGACACATATTACGTTTTTGCATTTTATACAATAGGACTTGATGCTCAGAAAATACTAGTAACGTGTTTAAGATTACACAGAAAACAGGTGAGAGAGCTGTAACTTGAACTCCATCTGGCCTGACTCCATTGTCTGGGTCCACAGTCACTGAGTTACGTTCACTTGAAGAGGAAGGGGAAGAAGAAAGCCATATAAGTTTCTACATATGCAGTATGACTACAGGATATAATTAAGACTTGTCCATGGAAAAATTTTGAAGAAAACCCAATTTAGTGTGGTTTGACCAGAGCATACAACAGGAGTAGGGATAATATTTGATGGGAATGGAAGTGTGGGCTGGGCCCATACTGTGGAAGTCCTTATAGACAGTGTTACTCAACTTTGTTTTTGTCTCTCTTACTTCACCCTTTCTTAGTGAGGCATCAATAAAAACCTCATTGTTTTTGATGTTTAGAGTAGAATATTATAATCCACAAAACCCTGGCCTGGTCCAACAGTGGATACTCACCTGTCTTACACATTGTGTCGAGAAATGACATAAAACTGAAGAATCCAACAGCGTTAAAAAGCTGTGCACAGACAGGGAGTGAACCCGAAGTAGTTTCAGCCTCTCGTGTCTTTCAAACTGGACTCCCAGAATGCAACATAGCTCAAATCTATGCTCGCGAGTCAAGAGCAATTTCGATTGCATGATAATCATTTGTGTGTTTTGGCTTTACATGCCAGCTTTCTTCACATCTACTAGATTTTTTGTTAAAATCATTGCAAGAAAGCCTGTCATATTTTACTATATAGTATATACTACACTCGAAAATGATGAGAACTGTTCTCAACAACAGCACGTCTTTTTATATCAAGGGTAAAGATCTAATCCTCAATATTAATCTCAATTTTTGTGAATGAATGAGCTCCCAGCAGGGATACAGGGATGCCCTTACCAAGGTGTCTTTCTCCCTGATATATTTATAATACAATCACACATATTATATATGTATATAACTGTATCCATATCTCATCAACATATCTGTCTCTCCAAATACATATTTGAAGTGTAGATTACTTATGCCACTTAAAAATGTGTTGCTATATATAATTCATTGCCATCTGTTCCTCTGATTTCTCTTTTATATTCTAAAAGTTCTCAGCAAATCATGAAAATCTGCATGGATTCCTGAAGTCCGCTATGTGGTAAATTATAGCATTTATAAGATGACCCAAAACAAAGCACTGGCCTAGGAAGAAAAGCGCTAGGAAATTCTTGATGACCCATGGATTACTATTTAATTGGCTTTAGAGAAATGCTTTGGCCCCTCTGAATCTCAGTTTTCTCATCTTTAAAATGAAAATAATGAACCTCACAGTCCTATGAATTAGGCACATTTTATCAAAGGTGATGAGAAAGGTTTAAACTTTCAGAGTGCTAAATACTTGCAAATTAGCGTTATTATTAACATGCATATATGTCAATATAAATAATTAAGGGCAAGTTGAGAATAATAGGAAAGAAAAGAGTTAAAAGGTTCTTTTAAAAGTTCCAAAGGTTCTTCCAAAGGTTCTTTTAAAAGTGAGCGATAGTCAGCGACTGTTTCTCAATACCTGTGAATACAACTTCAGTTCAGTTTGCTGAGAATATGCTACTGGTTCATGCATTCAATACCTACTCTATTTCAGTCATCGGTCTAGGTACTGAGGACAGAGCAGGGAACAAAGCAAATCCTTGCTCTAATGTAGCATCTGGGTGGGTGGGACGGAGGGAAAAAGACAATAAACAACCTAAATAACAGATACTAATAACCATATCTCATTTCATCCATGATGCCACTAATTATAAGACCCACCATTATTTTACACACCATCAAGGAACAAAAAATCATTGGTAAATAAATATGACAGGCCATTAAGTTGCAAGATGTATTACAATTTCAGAGATAGTAAAATGTGCAAAAGGCACTGCATCTTGGGATTGATGAAGTGTAATGCAGTCGAAAATTAGTAGGTCGTAAGTAACAGGAGAAGAGAGAGGAAGGAAGGGGAAAGCAGAGTCTGGGGAATGTGGTCTCACTGCAGCATTAAAGAGGCCGGTCAATGGAGAAGTTGCCTAGGGCAAACTACTTACCACAAACCAGTGGCTTAAAAGAACACAGATTCGTTTTCTCAGAGTTCTGGAGGCCAGACGTCCAAACGTAAGGTGTCAGTGGGGCTGCACTCCATCTGAAAGCTCCAGAGAAGGCTATCTCCCGGCCTCCTCGCAGCTTCTGGTGGCTCTCAGCAATCCGTGCTATTCTGGGCCTTGGGGCAGCATCGCTCTCATCTCTGCTTTTCCATCCTCATGTGACCTTCCCTGTGCGCATGTGTGTGTCCGCTCCTCCTGGAAGGACACCAGTCCTGGGAGGTAGGGCATGCTCTCATCCCGCTTGGCCTCATCTTAACTAATTACATTCAGCAAAGACACTATTTCAACTAAGGGCACATTCTGAGGTTCTGGGTGGACATGAATTTGGAGGCTGGGAGTCAGGGCTAATAGGACCAGAGTTCCATTTTAGAAATATCACTCTGGTGTGTGGATACAGAATAGATTGAATGTGTTCTTTATGTATGTATGTATGTATGTATATTTTTTTAGAGAGATAGAGCACATGCACGAGTTGGGGAGAGGGGCAGAGGGAGAGAGAGAGAGAGAGAGAGAGAGAGAGAGAGAGAATCTTAAGCAGGCTCCAGCTCAGTGCAGAGCCCTATGTGGGTCTCGATTCCACGACCCTGGGATTATAACCTGAGCCGAAATCAAGAGCTGGCTGCTCAACCGACTGAGCCCCCCAGGTGCCCGGAGAATAGTTTGATTGTTAAGGGAAGACAAGAATGCTTTCGACAGATGCTACATATTACTCATCTTCCCAAGGAACCAAAGTCCTACCTAGACTCCTGCTTCCAGACTTGAATTGCTACTAACCACTAGACCTTTCTGGAAAACTGCACTTAAGATGTTGACCTTTTTTTGGCCTACAACAATGCTAAAATTTTGCCAATAACATTGACTCTTGATCTGCTGTTTTACCTTAGCCTTTCTTCAAGCAGCAGGTTTAGAGTTTGCACCCCCAAACCCTTTTCTAGCCCCAAATAGACATTTATTTTCTCTTCCCAACTGTCTAGTCCCACTGCTGATAAGCACCAAAAGAAATAACATCTCATGCATTAATCAAATCATGCTCACATTTTTCTTTGCTATGATTTTCTCATCTGGATGGAGAACTTTGGATCCATTTTCTAACACTGTCAAGACTTCAGTAGCTTTCTTAACACAAGGCAAATATTATGGCCTGGAAATTATGTCATTGAATATTTTTTTTATCTGAAGCCTTTGGCATTCTATGCAAGTGATCATTTATATTTCAGTTGATAGCATTACATAGTCTCAAAATAAAAATGTTTTATGTGAGAACATTTCTATTATGTCGAGAAGCTTGTGATTCATAACTTTGGCATGTATCCGTGAAACTAAATTTTTATAAATACAAAATAAAAGGATAATAAAGGTAATAATATAATTTTAAAAATCTTTACTGAGCACAAAGTATGTTCCTGTTACTATGGTAAGTCATGGGGACACAGAACTCAATGTTGACATAGATAACACTCTTTTAATGTTCTATAAGAATGAAGAGTGCTTAACTATAATAAATTTGGTAAGTGCTAAGCTGCCGGAGATACACACACACACACACACACACACAGAGGAAGGAAGGGGAAAGCAGAGTCTGGGGAATGTGGTCTCGCTGCAGCATTAAAGAGGCCGGTCAACGGAAGTCACTTTTGAGGCTCTTTCCCCAGGGCAGTACCAAACTATAGAGGGAATGATGCAGCAATTCAGCATTGAGCAGGCTCCTCTGATCACGAGTCATTTGTCAGGTAGCACACTGTCCAGTACGTATGTTTCCCGTCATGCCATGGTTGGGGCAAAGGCATCAATAACTAAACATCAGAGCCTAGAGCCAGTTCTTTTTCTTTCTTTCTTTTTTTTAAATGTTTTATTTATTTTTGAGAGAGAGACAGACAGCATGAGCAGGGGAGGGGCAGAGAGAGAGAGGGAGACACAGAATCTGAAACAGGCTCCAGGCTCTGAGCTAGCTGTCAGCACAGAGCCTGATGCGGGGCTTGAACCCATGAACCGCGAGATCATGACCTGAGCTGAAGCCGGACGCTTAACCGACTGAGCCACCCAGGTGCCCCCAGCCAGTTTTTTTTTTTTTTTTCAAATCTTGCCTACTCCCCAAGGCACAGCCAAGAAAGAGAGTCCCACGTCTGTTTTTCATGGGGCCCAAAGACCTTTTTCCTTTTCATTTCAGGGAAGTTTCTCTTCAGTCAGAGGGAAATGGCTTCCCCAGATGCATTCTTTTTCTCTATTCTCCTTATTAGACTCATGGCATATTCTCCTCAATAGGCTTAATCTTTGGGGAAACAAAAGCCAAAGAGGAAATTTTCTTGACAGTAACATCTATTTTATGCTCAACCACATTCCTCCCTTGAGGAGAGGAAGCAGAATTTGATATCTATTGAGGTAAAAACAAAGAAAATAAGAAAATAAAGGGAGAAAATATCTAATTTTAATTTACTTTTAAAATTCCCACAAAGCTAGAGAGTGTGACTTATTTTATAGACAAGAAAGAGCCAGTCACAATATTCTGAACAAGTGAGTGACTTTATAATACATTTCTTTAGGAAAGGTGATCTGACAATCGTGTATAGACTGAGTTGCTCAGAGACTGGAGAGAAAGGAGCAGTTAAAAAGGTACCATGATATTCACAATTCTCAAGAGTCTACAAGTGAGAAGATGAATGAGTTGGGAGAATGGTGGTCCTCACTGAGGCTGGGAGATAAACATGTAAAGCACAAAATTTGAGTTGATAGAAAGTATATCCTGATTCCAAAGAAAGATGGCGACTCGAACAGTGTTTAACTCCCCTCTTCTGTATACTTTTTACCCCCCCCATTTTCAGAGTATGTCTCTAATTTGATTAAATTAATCAATTCACTTAAATATTTACTGAGCTTGTACCATAGACTAGCACTGTGCTTGGCAAAAGTATTAATGTGGGAAAACACATCAGAGCTTGGGACTGGGAATGCACTCTATAAGCAATTTCTGCAAAGGGACTGCAGATGTCTCTTGACTGACAAAAGAACTAAAAGTCAAACTTTCTACCTCAGAAGGTGGTCTGTGTCATAGGCATTGGGTAGAGAAGACACTGGCAGAATCTA
The DNA here is from genome assembly GCA_028646485.1 of Cryptoprocta ferox. Taxonomy (NCBI): domain Eukaryota; kingdom Metazoa; phylum Chordata; class Mammalia; order Carnivora; family Eupleridae; genus Cryptoprocta; species Cryptoprocta ferox. The sequence continues at coordinate 8,677,202 of CM053579.1, read as the reverse complement.
CTACTACTAGCTAAGGTAGAGAGTTGAAGGACAGAGTAGGGTAGGCTGTATGGCAGAAGATGGGCAACTCCCTCTGAGATTCCACTGCTGCTTTGGATCCTCAAAATGTGGAAGCAACGGTACACATCACTATAAATAGAAATCCAGCTGGCCAGAGGGGCTCCTCCTAAATTAGCTCCTATCCGAGAATTGAAGTAAAGATGAAATATATTGGGAATGGATAACAGATATCCAGAATAGAAATAGCTCAAAGTTTCTGAAGAAGTAGGATAAAGGCCTAACTATGAGAGCTAAAACTGTAACATCCTTACAGTAAAACATAGGGGTAAATCTTGGTACCCTTAGGTTAGGCACTGGTTTTTTACATATAATATCCAAAGTACCAGCAACAGAAGAAAAACTAAATAAATCTGACTTCATCTAAGCTTTTTAAATACAAAAAAAAAAAAAAAACAACCCTCTGTGCTCTGAAGTAAAACATAAATGGGTGAGGGGCATTAAGGAATCTACTCCTGAAATCATTTTTGCACTATATGCTAACTAACTTGGATGTATATGAAAAAAATAAATTAACAAAACAATTCCCAAAAAACTGGAAAAAAAACAAAAAAAAAGTAAAACATAAAGAAAGTAAGTAGACTGCTCAAAGAGTGGGAGAAAATATTTTCAAATCACATTCTCTGATAAGACTCATGTTTGGAAAATATAAAGTACTCTTAAAATTCAACAACAAAAAGACAGATAATCCAATTTTTAAATGGGTAAAGTATCTGCACAAACATTACTTCAAAGAAGATATACTAACGGCTAATAAGACCATGAAAAGAAGCTCAAAATCTTTAGCCATTAGTATAAATAAAAACCAATACCACAATGAGATACTACTTCAAACCAAGTAGAGTGGTTATAATATGAGGCAGTAACAAGTGTTGGCTAGTGGTGAAACGGAAATTCTCACATATTTCTGGTGGCTACGTAAAAAGGTACATCTTCTTTGGACAAGTTTGGCAGTTCCTCAAAATATGAAACAGAGCTACTAAATGACCACTCAATTCTATTCCTAGATAAAGACCCAAGAGAAATTAAAAATTTGTCCATACAGGGGGTATCTGGAAGGCTTAGTCAGTTTAGCGTCCTACTCTTGGTTTTGGCTCAGGTCATTATCTCATGGTTCTTGAGTTCGAGCCTGCGCCTCCCTGCTGACAGTGTTGAGCCAGCTTGGGATTCTCTCTCCCTCCCTCTCTCTACCCCTCCCCCGTTTGCTTTCTCTCTCTCAAAATAAATAAAATTGTCCATCCAGAAACGTGTCCACAAATATTCTTACCAGCATTCTTCATGATAGCCAAAAATGACAACAACCAAAATGTCAGTCAGCTGGTAATGAATACAGAAAATGTTACATCCATACAATGGGCTATTATTTGGCACTAAAAGGAAGAAATGAAGTACTGCTGCATTCTCCAGAACTGACAGACCTTGGGAGAGATTAATGTAAGTGAAACAAGTCAGTAATAAAAACATATATTATATTAATTCATCTGTATGAAAAGTCCAGATTAGACAAATGTATAGAAATAGAAGGTAGATTAGGAGTTGCCAGAACCTGGGGAGAAGGTAAAACATTAATGGTGGTGAGTACTAATGAGTATGTTTTTTGTTGCTGTTGTTATTGGGGCAGTGATGAAATCTTCTAAAATTGATTGTAATCATGTTGCACAACTCTGTGAACACATTAAATATCACTGACTTGCACATCTTCAATGAATGGGCTTTACAGTTATGAATTAAATCATCATAAAACTATTGAAAAAGGAAAAAGGAACCATCTCTTGGCATGACCATGCAATGCTATTCTGTGGGTTTCAGCCAGTGCTAGAGATAAGCATTGTGATTCCAGGAGGGAAGACACATGAATCAAATTAATAATTCTCCAGAGTAAAACCATAATTATACAAAAAACAAATAATGTTATTTAAACCATCTATTAAATAGATGGTTTATCTATTTATTTATCTAAAAAGAAATAATAGATAAATAAAATGGTACAAGATTCCTAAATTGGAATATGGCATGCCCTAGGAGAGGAAATCTTAACTTTCCTAAGATTCAAATTATTTCCAAAACCATGAATCGGTAACTAAAACCCAATCAAAATACTAATAATATTTATTTGGTTCTTAACAGAATCTTCTAAAGGTCACTTGAGGCTAGAAGTAAATTTCAATACTTTCTTCTTATGTATTTTATATTAATTTCTAAAATAAACAGTTTTGTGTGCTAAAGGAATTTTAAGTGTTAAAATATGTTAATATATGTTTAATTAGAATACCAGAAGGAGAAGGTGAAGAGAATAACACATAAGTATTATTTGAACTATGTGAAGGAGATCATGTCTGTGGATTTTTCCAAAAGTCATGAAAGACATTAATCTACATATGCACGTAACCCAAGGAGCCCAAAGTGAGATAATTTAAATAAGAATACATTTAAATACATCTTAGAAAACCAAAAACTGAAAAAAAAGAACAAACAGAACATTTTATCGTAACCAAGGATGGAAAGAGAGAAACCTTCAAAGAAGCAAAAAACGAGACTAAGATCTGACCTTTTGATAGAAAAATGGAAACCAGCCAATCTGTAATACTTTACTCAACAAAGACACCCTTCAACAAATAAAGATAAAATGAAAACTTTTTTGTACAAAAACTGACAGAATTCAACAGTAGATAGACATTATATATAATATATACAGACACATACAATTATTATATGTGTATATACCAACATAGAAAGGTTGTTCTAAATACATTCACACAGAAAGGTTATTCTTAGGCAGAAGGGAAATGATTCCAGATATATAGATAAAGATAAAGGTGGGGTTAAAGAGTAATGACCATTTAAAATATGTGAGTACATGTCAATGGATGCTAAGTTTTTAAACTCATAATTCTTCATGTCATATTGAATAACAAATAATTTGGGAGTGGGTAGAAGATTTTTAAATGTTCTAATGTTTCTAATACCCTCGTCTTCTTCCAAAGTTCTGGAAGTAGATAAGGTATCAGTGAACATTAAACACTGATAAATCTAAGATCTATGTTGTAACTTGCATGGTAATAAGGGTTTTTATACATATAGATAACTCCCAAACTGACAGACAAGAAAAAAAAAGTTATTGATAATTTTCGAATACTTGATTCATCTAAAAGAAATAGCAAGACCAGTGGAAAAGAAAATTAGAGCAGGAAAGACAAACATAAATCATAGTACAAGATGGCAGATATACCCCCAAATATATCAGTAATTGCAGTAAAAATATATGACTGAGACATTACAATAATAAACACAGGTTTTCAGTATTAGGTAAAAGTGCAAAAAAAATGTAAAAATTCAAATGTTATTTTACCTAAACCAATGGATGTGATGTCTATGTAACAGCAAAAACACCAAGAAAATTAATGTTTTAAAAGTCACATTTAAATAATATTAAATATATCATATACCTAAGTATAAATCTAACTAAGTATGTGCAAGAGCTCTATACAGAAATTACTAAACTATTTTTCTGAGCAATCAGTGAAGATTTAAATACATGAAGGTTATACTAGTTAGGGTGCTTCAGAGAGGCAGAACCAATAGGATATACAGTTAGATATAAAAGGTGATTTATCACAGAAATTGGCTCATACAGTTTTGGAAGCTGAGAAGTCCCAAACTAGGCTTATTGACAAGCTGGAGAACCAGGAAAGTCGGTGGTTCAGTCCGAATCAAATCTAAAGGGCTGACAACAGGACCAGGAGTGGGAAAGAGGGGGGGGGTGTGTGTGGGGTGTAAGTCCCAGAGTATGAGAGAAGCAGGAGCTCCAAGGACCAATGGCAGAGGAAGCTGAAAATGCCAGATCAAGAAGAAATAGTCCTTCCTCTACCTTTCTGTTCTCGGTGCCCTCAATGGATTGGATGCTACATGCCACTTGACTGGCTGATTCAGATGCTAATCTCTACCTGAACACCTTCACAGACACACCTAGAAAGAATGTTTTACCAACTATCTGGGCGTCCCTCAGCCCAGTCAAGTTGACACATAATATTAACCATCAGAGGGGTATACTATATTTCAGCCAAGTTGACACATAACATTAACCGTCAGAGGGGTATACTATATTTATGGATTAAAGCTCTCGATTATGTGAGAGTATCAATTTTCTACAAGTTACTCTATAGATTTAAGATAACTCCAATAAAACTTTGATTTTGTTGAACTTGACAAGATGACTCTATAATGTAGATGGAAATGCAAACGTCCAAGCATAATATGATCTTCATGAACAAGGTAGGTAAACTTGTTTTGCTAGATATCACAACTTAGTTATAAATGACCCTAATTAAGAGAGCAGGGTATTAGAATAAGAACAGATAAATGGATTTATGAAATGAAAAAGACTCCAGAAAAAGACCCATGTACTTTTGAATGTTTATAGTAAATTTGGCACTTCAAAGTAGGGAGGAAAGGACTGTATTTCAACTTAGAACATACAAACAAAATGAAACTTGACTTTTACCTCACCCTATATACATACACAAAAATAAAATCCAGGTAGACTATAAATCTAAATGCAAAAGGCGTATGGAGAAATAAGACAGAGATAAATATCATTGAGAGAGTTGAAAAGTTATGCCACAGAGTAGAAAATATTTTGGACACACACAATTGACAAAAGACTTTTATGCAGAATAGAAACTCCTCAAAATCAATGTGAAAACGACTGTCCATACATTTCTAAAATGTGCAATAAACTTGAACAGGCACATCACAAAAGAGGACGTAATAAATGGCCAATAATTATGAAATGTGCCAAGTCTATAAATAATCTAAATGCCTATCAACATCAGAATGAATTGTGTATGTGTTGGTACATTTTATAACAGAATAGTATACACTAATATAAATGAATGAATACATAGAGCAGCAGCAATGTAAATATTTTATGGGTTAAAGAAGCCAAGCACAAAAGAAATCATAATGAATGATTCCATTTGTATAAAATACAAAATTAGTGAAACACAATTAGAGTCTTTAGGATTGCAAGTGGTAAAAGTATAAAGAAAAGAAAAGAGGTAGATAAATATTGTTTTAAGTTTATTTATTTTGAGAGAGAAAGGGCGGAGGGTGGGGGACAGAGAGAGAGAGAGACAGAGAATCCCAAGCAGGCCCCACGCTCTCAGTGCAGGAACCCCCTGTGGGGCTGGGCGTAATCTCACGAACCAAAATGTAAGATCAGGACCTGAGCCAAAATCAAGAGTTGGATGCTTAACTGACTGAGTGTCCCAGGCACCCCAGGGATACGGTAATCTTTAAAGAAGAGACAGCAGGATTGTGAGTGAGAAGAAGCATGTGGGAGGTTCTGGGTTCTTGGCAATGTTCCACTGTTTACTCTTTGTGGCAGGCTCACAGATAATCACTTTCACTAAGCTGTACATTTTTCTTTCATGTACCCTTCAACTGGGTATTTTATTTCCCAATAAAAATGCTTTAAGAATTAAATTTGATAGAACAAGGGGTGGATGTATAAGTGTATCATCTAAATATATAAAGGTAACCTACAGAAGAATTAAGTAATCAATAACATTCAGGAAGAAGGAAGGCAGGTCAGAAGTTAGCACAATTAAGCAAAGTAGCTCATCTTTCAAGCAAGATAACAATTACATAATGTTCCTATATCAATAACCAGATATCTAATCTACAGTTTAGAACGTAGGTTGTAACCACCAAAAGCGTGTGTGTGTGTTTACGTACATTTTAATTGTTTACCACAAAGGAAAGGTCAAGGCAGAAGGATCTTTACTGCTCATTTAGGGCTATTATATACTATTTGTTTGTAACTACCTCCATGCATTACTAAATAATAGTGATAGTAGTAGAGTCAGTTTAAAATTACCTGGATCCTGGATAAGTTTTATACCAGTAAACAGTATTTGATGATAGACTGACAGAATTTTTTGAAAATTAAATGAAGGAGGTAAGGAATTAATCCTTGTTTCTATCCCTCAACTTGAGAAATAAACTCTGTAACCTAAGAGGCACCAAGATAAGTGACAGTTCTGTCATCTCAACATATGTTCTGGCAACAGGAGGTCCCCCCACCCAATCTTCGACCATGGTTTCAACAGGCACCTCACTGGATGGGGAAGTATTTGTTTTCACTCCCAGCCCCACATTTTTTACCCTGGTCTAGAAGCTTCATTGTTAGCCCCTGGTGGCTTTCCTCTGTTCTTGCTTTCACAGGTTCATTTCATTCCAACTTGACATCCCTGAGTTACAGCTATGAGCCTTGGGAGGTGCTAAAATGAACATAATATTTATTATCCAAACAGGGACACTTGTGAGGGGGAAAGGGGTTATTATTTATAACTACACTGGGATGACAAGCAACATTATTGTTTATACCATGCCTGCCTAGATCCTTGATCACTTGTTGCTAAAAATGAATTATGTTGATATTTTTTAGTTTGCAATGCACACCCATGTTTGGTTAAAACACATTTCCCTTATGAATTTGTGGGCAGTATTCCATCCCCATTAACATAAATTCTAAGCTAGAAATTGTGAAGAGGGCTTCCTGGTTATATCTCATGATTCTATTTCATAGACAAAACCTAAGTCTTTTGTTTTTCTCTCTCTGTCTCTCTCTCTCTCTTTTTTTTTTTTTTTTTTTTTTTTTTACAAACGGAGTTGAAAAGCAGGAGGTAGTTAAACAATTTGCGGTAAAAACATAGCAAGGCAGGGGTCATCCACGAATGCTGAATGATCTAGCCTATTTGAAAAAATGGCAGGCTGGCCTGATGCAAGACACTCATTTGTAAAATTACGACTATTTTTGAGTGCAAAACAACATAAATCAGATGTCTGACTGAAAGAAAGGGAAGGGGTTTTTAAGGGCATGCAAAATGGTAGCAATTCTGATTATTGTAGCATCCCGTGAAAATGTCCAAGCAGTTCACTGTAAGCTGCTTTTCCTTTGAAAACTATGTAAACTAGAATGTTGTCAATAATGTTGTATTAGCGAAGCTGTCTAGTCAGCTGCATGTATTTGAGACAGATAACAGTGTCTGAAACTAGATCGAAGTTTCTTTCCCCTATATGTCAACGTCTGAACTGGAAGCACGGAGCTGCTCCACGAAATGCTGACGTCCCATAGTGTTAGGCCCTCAACTCCCGCCATCTTGTTCTGTCTACTCTGGGGTGTTGTCCTTCTCTGCCTGGCTGAGCTCTAAAATGACTCTTCATTTGCATTCTAGTATAACAAAAAGGAAAGTGAGGCAAAGGTACACTCGTTCCCTTCAATGGCACAATCCGGAAGCTGCAACTTCAATTCCTATCCCATTGGTCAGAAGGTGGTATGGCTGAATGCTACTACTGTTTACTGGTATAAACATTAGGAAGAGTGGGGAATGGATATTGGGGAGAAAGCTGTCATTAACTTACATAATCTCTTTTTCTGCATTTACCATATGTAGTATGAAATAAGCATTAACGATGTTGATTCATGTTCCCCACGAGCATAAAGTCTAGAAGGGAAAAAACATGCAGACTTTTGAGCATGCTCTGTGGTAGAATGTGATAAATAATTTCTCTTAGGAAGAAACAAAGAAAATAATACTGTAAGCACAGGGAACATATGAAGTAGAAATCAATTCTGGCTGGGAAACCAGGAAGACTTTTTGCAATTGCATTTGAGTAGGTGCCGAGAAAATAAAAACTATTAATTATCAACAGATGGAGATTTGGAATGAGGGAATTTCAAGGAGAAAATGTAGCAAGAGGAAAGCTGCTTTGGCAGAAAAATAAAGGGGGGATTTAATCTGACAAGAGAATAGGTTGCATCCATCCTTTCAGAATATCTATTTGTGCTGAATTCTTATTTATTCAATATTCTTATTTATTCATGGATGCATCAAATATTATTGACCACCTACTATGTGCTTAGCCTGTGCTCATTAGCCACAGGGGGTTATGATACAGCACAGAAAGCAAACAATAACCAGATATTCTCATGAGAAAATTATCACAATTATTATACTGGGTGTTATGATACAGAATATTGGGGGATGGATTTAGGAAAGGTCTCTTGGAGAAAGTCATGTTTAATGGGAGACTGTAAGTATGAGTAAGTTAGTGTTACGGTGTGTAAATTACTGAGGGGTGTCCCACACAACAGAGAAGAATATGGGAAGAGTGTGGCATGTCAAAGAAATGGACAGATAGTAGAGATTCGGCAGATGTCAGATCACGTGCGATCTTCTAAGCCAGCTTTTGCATTCGCTACTTTATCCCGAGGTCAATGGAAAATCATTGAAAGGTTCTGAGTAAGGAAATGATACGACTTCATTAATTTTAGTAAGAAAATCACTGTGACAGTAGTGTGGACCAATGCGGTCTGCAACGCTCCAGGCACTGTGGGGCTAAAAAGAGGAAAAGATTGTGGAGATCAGATCAGGGAGGGACTTGAAAGCCATATGGAGAATTATGGACTTTCTTCTGGGGTCGGTGGGAAAACACTGAGTACATGAATTTGAGTCATTGCTCTAACCTGTTCTCTTCAAAGTCCAAGCTTTTGTATCCCACTTGCTTCTTACAAAGTCCAGAAAACTGAGTTTATATTAGGACTGCCGGCAGAGCCTTGATCCAGTGGGCCCGCGCAAATATTACTCTGATGACAGGTCACAGGTGAAGGAGAACCAGAGGTCCCCCTTCCTAAGTTTGGAAGGTGGAGGGACCTTCAAGGCAGACTGCAAGGAGCGCAGCAACACACTTTCAGGCAACAGATCAAGACAAATGGATGGCTGTTGGCAGATATTAAATGGCAAATCAGCTTAATTCACAACTAAGAAAGCAGAAGGCTAAAAAGGAAAGAGTCTCAGCTAGTTCGCTATATTTCTGCGTGCTGCAAAATGAAAGAGGTGACTGCACTTAGACATCAGAGGCTCTGATTAATATGAGGCGTTCCTGTAATTTTGCAAGATGAATAACACTGGATTCTATCATTACAACCCCTTTGCCTACTTTTATGTAATTTCTGATTTTGAAATATCCAGCCATGGGCCCAGAGGGGACTTAACTCTTGAAGTTAACCCTTCAGCTGCGACTTTCTTATTGAGAATCTGTATATGGAATAATATTAGGTTCTAGGGACTTTTTTTTTCCTATGTGGTCGGATGAATCCTCGACCCCCGCTAGTCCCCCACCACCTCTGAACAGGAGGGAGGGCAACAAGGAGGCGAGGTAAGATACAGGGGAAGAAGTGATAAAGAGTTCTAACTTCTGGTGTCAATATTTGGCCCCATTTTGGGATGCTTACCTGAGCCCTCAGTAAATGCGGCATTTAAACATGCACCCGAGTTAGCATCTGTAAGGTCTACAAGAGCCCCACATGGCAGAGAGAGGAAAGAGGCAGTGCATGATACTTAGTCACCTACAGAACACGTGGACTTTGTGGGCAAGATGTAAGACGTTGGAGTAGGTCTTCTGAAGAGCATGTGGTGCCCGAGATCATAAGAACCGGAAGGGTAATTTCCCCCTCTGCTCAACCGAAAAGAGCTTAAGATTTAATAGTTCGATGGTGTAACCAAATACGGTATAAATACAGAGAGGTCTCAGCTTTGAATTTTTGTCTCTAGTAATTCAAAATTGTCCAAGCGAACATCAATAAGCCGTGCAATTCCAGAGGTGTAATAAGAACAAAATGATTCAAAGAGCAAATTAGCTACAAGCCAAAAAAGCTGGGCTAAGGTATATGCACCAAAGCTTGCACTTTCGTGGAAAGTCTCCTTCCTCAAGCTGTGTCTATAAAAGGAATGTGATTCTCTACAAGTCCCACAAGAACACTCACATCCTTTTTTTAAAAATTAATTAATTAATTTTGAGAGAGAGCTAGAGAGAGCACAAGCGAGGGAGGGAATAGACGGAGAGGGAGAGAGAGAATCCTAAGCAGATTCCGCACTGTCAGCACGGAGCCCAACACGGGGCTCGAACACACGAATCACAAGATCATGACCTGAGCTGATATCTAGAGTCTGTCGCTTAACTGAGTCACCCAGGCACCCCCACTCACATTCTTTTTAAGGTGTGCCTTGCATTAGACACAGCTTAAGCGAATATGTCAGGGGCAACTACTCTTAATATCCCACACATCAAAATCAGACGTGTGAGTGTGAGTTGTGTTTGTACAGTATGTGTGGGGGAGAGAGGAGGCGTCATAAGGGAGAAAGAACTTGCTCAGATATTGTGTTTAATGGATGATTGCATTTTCTGTTTCTCTTCTACCACCATAGAGTTAGGCTGATACGGGCTGAGTTCAATTCATATATGATGGTTTTTTTTTTTTTTAAAGGAAAAATAAAAGAACAAACATTAGTTTTAGTTAATGGCTAAATTGATCATTTACTTAAGAAACCACACTTCGGAGTTAGAGACAGCAGGGCATTACTGAAATTCACCATTTTATTCTTTTCCACTTGACACTATTTTTCTTTTCATACGAGGATCTCGGAACTGAATGTACCGTTTTCGTAATGAAAAATATTCAAGCTTTTTTTTTAATGTGGTGGTTAAATAGAGGGGTTTTTTAAAAAAAAATACCTTAATGAATAATTTCAGCTTCCTTACTGAATAGCTGCTGCTAACTAAACATGCCATCTATTTGTTCCTTTTGATTTTTGAGAAAATTGCCCAGGTTCAGTTTCCTAGGAAATAGTTCTCTGCCATGGAGGAATGAATCTGGACTGATTAGCTGCTTTACTTATTTGTCCTATCATTTTGTCACAGGATTGCACAGGCTGCTGCGAAGAGAGATGTGCTGGTGTGCAGGAATTGTATTCATTTATTTGATAGGCATCAGTATGACACGGCAGCCAGGACACTGAAATACAAACCGGAGAGAAATGGGTTGTAGAACTGACTTGTCCACTTACAGCTTGTGTAACCCTAAGCGAGTCACTTAAGCTGCCTTAAACATGAGTTTCTTATCTGTAAAATGAAAGTGGGGGCGGGGATTCCAGACCCACCTGACTAAGAGAGTTGTTGATGGGTGTGCTAAGTGCCAGAGTAACAGGAAAATTATGAATTAATACGAACTCACCGGATGGTACGTTAGACCCTGAGCATGCAAACAGGAGTACTCCCTATTTCTTTTTGTTTTTTAAGTTTATTTCTTTGAGAGGCAGAGACAGTGCACATGGGAAGAAAGAGAGGGGGAGAGAGGGAATCCCAAGCAGGCTCCACATGGGGCTCGAACCCACGAAACCGTGAGATCATGACCTGAGCTGAAACCAAGAGTCGGGCCCTTCCTTAACTGACTGGACCACCCAGGTGCCCTGAGTACTCCCCATTTGTAATCTCCTGCAACTAATAGTCTAGTGAGGGAGTGAGTCACGTAGCTACAGGCAATAAAGGCACTGTGGGTGCTACCTTAGGCTAGAAGGCTCAGCAAGGGGCACAGAGCAGTAGGGGGTAAGGAAAGCCAGGACGGCACCACGGAGGCAGAAAGCACTGAGCTAAGTCTTCTGTAGGTGTTCACCCGGCAGACAGGAGGTTGGGGTAGACTATTCTAAGCAGATGGAAAAATGAGGAAACATAGGAAACGGCAAGGCCTGGGAGCGACAATAACACACTTGTCTGGTGTTGCTGGAGCACAACACGTGAGGCAGTGCAGCTCCCGAGGGAGAAAGGGGCCAGACCAGGACGGCTTTTTTAGTCACATGAGGAGCCTGACTTTCTCCTACAGGAAATGAGGAGCCTCGCTTTAGGAGCCCCTTTCGAACGTTCACAGTTTCCTTTACTGCCTTATTTAGAGCGCTAATTTAGTGCAGCATTTATTTCGAGTACACTGTCATCAGCTGTTTCCTAGTTTGTCACCCTGACTAGACTGTGAGCTCGGATAGGCCCCAGCGCCTCAGAGTGTCCAGCATGTGGTGGAGGCTTAGCAAGTGCTGAGTCATAACTAAGTAACGACTTAACCAGGGGAGTGAGTGACATGGTATAGATTTTCAGGTCATGTGAATCACCCTGGTGATACTAGGCAAGGGTAGTAGACGAGAAAGGAATAGTGAGTGGTTCCATGATTTTGTGTCTTCGCATATTTGGTGAACACACTGGCATTTTTTTTTCACTTACGACTATTATAAGGACAAATTTTCACACACCAATATTCATTATCTATGCAAACGTAATCAATGAACAAAGCGTCTCATCCGTGACTCCTCTAGAGTGGGGAGTACATGAAATGGACAGCATTTCTGGGTTTAGGAAACCCTCAGTTTTACGGAAGTCAGCCCAATTTCTTCTTCCGTTAACACTATCTCAGCAATGAAGCTGCCTTACTTACAAAAACCTTTACATACCCATTGTGAGTATCATAATGTCAGGAGTTTTTAAATTTAAGGAACAGGAAAAAAGAAATTTTCTTTTTACTTCATCGTCTTCCACTCTTTTTTTCTGGAAAATGATTATTTCCTTGAGATTACCAGATTACAAATTCTATACTCACAGAAAGATTTGAAAAACTGACCATCGAATTTAATACTTGGGCATTGAGCAAATGGAGAATACGTTTGAGGAGAAAAGAGAAACGTTTTGACGTGAATTTCATTAAAACTTCTCTCCCTTAAGGGCATGCTGTTTGTAAGTCACATGCATTTCCAAAGCTTCTATTAGTCCTAAATTTATAAATGGTTTAATCTGAGAACACTGTAATCCAGACCCCTAGGGAGAGGGAAAGAGCGAGAGGGAAAGAGGAGGAGAGAGACGAAGAGGGGGAAGGAAGGAGGAGGGGGAGAGAGGGATGAGCAGAGAGGGAGAGAGAAGGGCACTTTTAAGATAAGGAGCTGATCACCACTCTGACAGTTGCAGGAGTGTGACCAAAGGAAGTTGCTGAAAATTATAAAAAGCACACACAATCTCAACTGCCTCACGACCACTGGCATGTGTATTACAGGATGGCCCCCAGTCCTTTGCCCTCTAAGTCACTGAAACTCCATGTCATCGTTCTGCTGACAGCCTAAAAGGCACAATGTATATTCAACTTGGGCTCGGTAATCTTGTCGCAGATTTTGATGGTGAAGACAGCTGACAAATCCGTACGCTGGGGCTGCCTGCATCTGATACCTAACGGAGAAGCTTCTCATCCTGGGCACTGGTATATGCCATGCTTATCACATATTCTCCTGCTAACATTAAAAGTGATGAGGAGCATCTGGGTGGCTCCGTCGGTTATGCGTCTGACTCTTGATTTCGGCTCAGGTCATGATCTCACGGTTGCTGAGATCGAGCCCCGCCTTGGGCTCTGTGTTGATGGCATGGAGCCTGCTTGGGATTCTCTCTCCTCCCCGCTCTCTGCTCCTACTGCACTCATGCCTGCACACACTCTCTCTCAAAAATAAGTAAACTTAAAACATATAAATAAATAAAAGTGATGATGATCCGAGAGACGTATCTACTACAAACTTTCCAGAGTCAAGTCTCCCTGTGTTTACCCTGGTACTGTTCTTAAATGGAAACATTATATTCTTATGATTTCACACATTTAGGTATATATGTCTTGATCTTAAAAATCTAACGTACAGACTTGACTTCGTTTTGGCTTCTATCAACATGTGGGAACTTGAATGATTCCTTCAAATCCTTTAAGTATTCATGGGACAATTGGCTGAATCAAAGCATTCTCTGGAAGTTTGCCTTGAGATATTTGTAAACCATTCACAAAAACTGCCCCATTCATTCAGGAAACACACTGGTTTTACTTTAGTTGTGTTGCTGCATGTGAAGAGGGTTACAAGGGAACAGCATGTTTTAAATGGGAACAGCAGAACGGTGCGATGGTTAAGAGTAAGGTTTTTAGAGTCAGACTGAAGGTGTTTAAATACTAGAGATACCAGTAACCACCTCTGTGACCTTTGGCAAGAAAACTGACCTCTCTGAGGCTTAATGGACTTATTTGTGAGTAGAAAAAACAATTATCTCCGGCAGGTTGTGAGGACGAGTGATAGAATATATAACAGACTTGACACCCTGGCTAACACAAAGTAGGTGCTTGATATGCGGTACCAATTATTGATAATATGACTGTTTTCATACCAACACTATATTCATTTATATATTGACAACAATAACTCACCTACCATTTCTAAGCAGGAAAAATGATTTCTTCTATGCATGCCTTTTATTACGCTGCCATTGTTGATAGCAATTTATGTAATATATTCTGGCAATATTTACTCACTGTTGTTGTACAGGTTATTTACTGTCCATAATTGGCTTTTGGAGGCAGAAGGTGGAAATTTAGAGCTTTTCATTACATGACGTTTTACAAATAGTAGAAATCAGCATTCGGAAAGCAATTTGATGTTGACTCTCTTGATACTTTAAATTCATTACCACACAGTTTTCTGTTTCACTCTTTTTAGAGGCTAAATTAAAGCAAGATGCTTCTACCTGAAATTATTTCAATTTTTTCTTTTTCTGTTGGAACATCACAAACGCTTGCTGTCTCTGAGATTTTGGGGCTAGTCATTAAGAGGTTGGACAGCTCAGATGCCTTTCCCACTGGAGTTTCAGATTTGATGCCATTACACTTAAATGGTTACAAGCGCCCTATGACATTCCAATTAGCCAGGGGACTGTTAGTGTTCAGAATCAAGCAGCCTACGAAGAAGTAAATTATACTCCCAACTCCAGGAACTGTCAGGGTTCAGACCATCAGCCTTCATTTTACTATATGTAGAGCAAAAGTACAAAAACATGATATAATGGCTGAAATAATATATTTTAGTTTAACATTAATGGTGTATTATATATTAATATATAGAATATATAACTTACTTAAATAAATAAAAATAAACCGAATATTTGAACGGAGGGTCAGTTGGTTTCCTTAGAACAAAAATTCCTGAAAAGTTTGGATTCCTGAAAAATAATGGATGGTGAATGGATATTAATAGTAGAGTCCTCATTCTTCCCTTAAAGGATTAAAAAGTTCTATTGCTCTTCTTTGTATTTAGTGTGTGACCCTCGTTGTTTTATTGTGACGAATCTGACTCCCAATGGTTTATTTCATCTTTACGATATTCAATAAGGTTTCAAAGTCCCAGGAATGATTTGTAAGTTGCTATGGGGTCTTTCCTCTTTGTTCTATACAGTAAGAAGTCAGGCACTGAGGAAATTGCCCCCCTCACTGAATCTATCTGCATTGAGAACATTTCCCAAAAGGAAGATTTTCTCTTTTATACTGTACTGTTCATATTGTATTGTTGGGCATATGATAACGCCCAACAAGGTCCACCCCTTTCAGTGCTCCTTCTGTCCATATCCCCCAAATCGTATCCTTCCCAACATAACACAACTCTTCGTCGTACAACCAAAAGCACACTCATCCATTCTCTGAAAGAAGACCCAAATTCTCCTGACTTGTTTCATTTTCAACTCAGGATCTCTGGAGGATCTCCCTTCCATCCCCAGGACTCTTGTGATCCCTCCAAGGTGTTCTTCAACATAGGGTCTAAGTTGTAAAGATAATCACTGCCAGTAAACCCATCTCAGTAGTTGGAGGAATTGAGATGAAAGCGAGCTGGAGACAAAAGAGATGGGAATATAGAATATAGTTAATCTGGTAGGTTCAGATTTTGTTAAAATATGAGAGATATGTTTCCCATAATCCCCTTCCCTGCATCAAACATCTTGCATGTGATCTGTAAGCAGAAATGCAACATAAGCCATATTTTTTATATGCTCAGAAGGCTGAAGCAGAGCAAAGGCACTGTTGCAGCTCATGCATGAAGCTTGTCTACCGGTTCACCTGTTTATATGCAGTAGCAACTGGGGCTACAGGCCCTCCAGCACCTGTAGTAAGTAACCAGAAGATTTACTCCTTCCGGTTCTCCAACTCCTGGTCCAGGAATATGAAACAACTGCACGATTCAGGGCACCAGCTTCTCCCGCAGGACATTCCCATCATGTAAGTTGGAAACTTGGAGGCAGGAAGCAACCAACATGGGTTTCAGTCCATCTTTATGAGTTCTAGCTCATCCTTGAAGGTTCCAATTTTTCTTGCTCTCCCTCTCTTCAGTTCCCAGATGTTCTTCCTGCCTGCCAGCCCACTGACTTCAAACTCCAGGACACATCTCAGAAAAATGAACACCAACCACAGACTGTTTACCCTAATAAATCTGTTGTCACACACACACACAATACACACATATACACATACATACCTACTTACATATATGCAAGTATGGAGGTATATTTATAACTCACTATATAATATACTTTATAAGGTAGAAATCACTGTTCATAAATGTTTTTATTCAAACGCTATGATTACTTACACAGAACACCCTAGATAAACTAAATGTACAAGAATACAGGTACAAAAAATACCGAGTTATTTATCATACTAAGAAGAAATTCAGAAACAATTTATATAATACTCAAAAGGAAATGGATAAATGTAATCAAAATAAATTCATTCACTGGATGATTACACGTAAGTAAAAATTAAATACAGATGATTTTCCTAATCTTGAGTAAAAAGTAAATATAGCAAGCTGCAGAAAGATGCAGACAGCATGATCCCATTGATATACATGTAAAAATATAAAAATCAATGTTATATACTTTTATTGATATATGCATGTGTAATAAACTTAGGAAAGCATGAACGGGAAGATAAAAAAAAAATGAATTCAGGGTAGTGGTTAAATCTAGGAGCATGGTATACAGAGTACAGATAACATCACGGGAGGTTACCGGGGACCTTAGATGGTGCTGGTAAGCTTTTATTTCTTAGTCTGGGTAGTGGCCACACAAGTTTTCACTATATTTTTATGGACACCTTTTTAATGTTTGAAATCCTTTGTAAGAGAGACTCCCCTACACCTGGGGCCTTGTGGGTGAGATTCACATACGCAGTAGATATTCTCACACTCTGGGCATCCTCTGAGATAATCTTATCCACATCTCTTCCCCAAATCTCTTTGTCAAGCATCTTGAAATCCTATTCATCCCAGTTGCCTAATCATTTGACCAGAGAAGACATCAACTACGGTCTGTGATTCCATGTCGATGAACACAATGGACCATGTTTCCTTTCTTTCTCATTCCACCCTCAGATTCTAGGACCTATGTATTCTGGTATGGGAGAAACAACACTGTAAATCTGTTTTGGACTTGGAGCTTATACAATATTCTGTAGGATGGCACTCCAAATTCCAAAAGTCACCTCCATGATGTTTCCTTAATTGGGTCTTCAATTGCCCAGTTTATCATTTTATAAGAGGAGCTGCTTCTGTGTCATAAAGGCCAGTGAATTCGATAGGCAGAAGTCCATGTTTTACTTTTTCAGGAAGAGATTTAGCCATCGTTTTGGAGAGCAACGTTGGACATTAATTTGTAAATTTACAGATAGGCAGGGTTACCACATGCAAATCCAGAATAACGTTTACTCCAGTGTAGGTAACACAGTCCCATAAGGATGGAAGGAACCCACAAATATTGATCCTGCCCCATGCGGTTGGCTGGGTTGCAAAACCAGTAAAGATACATAATATGGGGCTCTGTGATTGGCAGTTTGGGCCTTCAGAATTATAGTAACCAGATCATGTTGGTCGGGGGAAGTCCATGAAGCACCTTCATCTTGGGCATTATGATCTCTTTGTTCACGAACCCACTGTCTTATGGGATGTTCTCACCATCTGCAGAATGGGCCATTTTGTCCGTCTGAATTATGGGAGCTCATTGGTGAGTCTTTGCACAGGACAGAGAATTCATCTTCAACCCCTGTGCACATACTGAGAGGTTTATTCACATACCTCTTCTGCAGAAATTCTTGTCATTAATCACCTAATCTTACTCTTTTCAAATTCCTGAGCATCGAGCAATGCCCATGTATCCATATTCTCAGCTTTCTCGCCTAAAGAAACCGAACAATAGGATGGACTCTGCTTGACTGTGTTCCCACTGGGAGGATATCCTTTATCTAAGACTATTAGGGCCCCTTGTGAGTGGCGGTGTAACACCACCAGGCTACTCTTTGCTATTGCCAGCACGTAGTGTGGTTCCATTTGTAACAGCCACAATATTTCTTCTGTAGTCAGCTGGCCATGGGAAGTCACCTGGGAGGCCATAGATATGAGCTGAGGGAGCTTTAACCATATGGCAAGAGCAGTGACACTGGGAATGCCAGCTATCTCTTCCCACAACTTATTTTTACCTTCTGGATCCACTCAAGATTGGTTCATTGCCGGGCCTGGTTTTGTCACTTGACGTTTGGATAGTACATAGTTTGTGGAGGGCAGATTGGATGACACAGTCACATAATGTCCCATGGTTGGGCTTTCAATCTCCAGGAACCTCCCGGTAACATGGCAGAAGCTTTTAATGAAGAAAGTTATGTGATGAAAGAGTCATGACCGTGCTGAAAAGACAACTCAAATTGTCTTGGGACTCGCCTCCATTTCCATGCAGCATCCACATCTGCCACAGATGCTTCTAGATCCATTGAATCTGAATGGTCAGCCCTCTAGTCTTTAGGGAAACAAGTGGAGTTTTCTCAACTTGGTTAATTGAGAAACATGTTTTAAAAGTCCTTTTGGTGTTTTGGACACAGAGCCTAAGCACTTTCTGGAAACGTGTGCGAGCGTGTATGGTGGCAATGGTGAGAACTGGAGAACAGACATGCAGTATACATTGGCAATACTGTATGATGCCGAAATGCTGCTAAAGCTATTTCCGTGCAAAGAAAAGTTAAACATGGCCTCCTTGTGGAGAACATGTGAATAGCTGATGGCAACTTTCACTGGACACGAGGCAGGGAAAGAGCTGGGGCGGAAGAACAGGTGAAAGAATTAGAGAGCAAACTTTTGGCTTTTTATATTTGCAAGTTTCCCCCGGCATCTGCCCTTGGCTTCTTTGTGTTTACTGACTGTAAGGGAAAAGGCTGAATTGCTTTCTCCTTGTCAGACTTCTAACGGAGAACATACACGATCAGCCCTTCATTAAGAAGGAAAATGACGAGACAGAAAGTTGCTTCATGAACTGAAGCAGAGAAAAGTTAAATTACAACAGCAATGAAGCCAGGTGATTAACAGAAATTAACACATTTTTGTGACAAAGAAAAGAAATTGAGAAGTGGAAAACTGGTTGGGATGTGTTCCTACTGTGGTATATTTAATTGATACCAGGCTGTTCCTTGCTTTGGATTCAGCATTTTCAGTACAGCAGTTTATAAATGCATTTCCCCAATACCAAGCGGAACAGTTCATTAACTTTTATTCCTTTTTTACTTGAATGTAAGACCTTGTGTCATATTCCTGTGAATGTATGCATCAAAACAATGCCAAATCCTGAAAACCAACTGTCAGCAGTAGTAGCAATGGGCTAGCCACCACACACTCCTTCCGTTCCTGAGCCATCAAACATGTAGGTGTGTAAAAAAAAGCACCTTCCTACCACCCCAAAATGGACTCAGTTCTAAATGTAGTGTCACCAGCTGGCTTTGTTTTCCTTGGTGGAAAGATAATGTTGCCTATTTGGGTTCCACCTTGTATTGTTGGTCTTTTTACAGTGACAAAAGGTACAAAACAAAAGAAGGAAAGGATCAATGTTAATCACGATTAGTTCCATCAATACTCCTGGGGAACTTCTTCTGCCTTTTAAGGTGTCAGGGCAGTAATTCCTCTAGGCAAAAAGTTTGTCTCAGTGACCAAGTCAAAGGAAAATGACTACAGAGCTTTGACACACATGGCTTACATGGGTGTGGAAGACAATATTCATGAAAAGGTCAGTAATGGCTTCCATTGCATTACATGTTACGGGAACACAAGCTCTGCAATGACTGGGGTAAAGAGCGTGTCACCAAAGTGAGTGTAAGTTTGAGAAGGCTGCATTTGGACACGCGTAAGCTCTCACAATGGCAGCATTCGAGAGGTTCTAATACCAACTACTCACAGTATGATTTGGATTCTTGCTGTTCCTGTCTTTATCTACTGTCACCTGCCCTTTCTCTTTTGTTTTCCTCTTTCATTAAATTTCATTTAACTGTCTGATGTCTTTCTTCCTGGCATTTACAGTCACTTTAATTCCTCCCCTTAGATTGCTTAGACTCCCACTTCTTAAGGATTAAATGTTCAATTCTGGTGAAGAAGCAGCTTAAGGCGATGGAAAGAACATGGACTTTGCAGACACACCAGCCAGGGTGTGACTACTGGTTCACCCCCTACCAGCGGGGAGATCCAGGGGTGGGGGTGGGGGTGGGGGGGTCAGGAGGTGCTCTTTAAATTCACCGGAGGCTCAGTCTCTTCACCTCGAATTGGAGCTCATAACACCTGCCTTAGTTCTCATCATCCCTACCCCAGGCATATGCTCAGGCTGGCCTCTCTTCCTAGGGGAAGCCCTACTTTCCCACTCTCCAAATCTCCCGTAAGAAGTCTTCCGGAGCTCACACATCAGGATGTGAGCACTGCTTTTGTGTTCCCTCAACACCATGGGCCATATTTGTATTTTAGCATGTAATACAGCCTACCAGAATTATATTTATGTGTCTATCTCTCGCCAAACCCAGGGCTCCAGGAAAACAATAGTCATGCCTTCTTACTCTTGAAACTCTGGCGTCCAGTATAACTCCTGGTCTAGGGGGCCTGCTGGATAACTGAACGTTTATAGAACTGAATCATTCTTTGACCTATGGTTCATCTTGAAGATTAAATCACACATTTTATATAAAGTGCCCAGTGTGCCTGACACACAGTTGGTTGTCATTTCTGCTTACTTTAATTAAAATATCATGACAACTCAACGAAAAGAGATGATTTCATAGACTGCTCTTATTTCCTCGATTGATGTTAGTTACAAAATAGTTGGCCTTGAGGCCTCAGTCAAGTTCTGCTGGCCTGGGGTAAATAAGAACACGCCATTGCTTTAGAACCCCTGCCTTGTGCTCAGTGGACACAAATTATTTATTTATTGACAGAATAAAGCAATGAAATATCATCACCCTGTGAAGCTCTTTTTCACTTTTCTTGACCTATTTAGACATGTCCTTCTCTGAGCTCTCACATAACTTTTCTCTTATTTTTATTAAAGTACATTTCAGACTATCCACGTCTGCTTTGCCTACCAAACTATGAAGTATTCCCAAGCAGGTGCTATGCTACATATCTCACTCATTCTCAGGACCGTGCACAGTGTCTGGTAGAGTAGATCTTTGACCAACATGTATAGAATTGGGCTTGATCAATATTAACTGGACATTTATTCAACATTTTCCTTCTGGGAGAACCTGGGGGGCTCAGCCAGTTCAGTGTCTGACTTCGGCTCAGGTCACGATCTCACGGTTTGTGGGTCTAAGCTTCGCATAGGGCTCTGTGCTGACAGCTCAGAGCCTGGAGCCTGATTCTGCGTCTCCCTCTCTCTCTGCCCCTCCCCCACTCATACTCTGTCTCTGTCTCTCAAAAATAAATACACATTAAAAAAATTTCCTTCTTGTCCTTCCTTTCATCCAATGTGCTAAAACTAGCAAATTTAACATTCTTAGGAGGTTTAAAAAGGCACCACCGCAGTGCCATCATCTAATTTATTCCCTAAATTAGGAATGCCAAATGAATTTCTCATTAGACCCTGCAAATGGAAAACTTAGAATAGGTAAATTAAAATAATCAAAATTTCAAACCAGTGGACTGTGACAATAAATTTTCCTTTATAGGCATGTAAGTCATCTAATGCATATTTCCACCTGATAATGCTTAGTTTGAGCTACCATGTACAGAGAATGCGCCCATTCTAATCATGCTTCACAGGGGCACTTACAACCCACTGAAGCCTGGGCATGCGTTCCTTGGCCGGAGAGACTCAATCTGGTACGTTACCCTCTCCAGATCTTTCATCATGCAGAGAAACTATCCTGCATAACTGCTGACTTTTTTTTAAAAGAGCTCTATTAGCCCACTTCAGGGACTGAAAGGCTAAAGGCTGACTGCTGTACCTCACAGCCTCAACACAAGTGAGCTTTAATTGGCTTTGATCGAGCCGGAGGGTGACAATGAGTAACATTAGGCCACAGGCCTACCCTTTCTCCTCCTTTGCAGATGGGGAAATATGAAGTCCCAGGCTCGGAGCCCTATTCTTAGAAATTCATGATCTCCCCTCTTGCTGTGACTGATGCTGAACAAATTGTAGATTTCACTGGCCAAATGCCGTAGGCTGGAACAGAGCTGCTGCCTCTCTCCTTGAAGAGAGCCTGGCTCAGGTACGGTGAGAATAGAAGGGGGGGGGCGTCAGCTCTCAGTCCTCCCCTGGATCCCTCCTCTGAGGCAGAAGAAGGTTTGGCCTAGGCTTGCTCAGGAGCCATTACCTTCAAGCTTGCTACTCTACCCCAGATCTTCCAGGGCATATCCAAAGAGTCCAGAGCAAGGGAGGGGTTTGGGCTGGGCCTGAGGAGGAGAGGCTGGCTAGGATTTAGGGTGACTGTCAGAGGAGAACCTGGATGGCTGTGGCCTCTACAGCAAGTAGCAGGTGCAGAATATCAGTAGGTCATGAGGCACAGTGAGCTTCAGTGAGATATTCTCATGGGCCCCACTGAAGAGCACCCACCAAGCTGCAGGGCGAATGGTGCCAGGGCTGTGAACGTGTTGGCTGGCATGCCCCTGTACCATCAGGAGGATGCTGGTACAGTCCACGCCAAGACCCTGTATTCAGCGATGGAGCCAGGGACAAATAACTGGAACAAAACTGGAGGTATCACAATTCCAGACTTCAAGTTATCTTACCAAGCTATAGTAATCAAAACGGTATGGTACTGGTGCAAAACAAACACAGAGATCAATGAAACAGAATATAAAACCTAGAAATAAACCTATAATTATGAGGTCAATTAATCTTAGACAAAGCAGGAAAGAATATCCAATGGGAAAAAGACAGTCTCTTCAACAAATGGTGTTGAGAAAATTGGACAGCTACATGCAAAAGAATGAAAGTGGACCACTTTCTTACACCATACACAAAAACAAACTCAAAATGGATTAAAGACCTAAACGTGAGACTTGAAACCATAAAAAGCCTAGAAGAGAGCACAGGCAATAATTTCTCTGGCATTGGCCACAGCACCATTTTTCTAGATAGATCTCCTGAGGCAAGGGAAACAAAAAAATAAACTATTGGGAGTGCATCAATATAAAAAGCTTCTGCACAACAAAGAAAACAATCAAAAAAACTAGAAAACAACCTATGGAATGGGAGAAGATATTTGTAAATGACATACCTGATAAAGGGTTAGCATCCAAAATCTATAAAGAACTTAACAGAACTCAACACATAAAAAACAATCCAATTAAAAAATGGGAAGAAGACATGAATAGACATTTCTCCAAAGAAGACATCCAGGTGGCCAATAGGCACATAAAAAGATGTTCAACATCATTCATCATCAGGGAAAGGCAAATCAAAACTACAATGAGATATCCCTTCACACCTGTCAGAATGGCTAAAATAAAAAATACAAGAAACACTAAGTGTTGGTGAGGATGTGGAGAAAAAGGAAGCCTCATGCACTGTTGGTGGGAATGCAAACTCATACAACCACTGTGGAAAATGGTATGGAGGTTTCTCAAAAACTTGAAAATAGAACTACTTGGGGCGCCTGGGTGGCTCAGTGGTTAAGCATCTGACTGTTGATTTTGGCTCCGGTAATGATCTCATGGTTCATGAGATTGAGCCCTGCATTGGGCTGTGTGCGGACAGCGCAGAGCCTGCTTGGGATTCTCTCTCTCCCTCTCTCTCTGCCCCTCCCCTGCTCATGCATGCTGTCTCTCTCTTTCTCAAAATTAATAAATAAACTTAAAAAAAAAATAGAACGCCTCTATAATCCAGTAGTTGCACTACTGGGTATTTACTCCCAAGTACAAAAACACTAATTTAAAGAGATATATGCATCCTTATGTTTAATACAGCATTATTTATAATAGCCAAGATATGGGAGCAGCCCAAGTGTGACTGATGAATGGATAAAGAAGAGGTGGTATGTATATATATAATGCTTATCTATTATTGATAATGATTAAATAGAAATGTAATGGAATATTACTCAGCCATCAAAAAATGAAATCTTGCCATCTGCAATGACATGGATGGAGCTAGAATATATTATGCTGAGCAAAATAAGTCAGTCAGAGAAAGACAAATAGCATGTGATTTCACTCATATGTGGAATTTAAGACATAAACAAATGTGCAACGGGGAAAAAAAGAGACAAACCAAGAAACAGATTCTTACCTATAGAGAACAAACTGATGGTTACCAGAGGGGAGGTGGGTATGAGGATGGGTGAAATAGGTGATGGGGATTAAGCCGCAAATTTATTATAATGAGCACTATGCAAAGAATTGTTGAGTCACTACACTGGACACCTAAAACTAATATAACACTGTATGTTAGCCATACTGGAATTAAGAAAAAACACTTAATAAAAAAAGAAATATCCTAGCAGAAATTTTGATGGAGCTGCTTCGAGTTTTCAAGTTAAAATATGGAATATGAAAAAAGGGTTCTAAATTTGACAAAGGAACTGAAGAAGCTATTGATGACTTTTAATTTCCAAAGCCCTTCCTAATCCACAAGAGGTCCCCTGGACAGAAATCGATAGGTGATTTTGGGGAAATACTCTGTATTCACCACTCTGTTTACTCCAAACATCATGACACCCACTGGAGATCTTCTAGTGGGGAGTAAGAGTACTCAAGCGTAGTCAACTGAGGGAGAGATTCACTTAAGGCTAACAGGAAGGCGGGAAATATGTAATCATTCTCATTGCTGCTTTTGGCCTTACTAGTATAGTGGGGTCCATTTGCATGAAAAACCAGAAGGATCTTCATTGTGATGAGGCACAGCTCAGGGATTTATGATGTTCGATGTACCAATAAATGACTAATACAACATCTATCATACAAACTAGTTAAAATACAGATGAGCACAAGAAGTTTACAGAATAGTGAACGAGTTGACATTATTGTTTGGAGAATAAAGTGATGCATCATGGGGTTAAGAAAGGGAGTGAACATAGGGAGAAAGTAGATGGATGAAAGGCCATCTCAGGCATTCTGAGAGCAAATAATGCAATGTTATGCGAGTAAATGAGAGACATGGAAGTGACATGGTTTCAGCCAAAGATTTAAATACTTCAATTTAATATATTAGGAGAGAAGTACCAGGTTATTATCAGGATGAGAATGTGACCATGGGGCTGGCTGGCTGACATACAGTGGAAGTGAATAGCAAGACATGAGAAGGTTTAAATATTTTGAGACCAGAGTGTTGAAGACCCCATCTGTGTGGTAATAGAACTTGGTGCAAAGCTGAAATTATGAATGAGACCCAAATTCTACAAAGAATGTAGGGCATATGCAGACTGCTTACAGGTGATGGCAAGAAGAGAAGTAGGAGGTTAAACAACTACTGACCTTCATAAGAGTAGGAGATTTTGCCAACTTAGGGGAGTATCGTAGTCAGTTTGGGCTGCTCTAACAAAACTACCACAGACTTGGTGACTTAGACAACAAACATTTATTTCTCATAGTTCTGGAAGCTGAGAAGTCTAAGCTTCTGGCAAAACCACTTGCTGGTTCATAGATGGCCATCTTGTCACTGTGTTCCAACCTGGAAGGAACATGAGAATTCACTGGGGTCCCTTTCATGAAGGCACTAATCTCAATCATGCAGGCTTCACTGTCATGATCTAATCACTTCCCAAAGGCTTCACCCCCAAATACCATCACACTGGGAATTAGGCAGTGGTGGGACAGGCAGAAGCACAGAGTTATAGAAGCAAGACAAACTGAGAAACACAGCTCATATTTTTAGAGAGAACTATGGATGACAAGCATGAGGCATTACAAAACAGTGAGCTGCAAGTATTCTAATTTGATTATTCCCAGAAGGTTCCAGAAGATGGCAAGACTCTGATCTCTCAAGAGGCAGGAGTAATGTGGATTGAGGATTATTCTGAGAGAGTTCTAGACCAGATATAGGCAGTTCTAGGCAGACAGTGGGATTAACTAGCTTCTAGGATCATCATTATAGGTTGGAAATAAATGATGCACCCTGAGAGTGTATGTTAAGAAAATCGGTAAGTCCTTAAAATAAGCAACTTGATCACTCTGGTTTCTCTAAGAACAATATTACTCATTTTAAATACACAGGAAATCTCAGAAGATTTTTGGCATAAAATGTATTTTCCCTCATTTGAAAACCAAAATGTTAAATTTAGAAGAAAGATGAAAGGAAATAGTGTAATCATTCCTGGCGAGATAAAGCTACTTGATATTAATAATGTCTGAGATTTCTGAGATGGTCGTGGATAGGTCAGACACACCAAGAAATGCCTCCCCCTTAATTTCTTTAAAAGACCTGTGTTAGTTTTCTATTCCTGTGTCACAAATGACCATTAATTTAGTGGCTTAAACCAATAAACATTTATTATCTCGGAATTTCCATGGGTCAAGGGTCTAGGCAGGGTTTAACTGGTTCATTTGCCCGAAGTTTCAGCCAGGGCTGCTTTCCCATCTGAAGCTTACAATTCATTTCCAAAGTCATTCAGATTGTAGGCAAAATTCATTTCTCTGCTGTTTCCAAGTTCTGAGTTGGGGGAAAGCCTAAGCCTTCCTTGAAAGGACTCATCTGATGAAGTCAGGCCCATCCAAGATCATCTCCCTTTTGATGAACTCAAAGTCACCTGATTAGGGACCTGAATTACATTTGCAAAATCTTTCTGCTTTGCCATATAACATAACATATCCATGGGAGCGCTACTCCATCATACTGATGGGTTCAGTCCACACTCTGGGGGAGGAGATTATATAAGAGCAGGTGGGGGTCTTGGGAGCCATCCTAGAATTTTGCCTACCTCAGTATCTAAACCACAAAACTCCAGGTTATCCACGATTCTGATAGAGTTGTATATAAATAACTACTCATGTGGGTCACCTGGGTGGCTCAGTCGGTTAAGCATCTGACTCTTGATTTTGGCTCAGGTCATGAGCTCACAGTTTGTGAGATTGAGCTCCACGTAGGGCTCTGCACTGACTGCATAGAACTTGCTTGAAATTCCCTCTCTCTCTCTCTCCCTCTCTGCCCCTCTCTCCCTCTCTCCCTCTATAAACAAACAAACAAACGTTTAAATAAATAAATAGCTACTCACTTATAAGGAGATGAAAAATCTTCCCCTTACCTTCAACCCCTCTGGCTACATGTTCTCTCATTTATACTTTTTTTTTTCCTTCTGGCCCAGACAAGGAAAATGTTCTATAACTGTGTTTTTTCAAACTTTGGTTTGTTTGCTTATTTACTCCCCTAAGGAGCCTTTCTAGACTGTTTCTTCTCTTCCCGAATACCTTGCCCAATGAATTTTAAAACCACAGAAATATTGAGTATCTGATTACATGCTGTATATCTATGCTTTATATATAAAATGGATAGGATTATGTTCCTCCCTCTCCATGGAAACAATTTTGTCCCCTTGGGAGTGATAGAGTCCCTATTGAGAAATCATGTCCTATAAGATCAAGAGCCCATTAATACATAAATATTCACTGTACCCTATTTTTCCTTGTACTTAAAAAAACTTTTTTTCATGTTTATTCACTTTTTGAGAGACAGAGAGAGACAGAGCATGGGCAGGGGAGGGGCAGAGAGAGAGGGAGACACAGAATCCAAAGCAGGTTCCAGGCTTTGAGCTGTCAGCACAGAATCCTATGCGGGGCTTGAACCCATGAACTGCGAGATCATGACCTGAGCCGGAGTCACATTCTTAACCGACTAAGCCACCCAGGCGCCCCGCCTTGTACTTTTGATCTTCAGCTCTGATACCAGCTCCCGTGTTCTGTTCTGTTCCGTACAAATCCATAACGAAACTCTGTCATGCAAAGATGTGTGTGGTTTGCTGCTGAGTAGGATTGCGCTAACCTGTGTCCCAGCCCTGTGTCCCAGCCCTGACTTTGCAACTAATTATCAATGTGACCTTTGGCAAGACAAGCAAGATTTTGGTGGTGCCACGTCTTCAGTATGTCAAAGGGCACAATCTTGTAAGGTAAAACTTAGTTATAAGGGAGACAATTAATTTGGTATGTTTAAAGTCCTGCCTAGAAGAAGAAAGTATAAATCTTTACCATTTTAACAGGATAGATGAGAAAAATAAAGCTTCTATTCCAGGAGCAGGGATTTCGAGATAAAAAGACGTATAAATTATGTCAAATGTTCTTTAATGATGTTGGCAGTTCTCATGTGAATTCTGTGGAGGTTCATTATGTTGGAGAAGGGGCCAAGGATAGCACCTGTGATCATAAAACAATGACTGAACTTGTAACCAACCAAAGTTCATGGAGATCTTAGGCTGCTTTTCAACATATTATAACTTCCTATCACTTGGGACAGATTTGCCATCCACAACATTGGTTCTGCAGCTACCGTATTTGTGTTTAGTTTCCAAAACAAGGAGGAAGTCATGGTGCTATTATCAACCATTCCCCTAGAAATCAGTCCATGTTAATTCTGTAGTATACACTCCAAGCACAAGGCATTGAGAAGGTTCTTTGCAAGAGTTCAACTAAAACAAAGTTTAGCCTTTTCCTTATAGCCTGGGTTCGGGGCCATGATCTGAGCAATTTCCAAGTGTGGACCAAATTCCAAGATGCGAGATGGAACTTTTGCTTACCGAACTTCCAACGTAACATTTTGAAATTTCCATCGGTCAAAAGCACATGAATAAAGACATTTGCTGCTATATGCTACCATGATATACGGGGAGAGTGAAAAAGTGCAGAGTCCAATATCTAAAGAATTAGGCTGGAATTAATTAATATCATGCTTTTAAAGTTAATATTCATGTTTTATATATCTTTGTTGAAAAACGGACCTCCTTTCATTCTGCCATTGGCAAAGTGTTCACCATTTGAAAGCCCCTCTTCTGTTTTCATAGCGATCTCTACAGCTGTGTGATTCTATCTGTCCTGATGAAACAAACATTATGGTTTCAGAGACAGCCGGGATCCATGGGGTACGTAAATTATTCCAGTATCATTCTGTACTCAGAACACTAACAACACTATTATTTTCTCAAGTAGCATATGGGGAAATTATGTCACTCTTTGGCTGAAAGTGACACATATATTACACTTGAGTTGATGGATCCATCATGGAATTATTCTTGCCATGGTTTAGCAGCTTTGAAGCTGGGGCACTAGACCTCAAGAGCGTTAGATAAGGATTTCTAAGTATTCAGAGAGCAGAACCCAGCCCCTGCAGGTTAAAAGGGAAGACTTGTTTACAAAATGCTATTTGCAAATGAAACATACATTTGAGATCCAAACACGTGATTTATCTCCATCTCTATCCGTGGAACGCAACTGCTGACCTGAAGAAAATTGGGCTCAGTGGCAAGATCTGGTAAGGCAGGAAAGAAAGCCATGAAGTTACAGATTCAGGCTTCAGATAAAGCCCTTCTACCAACCTCTGCCCCACAAGTACTTCCTCCATTCCATCTATGATCATCTTTATCTCCCTTTAAAACACTAATGTAAACTGGTACAGCCGCTCTGGAAAACAGTGTGGAGGGTCCTCAAAAAACTATCAGTAGAACTCCCATATGACCCAGCAATAGCACTTCTGGGGATCTACCCAAGGGACACAGGAGTGCTCATGCATAGGGGCACATGTACCCCAATGTTCATAGCGGCACTTTCAACAATAGCCAAATCATGGAAAGAGCCTAAATGTCCATCAGCTGAGGAATGGATCAGGAAGATGTGGTTCATCTATACAATGGAATACTCCATGGCCATGAGAAAGAATGAAATCTGGCCATTCGTAGCCAAGTGGATGGACCTGTAGGGTGTCATGCTAAGCGAAGTAAGTCAGGCGGAGAAGGACAGATACCAGATGTTTTCACTCATAGGTCTAACAGGAGAAACCTAACAGACGACCATGGGGAGGGGAAGGAGGAAAAAGAGTTA
>CM053579.1:8435559-8646664 GCA_028646485.1 Cryptoprocta ferox | reverse complement strand
TCCCTCTCCCTAACTCTTTCCCCCTCCTTCCCCTTCCCATGGTCCTCTGTTAGGTTTCTCCTGTTAGACCTATGAGTGAAAACATCTGGTATCTGTCCTTCTCCGCCTGACTTACTTCGCTTAGCATGACACCCTCGAGGTCCATCCACGTTGCTACAAATGGCCAGATTTCATTCTTTCTCATGGCCATGGAGTATTCCACTGTATAGATGAACCACATCTTCCTGATCCATTCCTCAGTTGATGGACATTTAGGCTCTTTCCATGATTTGGCTATTGTTGAAAGTGCCGCTATGAACATTGGGGGTACATGTGCCCCTATGCATGAGCACTCCTGTGTCCCTTGGGTAGATCCCCAGAAGTGCTATTGCTGGGTCATAGGGGAGTTCTACTGACAGTTTTTTGAGGACCCTCCACACTGTTTTCCAGGGCGGCTGTACCGGTTTACGTTCCCACCAACAGTGTAGGAGGGTGCCCGTTTCTCCACATCCTCGCCAGCATCTATAGTCTCTTCAGTTGTTCATTTGAGCCACTCTGACCGGCGTGAGGTGGTATCTCAGTGTGGTTTTGATTTGTATTTCCCTGATGATGAGTGACGCTGAACATCGTTTCACGTGCCTGTTGGCCATCTTGATGTCCTCTTTGGAGAAGTGTCTCTTCATGTCTTCTGCCCATTTCTTCACCTCATTATTCATTTTTTCGGGTGTGGAGTTTGGTGAGTTCCTTGTAGATTTTGGATACTAGCCCTTTATCTGATATGCCATTTGCAATTATCTTTTCCCATTTCATCAAAAACCAGACTCTTAAACACAGAGAAAAACTGATGGTTGCCAGAGGGGAGGTGGTGGAGGATAGATGAAATAAAGGGGTTATGAGTACACTTATTTTGATGAGCACTGAGAAATGCACGGAATTGTTGAATCATTATATTATACACCTGAAACTAATATAACACTGTATGTTAATTGTATTTGAATAAAAAAAAGAGAAGCATTCTCTGAATTGAGGATGATAGGTCAATATATTCTTAAAATGCACAGTAAAGAACGATTCCCAGAATGGAAAGGAGGAATCTCAGAAGAAGTAAGTTCCTAAATATATCTATCTTCTCAAAAAG
The DNA here is from genome assembly GCA_028646485.1 of Cryptoprocta ferox. Classification (NCBI taxonomy): domain Eukaryota; kingdom Metazoa; phylum Chordata; class Mammalia; order Carnivora; family Eupleridae; genus Cryptoprocta; species Cryptoprocta ferox. The sequence continues at coordinate 8,645,547 of CM053579.1, read as the reverse complement.
AAAACTATTACCATTAAATAGTCAAATCCAGTAACATGTTATAAATAGGTAACATAAACCATGCTATGATAGAGAAAACATAGCAGACCCATTCATATCTTTTATTAACATGCGCCATGTTTCAAATCTAGCATGATTTTCTTTTAGGTTAACATAAAGAGAATCTCAACTCTTTTTTTAACATGCAATTCAAAGCATCCATATGATGCATTTGTCCATTGTTTTCATAGCATGCATTATTCAGTCAGATCTCTGTGACTTAATACCGGTGACCACGTGACTTGAAAATGACTAATAAAACCCAATACATGAGTTTGAGAAGACAAGACTTGAATAAAAATTTCCATCAAAAGTCCTATCAGGTGACATCAGAAAAAATAATATAGCTTCAAAATACAACAGCGACACTATATATGAATTCTAAACCAATGTTACTGGATGATTATCAAATTCCTCTATGTCTAAATTACCAATTTCTCCATAGCAAAATTACCGTAAAGATGCGTTTTTCTATGTCTGCCATCCTAGCCTAGCTGCCTTATGTCCCTGCCCTCCCTCCTTTCTTTCATCTTTTCCCTTTTTCTCACTCAAAGCGAATCTCCTGTTGTCTGTGTTCGCACCGTACTCTGCCTGTACTTCCGGTAAAGCCTTACTTCCCGTTGCCTGGTATTTGAAGTTAGCTGTTTACTTGTCTGCCTCTCCAGTCAAATTGTGAAGTCCTTGAGGGGAAAGGCTAGGACGTTTTTGTCTTCCTCGCCACCCAGGGCCCTTAGCACAGTGCTTTACACAAAACAGGTGCTAAGAAGATGTGTGACACATGAGTGCCGATCATTCTATTTGTTTTTAAATCAAGAGCATTAAATGGAATCGGTAATGTATCTATATGGCATTTTGCCTCAAAACATTGTGGACGCCTTCTGGTGGAATATGTCAACTCTTTTCATTTATTTTTACAAGACCCACTTCCCAGAAATTGATTCAGGAATTGTGAATAGGCGAGACCCCTAAGCATCGTCCAATTTTAAAGTCATCTCATTTCTTTTTTTCAAGTTTATTTGAGAGAGAGAGAGAGAGAGAGAGAGAGAGAGAGAGAGAGAGAGAGAATATGAATGAGTGGGGATGTAGCAGAGAGAGGGAGAGAGAGAATCCCAAGGAAGCTCCGTGCTGTGAGCACAGAGTCTGACGCTGGACTCGATCTCACAAAGCATGAGATCATGACCTGAGCCAAAATCCAGAGTCAGATGCTTAACTGACTGAGCCACCCAGGCACCCCAGTCATATAATCTCTCTAACAGATCCGGAGGACTGGAACTTGAAACCAACCATTAAGCGACTCTGTAACACCAGCCTGATAATAACCTTGAGCCAAAGGGAACGGTGCTGGCTCGGGATGAGGGGCACGGACTCTGGAGAGAAACTACCTGGGTTCCAAACCTGCTCCATCATTCACTAGCTCTGAAACGTTTACTGACTAAATCTCTTTCTTCAGAGTTTTACATTGGTGGAAGAATTTTTGTGAGGACCAAATGAGACCAGGCTCGTGAAGCATAAGCACAGTGCTTGGCACACAGTGAACCCACCATGGCCACCACCCCCGTCCTGGTTTGTAAAGACTATGGATCTCCAGACCTCAGCCTTTTTGACCCTAGTCTCCGGAACGTCACTCTGCTGTCCACCTTTGCTCCGCCTTGCGTATCATATGCCAGTGGTTTTGAGTAGGGTTTTCAAATAAAATACAGGATGCCAATTAAACTTGAATTTCAGATAAAGAAAACATACTTTTTGCCAGACATATGCCCCATATAACATTTGGGATATGCATTTACTAAGAAATCCTTGTTTATCTGAGATGCAAATTCAACAGGGCTCCTTGTATTTTTCTTTGCTACTTCTGGCCACACGACCAGAAACTACCCATCAACAGCAGTCCCTTGCTTCGAGCCCTCACGGTTAAACACAGGTTTACAGAGTTTGCATTTTAATTGCTTCTCCAGTCAGTCCATTTTAGGTATTAGCAATTAATCCAAAAATCCAGCACAGGGACCCAGGCTAGTGGGGAAAAGCTGGGCAGCTTTATTCCGAATTAACGTGACTGAGTTTTTCACTTTGGGAAGACATGGCATATTTGATAAGAATGAGTTCGTTCTGTGCCAAGTGCTCAATCCAATTCTGTTATTTTTCTACCCGCACAATAGTTTGGGGTGGCTAGATAGAGGTAGCCTAGAATTCAGTGCCTATACATTCTAGAAGCTTTCTCTAAGCAAAGAAGGCTGCATCAGCACACATACAAATAAAAAAAAAAAAAAAAAAAACAACCCAAAGCCAGTTCAAAGCATTGGCTGGGGAAAAGGGCTTTTGGCCACCTCTCCAACAACTGGCACGCATAATATTTTCTTTCTTCACTCAGTGGTTCTTGTTGTGACACAGTTTTAGTGTTCCCTTGGTGGAGCATGTCGTAGGCTGGGCTCAACAAGTTGGAGAGATACCAACTCTACTGAGCAGAATCTATCCCCAACCTCATAACTATTTCTGACACAGTGATTTTACATGATGGATCTTTTTCAGAGTATGTTGTAAAGTGCTACAAGTACTTGATAGATGGTCCACAGTGCGGACACCGACCATGTGATTATCTTTTAAGAACTGCGTGCCCTTATGTGCACGTACAGGGATATGTGCCTGCATGCATGTATATATATTCATGATCAGACAGGCTATTTTAAAGAAATTTTACTTGGGGTAAAATGGATTATTTCAACAGTTGATACTATAAGTTGTTTAGATTCAGAGAGTTTTCTGGATATGCCTCTTGCAGATACACTACATGGTCCACGGGACTTTTGAGATTTTTCCTGAGAACTTTATTTTAAACAGCCAACTGTATCTGTATTTTTTGCTTATTCTGCTGTGTCGTGTTTCTTAATGCTTGTTATCAATTTACTTGATATCATAGCATGTATCGTTTTTGCAAAGTATTTCCTCCCGTTAGAATGTAAAATCAGTAAGGACAGGGGCTTTGTTTATCCTGCTCATAGGCACGGTCTAAGTGTCTAAAAATGTGCTAAGCACATGGTAATCCCACAGCATTTTTGAATGAACACATGAATGAAATAGTCCAATAATAGCGGCTACTTTTTGTTGAGTGGCTACTATGCGATATGCACTGTGCAAAATGTTTTATATGTGACAGGAGAGATAGATGTTTTATTGTTCATAAATGTCTCCAAGAATGGGTCCTGGTGACTAGAGAACTTTATTTTCTTGAAGGAAGTAATAATTGATAGTTGTGGAAGGTGAGGATTAAAAGAACTTTATGGTTGTAAACAGTTTTGCCTATGACAGAGAAACATAAATACAGATCTTGAAAGGTCAAGGAGCGGGGCGCCTGGGTGGCTCAGTCGGTTAAGTGCCCGACTTCGGCTCGGGTCACGATCTCACAGTTCTCACAGTTCGTGGGTTCGAGCCCCGCATTGGGCTCAGAACCTGAAGCCTGCTCTGGATTCTGTCTCCCTCTCTCTCTGCCTCTCTCCTGCTCACGCCCTGTCTCTCAAAAATTAATGAACATTAAAAAAATTAAAAATAAAAGAAAGGTCAAGGAGCTACTATTAGGAATTTGGGGAGAAAAGAGGCAAGATTAAGATTAAGGAGCACTTGAAGGAAAGTTCTAGAAAAAGAAAACTCCATGGCTGGAGTCAAAGGAAGGACTTTTGGAGTAGCAGTAAATATATGATGGGAATTTTAAAGGGGAACTTTCTGACCATGTCATATAAGTCAGTCTCCTCCATTTCTTGAACCGAATGCTCCGTAAGTTGTATATTTCTTATTAGTATCTCCACATTTTCTTTGGTGGGTATTACGAGCAGGGCCATGGCTTTCTCCAAAATACACATGAGAAGACAACAGGGTTGCCTACGTGGATCAGTCACAGACATAAACAGAATCAAAGAATCTGACAATTGGGAGTCACCATGTAATCCAACATCCCACCGAATATGGGATTAACTCCACGGACTCTTAAAAGATGCCTTCTGTATTAGCATGTCATTTGATAACAGACACACTTTATTAGGAAGTCCAATGGGGTTTCTTTGGGGGACAGGTCCATGATTCTCCTATTCAGATCCTTTGTGTAACTTATCTGAAACCTACTTGTCTATACTTTGCTTAGTGTTATGGAAGTAATATGCTTTTTAAAAGTCAGTAATGTATTTGACAATCGGGTCTTCTCTTGGACCTTTAGGAAAAAAGAGACCCTGAATGTCTCTTCCTTACATGTGACATTTTGTTGATACGATGAAAATACAATAATAGGGACTCAACAGACACTTTTTTAAATTAATAATTTGTTCAATTATTATTAAGTTAATAATTTAATGTGTTACATTAATTGTGCTGTCCCTGTGCTTGGTCTTTTCTAAGAGTCTAATAATTCATCTCCTTAGGGATCCTTTAAGTGTGTTCTGAAAGTAACAATAACAACAAACACAGTGTCATAATATCAGAGAAATCTCTATACTCTAGGGCCATCTTTCAAAGGGAGTAAACTGAGTCAGAGAGCAATAGGTTTTGTTCAAAGTCATGATGGTAGATAAGTGGCTGTGTGCAAAACAGATATTGTGAGCTATGACACTCTGTCCATTTAAATATCTACTTGAAATGTCTGATGGGACACAGTACATAGACCAAAATATCAAGCAAGGGAAAAATTAGTCCCTTGACATATTTTGGCAGATGGAAAGGAATAAAGATATTCAGTAATGATACCAACCTTTCTCAGTTTCCTAAACAACCCCCCAAAAAAACATTCTACATTTCTCTCCACAGCTGGTTTTAAGTGCCACTCTCTTTCTTGAAATATGTTAGCATTTGGACTTAACAACTAGTGATTTTCAAAGGACCAAGTCCATGTCTGATCATGTATTAAAGGACTACTTATTCATATGCAGAGCTAGAATTGAAAAAAAGTTAATCATACTGATATGTGTAGAAGAGAAAAGGGATGGGGGGGGGCAAAATCTCCAAAGATTCAATATGAATATTAATGCCATTGTTGGGTACTCACTCATAGCAGACACACAAAAGATAAGCCGGTAACACTGTCAACATATTGTGTTGTGAAGTCAAGCAATCACCATGCTCAGAAAGGATTAAACTCAGATGATGTTTGTTTAAATCTCTGAACAGTTAAATGCCATTTATCATTTTGATCCAACAAAACCCAGCAGCGTCCCTTTATAGGGGAGAAAAGGGTTTACCGTCATGCAGAACGAACCTTGGTGCAATAAGGAGGAATTTCACCAAGGATCTTCCAGGCAACCCAGAGGAGTAACCTGCAAGGCTCATCAGTTCACTTTCATAGTACAGAGAATTTCATCCACAGCACGGCATAGCCTCCCCATTTGGCATTAAGAGAAATCACCTTCATCTTTCCACCTGCAGAGAGGTGGGAGCCATTTAGCTGTGTCTAAATTATTAGTGTGAGTAGCCAAATCTGGGCTCTTGTTCCAAACAGAAGCCGGTTTCGTTAGTCAGATGTACATGGCAACCATTCATTAACATCAACAGATTTGCCTGATAAAAGATTCCAGAAATCAGTGTATGTGAATGCCAAGGATGAACAAGACACTTGGACAGAAGATGCTATGAAGGGAAGAGATGCAAGGAAAGGATGCATAAGGGATATAAGAGGAAATATCTTGCAATTCATCTTGTTTTCTCTATTTTTCACTCTTGACCGGAAGCATAATAGAACACTTCGAGATTCTTATTTTTCCCTGCCTCCAGGCTCACTGTACTTCTGGGCTATCCTCCACACTCTAGCCAAAGCATTCTTTCCAGACCATAAACACAATCTTGATCAAAAATCTCCAAGGTCTTAAAAAAAAGAAAAGAAAAGAAAAATAATGGCCCCCACGCCTCATCATCACCATCGTAATAAAGGTCAAGCACGGTAGTGTTATGTGCAAGGTCTCTTACACACTGGGTCTCACAGCTTTCTAATATCCTTTCTGGCTACTCTCCATGTGGCCCTCCTGACCACCAACCCACATACCCTGCATTTTAGATACACAGAACTTTATTCCCTTTGTCAAATTCTCTCTGTCTTTCACTCTTCCATTTCTTTAAAAACCAGGTGCACTCGATCGGAAATAACTTTTCCTCTTACATGTCCAGCAAAGTCTACTCCTCCCAGAGTAACACTATCTGTATGAGATCTCAGACCTTCATGGCTCAGTTACTTGCTCCCATCTACTAAATAGAGCCGTTACTACACTGCACTGTAAATCTCTCTGGGTGTAACTAATATTTCTACCAGACTTTGGGCACCTTGAAGGAAAATATGGTGTCATCTCTAATTTTTTTCCATTAACATTGTTTGTCATGGGTATAGAGCTCCGTAGTGGCTGTGTGTACTTATTTCAGTAAGGTGGCTCCCTTCAGAATTATTTGCAATGTCTCCTTCTATACAGAGATGGTATTAACCGAGCTTGGGAAAATAAGAGTGCAAACCGAGAACACTGAAAATAAGTTCAACTGTATTTTAGTTGAGCCTCATAGCTCTGGAGTCCACTCTGGGCTGTCCTTGGGTAAGGAGGTTCTACCTTATAGTACTCACATACCTAAAAGGGGACAATGTCTTCGATCTCTCTTCACTTGTACTTCTTAAGGGTAACAGATATAGCCCTAGGCAGGTAAAAGAGGAGATAGGCTATCTGGGGATGGGAGCATAGTACTATGTTAAAGTCAATTTCAAGCACATTGAGTTTGAAGAGTCAGAGAAAGATTTCCAAATATGGGGTTAGTGCCACTGGACTTGAGCACATGTAACCTTTTGAAGCTTGGGACAAAGTAGGAGAACATACGGTTCTAGAATGCAATTTAATTTATGCATGACTATTTTAGACTAAGTTGTTCTTATCTAATTACTAGCTCACAAGTCCAAAATAAGGACGGACACACACACACACACACACACACACACACACACACACACACAACAACAACATACCAGAACAATGAAGCTAGAAAATAAATACATAATAATTCATATCAGTTAATAGGCAACATTTTTTTGCAAGCTTATATTACTGTTGTCAAAACCAAAATCAACACCTCTCCCTGGAAACCACTTTTCTCAATTACAGATATTCTTTTAAAGGCACTTAAAGTCTATATAAGCTTGTCCCTAACCCCAGCTCCATCCTCTTAATTTTGAAAAAAAAAATGATCCTTATAGGTATTTAGAATACAGGAAATTAAAAAAAAAGTCATAGAGAAATAAATACAACTAGCTTTAGAAAGTTTGAGAAGGAAGGTTTTCTTTTCTTATGCACCAAAAAAAGGAGAAACAAAAGGAAAGAAAACATAAAACATGAATCTTTTAAAAGCTTAAGGTCCTGAATTTTTTTAGAAAGGAAGCTCTTGACATTGATCACCAGTGTTTGGCAGCCAACTATGCTGATGTTAATAAGCTTTTCAAGCCTATGCTGCCATTTCTGAACATGGTACGAAAAGGAAATGATGCTGATGGGTATGTAGTCAATCAACCCTGCTTGATCTGGTCTAGAGGACATGTGTGAAGTTACAAATACTTCTGCACAGCAATCACAGAAGTCACCAAAGATTAGAGTAGTATTCTACCACATGACATGAGAAATGGAGCCCCTTTAGAGGCTGAATTAGACATCGTACACGGTATGTGGATATAAGTGATTGTCCTGAGACTCTTCTAAAAATAACGGTTAGCACAAAAGAGCAAGCACAAACTCAAGAAGAAAAAGGTCTGAAATGGTCATAGTAAAAACACATGTAAGTAGCTACATATTAAATATAGTGGAGCTCACAAGCAAATGTAAAGAAACGATTCATTCATAATAATCTGGGTTAATTTCGCAATATAGACAATATATCCATGATCCTCTTTGCTAGGTTACTGATGTCACAGCAGGAGTCCTGAACTTTCTCTTGAATGAAGCAATGATGCGAAAAGTTCCAGGAGACAAGGTACCCTTATAGTCTCTCCTAAGATCAGATTTCTAACCACTTTGGATCAGATGGTCCTGCCAGTTCCTTAAGAAGGTTGTCTTCCTTCTGTCCAGGATGAGTTCTTCTCTGGTTCTCTATCCCTTCTACTTGCTTTATAGTGATCTTGGTACGAAATTCATCAACACATTCATTCCTCGTTCTACTGTTTATTGAGGGACTAAGACATGTGAGTCACTGTGCTTTTTATAGGGTATTCAATGATGAACACAATGAAACTCGTGTTCTCACTCCTTTCACTTTGGGTTCTAGGAGCATAATAAATGTCAATCACATTGGTTTCCACAAACACAATTTTGTGGCCTTATGCTAGCCCGATGGCATGAGAAACACAAGGGGACACACTTAAAAATAAGGATCCTTGGATCCCACCCGCAGATATGCCATTTCAGTAGGTTTGGGGTGAAATCTGGTGATTTATAGTTAAAAACAAACAAACACACTTGCCAAGTGTGCTTTCTGGCACATATCCAGGCTTGGGAACTAGTCTAGTATACAATTAACTGGTTTTTCTTTTTAGGAGAAAACAATAAATCACGTATTCATTCTGCTCCATCAGAGAGCCTGAGGGCCAGCACAGCTCCTGAGCTCGATGGGTAGGTAGAGGGACGGAGCAGAGGAATAAGTGAAATCATGATGTAAGAGAGTTTGAAATCATGGTGTAAAAGAGTTTGAAAGTCACATAGAGCAGATCAGAATCAGTAAATCCTAGCAGCATATGAAAATTGTATTTTTTTAAAAGCCAGAAGAATCCAAGACAACTATTAGAAGCTGAAAGTCAAGATCTGAGAGGCAGAGAAGACAAAAGTAAGAGGCAGAAGACAAGACCGGGCCAGACAGCAGAAGGAGAGTGGGAGAAATTTCCAACTTTATGTACCTGGCAATGTACTGCCTGCTTACCTTTATCTTGTCTCCAAGTTCAGTAAAACTATAAATCGCTGTTAGGTCAGATCGAAAGCCAGACGACACCTTTCTTCTTACCATAACATCTTTGACCCATTATAAAACTGTTCTAGGTATAATTTGTTTACGACCTACTATTCAGGAAACAGTACACAACTATTTGACAGAAGTGCCCAGAACGAAATCCACTTGCAGAGAGATAATGGTCTGAGTGACACGGTTTAGTATGCTTTTTCATTTTTAGCTTTGGCCACTAGTATACAATATAAGTCCCATTTACTGAGCGGTCACTAGGTCCCAAACCTTGGTACTAAGTGCTTTTTCCTGTGCAATAATTCATAGAATCCCCACAACAGCTTTACATATTAAGTAGTTACTATCCCCATTTTACAGATGAAGAAACAGGTCAGGTATAAGTGGTAAGCTGCAGACCCAAAACCAAGGCCTAAAACTGTCTGGCTCCAGAGATTATTATCCTCTATTCCACTTTCCAGCACACAGAAAACAAAAACATTCCCTTCCTTTTTTTTTTTTTTTTTAATTCAAAACACCACACCCTCACTTTCCTGCCTGGAGATAATATATTTAATGTTAAAGGTAGCACTAAAGCTGTGAAATTATACCCTTGATTGGGTATTGTCTTGAAATAAAGACAAGATTAATGGTTTTGACTTTAGAGTTATATAATGAAACATTCATATAAATATAAGTAATTAAATTTTAGATTTTTTTTTTTGAGAGAGAGAGAGAGAGAGAGAGAGAGAGAGAGCATGAGCAGGGGAGGAATAGAGAGAGGGGGAGACACAGAATCTGAAGACAGGCTCCAGGCTCTGAGCTGTCAGCACAGAGCCTGATGCAGGGCTTGAACCCACGAACCGTGAGATCATGACCAGGGCTGAAGTCGGATGCTTAATCAACTGAGCCACCCGGGCGCCCCTAAATTTTAGATTCTTAAACTTCATTGAAGCTAGATATATGACACTTGGAAGGACATCCTTTCCTATAAGGAAGTCAGTTTCTCCCTGCTTATTTGTAAGCTGGACATCTCTACTCTTCCACAACTTTTTCCCAGATTGGAAATGATAACTTTCAAAGTCCTTTCCTATAAGGCATCTCATGCAATCATCGAATATCTTTCTGAGCTGAGGAGTCTAGCTGTTACATTTTCATTATATATATATTATATATATATATATATATATAATATATATATGAAACCTAATGATCAAATAGGTAAAGTTAAGTAAATGAAGGAAAAAAACAAGCCAAATTGAAGTCTTACGTGATAGTTCCAGAACTGGGGTTAAAGGCCAGTGTTCTGGATTTTCATCCTAAACTTCCTCTCAGGAAAAAGAGGCCACAGAGAGAGAGGCTGACATCAATTTTTATGACGATTAAAGACAATTTAAATGATAACATACCAGGGATGCTAAGGTGGCTCAGTTGGTTAAGCATTCTACTGTTGATTTCTGCTCTGGTCATGATCTCACAGTTCATGAGTTTGGGCCCTACCACAGGCACTGCACTGACAGTGTGGAGCCTGCTTGGGATTCTCTATCTGCCCCTCCCCCACTAGCTCTCTATCTTAAAATAAACAAACTTAAATTTTTTTTGAAGATAAATAATAATATACTAGAAATTAGTGAAGCATTTATGAAATTTAATATCATGCTTTACACTGGCCTTATAACATATACCGAATGAATAACCAAAGTTAAGAGACGTTGATCATATATATTAAAATTGACTAATAAGCCAGCATTGGTCCATTTATTCTTTGATATTGTTATTTTGAGCTCCAGATATGGGAAATATTATATTTATAGCTCTGTGTGGATGTGACCAATTCATAATGCGGCACTGTTTTGTTCTCAGAAAATAGAACTAGGTTGATACTGAAGCCCACAAGTAAACATATATGCTCCTGTTTGAATTTATTTTTAATTGAAGTACCGTAAGATAGATGTAGACACACTTGTATAAAAATACAAAAATATTTTATTTAAAATGCCATATGAAACATGCTAGTGTCATAGTAACATTTATTTTAGAGTTTCTTAATTTAGAATAGGTATAATTTTAAAAGAGGAATTAAATTTTAAACACTAGCCTCTTAATAAGAGAAATGCTGGGGCACCTGGGTGGCTCAGTCAGTTAAGCGTCCGACTTCAGCCCAGGACATGATCTCACAGTTCGGGAGGTCGAGCCCTGCATCAGGCTCTGTGCTGACAGCTCGGAGCCTGGAGCCTGCTTCAGAGTCTGTCTCCTTCTCTCTCTGCCCTTCCCCTGCTCATGCTCTGTCTCTCAAAAATAAATAAACATTTAAAAAAAATAAGAGAAATGCTTCACTTTTTTTTTTTTTAGCGAGGGAGGAGGGGCAGAGGAAGAGAGAGAATCCCAAGCAGGCTCCACGCTCAGCATGGAGCCTGACACGAGGCTCAATCCTGTGACTGTGAGATCATGACCTGAGCCAAAATCAAGAGTCAGACACTTAACCAAGTGAGCAACCCAGGAGGCCCAGAAATGCTTGACCTTTAAATTCTATAGCATAAGTGATAGAAAACAATGCGGCAACCTGTACACATCTCTCAAATATATGAAGACTTTAATCCATTTAAGCACTGAGTTTAATTTTTTTAATGTTTATTTATTATTGTGAGGGGGAGGGGCAGAGAGAGAGAGAGAGAGAGAAAGAGAGAGAGAGAGAGACGGAGGGAGACACAGAATCCAAAGCAGGCTCCAGACTCTGAGCTGTGAGCACAGAGCCTGACGCGGGGCTCGAACTCACTGCGAGATCCTGACCTGAGCCGGAGTCAGACACTTACCTGACTGAGCCACCCAGGCGCCCCTAAGCCCTGAGTTTTATAAAAATTTCTTCCCCAACAGCACATGTAGCAAAAGTAAAAACAACAGGTTAACCAACACAACAATGCCTGAAATTAAGTATATGTTTGTATTTAAAATAGTAGTCACTGATTTAGGCTCATGAAATTGATGAATCTCCATTCCGTGATGACACAATGTATAATTAACCAAGTTAGGGCTTCAAGTTAAAACTTACAATTACAGGCATTTCTATATTTTCTCTCCTAGGAGACCAATAAATAAGAAGTAAATTTTTTTCCAAATCACAAAACACAGCAAACAGAATGGGAAGAAAACCACTGAAAGGAAGTAATTTCAACAAATATCTGGGAAGCGAATAAAGGACTATAGACAGAAAGCAGAGGAAGCCGCGGCCTAGAATGCCTGCTGGGGACCTAACACTGAAGGAGAAAATCTGCCTGCCACGCTCGATTCTTGACAAGACTGATACGTACAAAACCAGATACGAAGGATATCGGTTGTACTATTTGTATCTGAAAATAAGGGTGTCAAAAGCATACAGAATAGATGGGCCCAACAGGCACAAAACATTCATTGATTTTCTCTATTGCTTCTCTATTCTAGATAGCATTAATTTCTGGAATCAAAATCTTTATCACATATTTCCTTCTGCTTTCTTTAGGTCTGGTTTACTCTTTTGTTGCGGTATCTAAAGGTGGAAAGTTAGGATCCTACTTTGAGATACTCATTTGTTTGAATACAGGCATTTACAGCTAAAAATTTTTCTTTTCAGCAATGTCTTAGCTGCATCTCATAAGTTTTAGTAGGTTATGTCTTCATCTTCATTTATCTCAAAGAACGACTAATTTGTCATTTCCTCTTTGACATACAGGTTATTTAGGAGTGTGCTGTGTTATTTCCACATATTTATGAGTGCTCCAAATTTCTTTTTGTTATTGAATTCTAACTCTAATGAATTAGAGTAGTCAGAGAACATCCATTGTATTATTTTTTATACAGTTAAATTTATTGACGTTTGTTTTATGGCATAGCATATGATCTATCCTGTAGAATGTTCCAGGTGCACTTGAGAATAATGTACTTTCTGTTATTTCTGATATCTTCTAGGTCTAATTGGTTTATAGTATTTTCTAACATCCTCCTATTCCCTTGTTGGTCTTCTTCCCAGCTATTCCTTCCATTAATGAAAGTGGAATATTGAAGTCTCCGACTATCATTGCTGAATCCTCTACATTTCCCCTTCATTTCTCTAAGTTTTGCTTCATGCATTTTGGTGCTCTGTCATTAGGTGGGTAGATGATCAAAACTGTCATACCTTTCAGATTGATCGGCTCTTTTCACATTATAAAGTACCCTTCTTTATCTCTAATGCTACTTATTTGTTTCCGAGTCTGTTGTTTCTGATATTACTATAGCCATTCCAGCTTTATTGTAGTTCTAGATTTCCTCCTATGTTAGGTTCTAGCAGTTTCATAGTTTTGCGTTTTACATTTAGGTCTGTGATCCATTTTGAGTACATTTGTGTGAAGTGTGTAAGGTCTTTGTCTAGATTTATTTTTTTGCATGGGGATGTCCATTGACAATGGAGCAAAGACAGTTTTCAAAAAACTGTTCCGGCACCATTTGTTGAAAACTGTCTTTGCCCCATTGTGTTGCCTTTATTCCTTCGTCTAATATCTGTTGAGTATATTTATATTGATCTAATTCTGGGCTCTCCATTCTGTTCCATTGATCTAGTTGTCTACTCGTTTGCCAAGAGCAAATTGCCTTGATAGCTTTATAGTAAGTCTGGGAGGCAGGTGATGCCTGTCCTCCAACTTTGTTCTCCTTCAATATCCTGTCTTTCAATAGACACTTTAGAATCTGTTTGTCTATATCCACAAAATAAGTTGCTGGGATTTTGATAGGGATTGCAATGAATCTATAGACAAAGTGGGAAGAACTGGAACCTTTACAACATTGAGTCTACCTATATATGAATATGTAATATCTCTCCATTTATCTAATTCATTTTTAAAATTTTGTTCATTTGACTTTGGTGGCTGTTTTGTAGTTTCCTTCAACTGCACCTTGCATATATTTTGTTAGATTTACACCTAAGTATTTCATTCTGGGGGGTGCGAATGTAAATGGTATTGTGTTTTCAGTGTCAAATTTCACTTGTTCATGACTGGTACATAAAAAATGATTGACTTGTTATACTAAACTTATACCTGTAACCTTTCTATAATCATTTATTAGTTCTAGGAGGGCTTTTTAAAATTTTTTGGCCAATTCTTTCAGATTTTCTACATAGATGATCCCATCATCTATAAATGGTTTTACTTCTTCCTTCCCACCCTGTATACCTTTTATTCGCTTTTCTTGTCTTACTGAATTTGCTAGAACTTCTAGCACAAAGTTGAAAAGGAGTGGTGAGGGGCACATGGGCGGCTCAGTTAAGCATCTGACTCTGGCTCAGGTCATGATCTCCCAGTTCATGAGTTCAAGTCTCATATTGGACTCGCTGCTGTCAGCGCGAAGACTGCTTCAGATCCTCTGTCTCCCTCTCTCTCTGCCCTTTCCTGCTTGTGCTCTCTCTTTCTCCAAAATATATAAGTATGTTAAAAAAGGAGTGGTGAGAGGAAACTAATGCAGCATTTTAATTTGTTCAATTTTTTGTGCTAATATTTTTAGTGATTTCCTTATTGGTTGGTCTAGAGTTTACCATGCCAATCTTAAATTACCAGAATAAGCTTAAGATTTATAATGACTTAATTAATTCCAGGAAGAGCTAGAAATGATACTCCTCTATATCTCTACTCCCTTCCTCCCTTTTTGTGATGTTATTGTTATATATACTGCATCTATAAATGTTGCAACCATTGCATAACACTGGAATTGCTAAAACTATTGCTTTACATAATTTTGTGTTTTACAGAAGCTCAAAGACAACAATGCAAAACAGTAAATAGTTACAGCTTTTGCTCTTTTATAACTTAAACAAAAGCATTTCTTGATTTCTTCATTTGTCCCTATGGTCTTAAGTTAACCATGTGGAGTCTTTCCTTAGTCCAATACAGCTGGTCCTTCTACCACTTGCCAGAAACCCTCAAACACGAGCTGGGTTTGCAGTTTTGAAGCATAATTTCTTCTTGCAAAGAAACCTGATTTTGCCCTTAAAGTCTATCACCTGATTGGACTATGTCCATCCACACTATTGATGATAATCTACTCAGACAACTGATTGTAGATGTTAACCACATTTATAAAACACCTTCTCAGCAACATCTAGATTAGTGTTTAGATTAATAACTTGGTACTAAATCCTACCAAGGTGACTCATCAAAGCAAACCAAGAAAATCTATATTGGTGTGCTCAATGGTACGCTGCATTTCTCTGTGGCTTTCTTCCTTGTTTTCCATTCTTTCCTCTGTTTGTTGTTCAAACTGCATAATCTCTATTGGTCTATCTTCAAATCTCGAATTCTTCTGACAATTAAGCCTACTGTTGAGCCCTTCTAGGATTTTGTTGCTGTTGTTTCAGTTAACTGTAGTTTTCAAATAAAGAATTTCTATTTGGTTCTTTTTTATGGTCTCTGTTTCTTAATGCTCTTGGTTTGATATGACTTTCTTGTCATACTTTCCATTATTCCCTTGATCATCATTTTATTTTTGAGTATAATGGCTACTTTGAAGGCTTTTTCTCTTAATTCTGATACCCAGTTTCTTTGACCAGCAGTTTCTATTTCCTGATTTCTATTTTTCTTTCCAATGTATGGCTCATACTTTCCATCTCTTTTCGTGTCTTGTAATTTTTGTTGGAACGTGGACATTCTAGATAATAGATTAGAACAACTGGGCTAGTTATTACTTCTTTTTTTGTGTGGTGACTGGCAGAGTTAATCTAATAAAGTGTATTTCCTCCAGAAATGTTAAGTGTCTGATTCTGCACTTCCTGGTACAAAGCCCTAGCTATGCCCAAGTTCTCCCTGGGATGATAGTGCTTTTGGCGGGCTCTCTTTGGCTGCCTTGGTCCTCAACCACCAGTGGCTGTTAATCTTTACTAATCAATGGCTGATTGCTCTATTGTTTTTAAAAATGTCCTTGGGCATAATTGCTTCACAGATTAATTCAACTGAATGCAGTCTGTCTGTCTGTTTTTCTTTCTTTCTTTCTCTCCTCTTTCTTTCTTTCTTTATTTCTCTTCCTTCCTTCCTTCCTTCCTTCAATGCAGTCTCTTTTAAAAGCATAGTTTGTAAGGTCAGTACTTGAGATGTGTTTGATGACAGGTGAGTTTCTGCCAACTTACTTTTTTCCAATTCTCTCTAGAAAATTAGTCTACACTTTAGCCCACATGTCAAATTAATCTACCTATCTCCTCCCAATTGCCTTTCACCAAACCTCTCTTGTTTTGGAGAACACCTCTCTTAAGTCAGTTTGGGATGTCATAAAATACCATAAACTGGGTGACCTATACAACAGAAATTTATTTTCTCACAGTTCTTGTGGCTAGAAGCCCAAGATCAAGGTACTAGCACGGGCAGGTTCTGGTGAGAGCTCTCTTCATGGCTTGTAGATAGCCACCTTCTTACCGTGTCCTCATTTGGCTGAAAGAGAAAGAGCATGTTTTTGGGTGTCCCTTCTTATAATGGCACTACTTCCTTCATGAAGGCCCCACTCTCCCAATCTCATCTAAACTTCCTTATGCCCTTGAGGCTCCATCTCCAAATACCATGGCACTGAGTGTTAGGGCTTCAACATAGGAATTAGGTTGGCAGGGAGGAAATGACACACTTCCATAGCAATATCCCTAGGATTGAACTTCACACTCTGTTTGCAAATGAAGTCAGTTCCTTTTGGAAGAAATTTGGAGCTCTCCATTTTACAGCCTGCTTCTCCAACCACCCCCCCCCCCCCAACAAAATCTCTGAGTCAAGGCTCTAGAGCTGGGAGTGAGGACAATGTCAAACTTATCTGTGAGTGACATCCCCAGTTTAGGCACTGGGTACTAAGCGGAGAGGGGCAGTAATTTCTGTTTCTTCTGGCTGGCCTCTCCCATTATGGAACTGCCATCCTACAAACCAGAACGAGGGTGATCAGTGGCCCAATATTCTTAGCAGTGTTTTACCCACAGTAGAACCTTAGTCCCACAAGTGTGAGGCTGGGCGGAAGAAGGGTACTTCTATCTGTCAGTTGAAATCACCTACAATTCACACTTAGCAACAGGTGGCTAGAGGAAAGATGAGAAACAGTGATATCCTGCCCCTCCCAGGAAGATAGCCCTCTGGGAGCTGGAGGCAGAGGGGACCCTGTCTTCTTGGCTGCATCAGTTTGGAATCACATCTCTGTCTCCCTGAACTCTGAGACAGAAGGGAGGAAATGGTTCTTAGTTCAAAAACCAGACTCCTACTCTTCTTCCAGAATTTTAGATTTTCTTGAATAAATGCACCTTCATTTGCTGTATGTTCTTAGGATTATAGAGACAAATTTATCTATCAGGCCAGAAGTGGAACTCACCCAGCAGGAAGATATTTAACTGGTGAGTAGAGAAATCAAAATAATCAAATTAATTGGAGAGAAATGAGGTCATTATTTGGATATCTGCATCTCACAGTAAAACAGTGGTTCCCCAACATGCATCCAAGCTCCTAACCTGCTTGCAATCAATTGAAACCTGTCAGTTGAAATCTTTGCCCATGTACACAGCACTTCCTAGGAGCTTTTTAAGGTCTCATTATCAAATATCAATAAAGAAGTATCAACAGACATCCGATGACAAACATGTACAGAAGTAAAAGGAACAAGGAAAATAAAAAGTAAACAGTCTAGGAAAACAGACAAAAATAAAAGAATAAAAATAACTTCAAAAAGATCTGTAATTAATTTCCAGAGAGAGGTATAAGATGATAGCATATCCATAAAAAGGAAATAGGAAGCAATGGAAAAGGAATAATCAGAAATGAAGAAAGAGAGTTTGGAAGTTAAAGAAGTTAAAAATATATTTGCCAGTGAAATTTTCAATATAAAGTCAGAGATAAATTCAAGCAAATTTCCAAAAATGAAAAAACAAAAAAGACATAAAAAAAGTATGGAGGAAAATACAAAAAGAAGAATTTATCTTGTAGTTTCAAATTATGATTAATAGGAGTTCTACAAAGGAAGAACACAGAACATAAGAGTAGAAAATATCCAGTAAATAATCGAAGAGAATTTCTCAAAGGGTACATGTTTTTCAGATCAAAGGGCCCAAAACAATAAATGAAAATCAAGAATCTTTCCCATGAATATAACTGTAAATAAATACCTTTAAACAGCAAAGAAAATGAAACAAAACAAAACAAAACCCCATAGAATCTTCCAGAGGGCTGGGGTAGAAGAGGAGGACCCAGTCACATAAAAGAATGAGCTTCAGACTGATATCAAACTTTTCATTAACTATGCTGAACTCTAGAAGCCAATAAAGAAATGTTTCATAGTTTTGAGAGGAAAATGTGTGTGCGTGTGTGTGTGTGTGTGTGTGTGCGTGTGCGTGTGCGTTTGTGTATGTGAGAAATTTTATGCTGACCAGACTACCAAACATGGAGGCAGAATAAAGAAACTTCAGGCAGCACGGACTTGAAAATGTGCATCTCATGTATTTTAGGTTACTGAGAATGTACCTTAGCAAGAACACAAAAGGAACAAACCAGGGAGAAGCCAATGGGATCCAGTAAACAGGAAGAGAAATTGCAGGATTATAGCTCCTCAGGGGTGCGACAGAATCAGCAGTCCAACTGGGACTATGAGGACAAGGGATCCAAGATGGAAGATTCTGGAATATAAAAAGGAACTGATAGACAAGATACAATGAATGCTATCTTAGAAAATTTGAGGTCATGGGAAAATCAATTGCAGTTTATGGAAAAGGAACATCCAATTGCAATTTACTCTTGGAACCCTCTCCTCTAAGTGACTGTGACATTGGACCTGTAGAGACAGAAAAGCAGTCTTAAGCATAGTTCTTGACTCTGCAGTGAGAACCATCTACAGGCCCATAATAATGCCAACGGATTTTTATTATATTTTTACATTTTAGACTTTGGGACAAACCACACGAGTCTTAATTATGGTTACAGAATAGACTAAAATAATCCACTTTGAGAAGGTAAACATAAACCTATAGCTAAAAGAGATTAGAAGGTGGACAAGATAGAAGGAAGGGTGGAAGCAACAATATCCTTACCTTGAAAAGGGGGAAGTCAAGAGAAATGAAGCACTTTATTTAATGTCGCTGAAAGTTGTAGATGACATCATCTCACCATATTGGGAGGAGCGAGATAAAACAGGTCTGTGATTGTAAGTGAGCTGAATTCCCAATATGTAAAAGCAGGAAAACAACATTATCAACAATAATAATAACAGTTAAGACTGTACGAGCCACTGTGTTAAGGATTTCACATATATTAAATAATTTAATTCTCATAGGGATCCCCTAGGGAGGATGCTGTTTTTAATCCTACTTTATGGATGAAGAAGCAGGCATAGAGAGATAGAGTAACCCACTCAAGGTCATGCAGCTGTAGAGTGGTGAAGCCACATTCCAACCTAGACAAACTGGCTCTAGAGTCCTTAGGTTTAACCTGTCTGTACATAAATTGCTTCTCACAACAATTTTAGACAATATCTAAAGTTGATCATTGAAAGAAAGGAACTATTAACTTTCATTATATATTTTACTCTTTAATCCTCGTCATAGATTACTTTGGTAAATTAATATAACAAGTGAATTTTGTACAACGGGGCAAGAATGAAACATAGCTTTAACCTGGATGTGTAACGTTAGACATATCACACAACAATGAATCACTTAAATGTCATGTAAAACGCCAAAATGGAGAGAGCTAAATGTGGAGAATAGAGAGCGAGACTCTAGTAGATGGATAACTACAGAGATGTAGAGTGGATGGAGAGAGACATCTATCTTTGGGTAATTCAATTAGGTAAGCTTGGTGAGCATTTGTTGTCTCTCATCCTTGACTACTCTTGCCTCTCTTTTGTGCCTGAAACATTCCAAATCGCCTTTCAAGACTAAGCTCAAGTACCACTACTCCCTTCAATGTTATCCTGCCCTGTGACTAATGACCATGATGGAGTCACATGCTCCCCAGAGGCTGGGCTCCAGAAGGCAGCCTCTATGGCTAAAATTGTCAATAGTCAAAATTCACCTTGACATTCCCAGAGGAAAATGCTGTAACAGAAACCACTGTATTGTGTCTCAGTAGATCTAATATAGTCAATTTTTCTCTAAATTTGGAAGAGATTACTGTTTCCTGGTGAGCTGCACAAAAAAGAGTTGACTTTGTTTTTAGGCCATGTAGTATGAATAATACCTGTTTTTAAACTTTGTAATCTCATTTAAAATAACTTTGGGAATAGCAGATAGCTCATGCTCCATTGCTGGACTATACTGATTAAAACGTGTGACAGGCACTAGTTGTTATTTTTCTCCTCTTCTTTCATTTTCATTCGCTGAGTTCATAAAATTGAATTCATATAGAATAAATGGAAGAAAGATGTAAATTCTCTGTAATGCTTTCATTGAGCCTTTCACTGAAAATTGTACACACTTAACATTCTACACTGAAATGATGCATAATATAATTTACGTAGGAGAAAGCATGAATAGAGAATAATGGATTAATGAGTGACAGAAGAGATGAAAGAGACATTGATATAAGGATGAACAGATGAAAATATCTTGTAATATATTAATAAAGTGTTAGGTAGCTGCTTAGATGTAGATAAGGAGGTTTAGAGATAGAGATGGATAGATGAATAGTTGGGATTATGAGCACAGAACTCGACAGACAGCCTCTTAGAATGATAACAGATAATGAAAAGATGCTGATCAGAGAGAACCTGATGATGAAGTGATGGCAGAAAGGAGACAGAAGTGGATGAGAGGACAAATACATGGAGATATTTGTGTATTCATTCAAGAAATACTCATCGGTTGACTAATAAGTGCCAGTTGTCTATTAGGCACTGGAGACACAATAGCAAACAGAAAGAGATTATGGTCTCTGCCTTCACTGAGCTCAGAGTTAGACATGTTATTATGAGGGCATTAGGTGCTAAAAAGAATTTTTTAAAAAAATCAAAAGGTCAGAAAAGGATGGGGATGTAAGTTTAGGAAGGACAGTCAAGTAAAACTCCAAACTAAGGAGATAGATGAATGATATCATACTACATGGACAAATATAACGATCAACAATTGATACAGATGGGCATATGGTGAGCAGTAGAGCTAAGTAGAAAAATGTGAAGAACGAAAAAAGATAGTTGATGGTAAGATAGAAAAATGATAGTAAAGATAGGCAATTAATGTCAGATGAATGAATGCAAAAATGAAGAAATGCAGAGGTAAGTGGATCTATGCTAGAGTGGTGGTATGTAAATCTAAAACTCTGGAAAAACTGATGGAGGGTTCCAATAGAAAGAAAGTCGCAGTTCAAATATAATTAATATTTTTTCATTGTTTTAACATTTATTCCTTTTTTGAGAGACAGAGAGGCACAGTGTGAGTGGGGGAAGGATAAAGAGAGAGAGATACACAGAATCCGAAGCAGGCTCCAGGCTCTGAGCTGTCAGCATAGAGCCCAACACGGGGCTCGAACTCACAAACCGTGAGATCATGACCTGAGCCGAAGTCGGACGCTTCACCGACCGAGCCACCCAGGCGCCCCAAATATAATGAATATTTTTAAACAGAACTCACATGAAGGTAAATCAATGCAAACAAAGCTTTAACGTGAGGAACAGCTTTTGTGGTGCAAATGATTGTAGATTCAGACACAACATATTTTTAATCCATGTCAAAAGGAGAATCCAATAGTAATTATCAACCAGAGTTGCTGGCTTTCGAAGCCCCTTAAGCTTCCATGGCCCCGTAATATGATGGCTGCTCCCAATTTTTAGCCATCAGTAACGGTTGCTTAGCAGCCCTGGGAACTCTGTCAGAAACCACTACCGCATTGTGGATGGCATTGGAAAAATACGCTGCCTGCAAACTGTCACCCAGCATGGAAGCCACTTAGGTAGAGCGGCCAAGGGAGGGCTTTCACAAGACACCCGAAAAAGAAATCTGTTCTGTCAAGGAGGGAGATAAGTGCTACCTGAAATAAGGAGAGATTCAAAAGGTCTTTCTTATGGCTTAGACACCCACTAACTACATAATGATGGGAAACAGAGTTGACATTTAGGTGTCCATTAGGTGAGTATTGACAAATTTTTCAAAGAAACTGAAAAACGCCTTGAGTTTAGACCATGCCTTGTTTCATCTACCCCATCTCACTTCCCGTTCATTCATTTACCAAACACTAAGGACATGCGACAGTAGAAACTTTATTATCTGATGTACTTGTGATGAATACTTGGGAGGACTAATTAAAAATATTGGTTGAAAGTGGAAATCATTTTTAAATCGTATATATATATCTTAGACAATTTATCAAATACTAAATCATATTAATAGCTGTTGTTTCTACTCTTTCTTGATGTAGAGTCAAACGTTTTCATTGAGTGGGGGTCCTCTGATTTAACGTTCTCATGGTCATTATTACATAAACCACATATCACATCTACTCTGACAGTTTCATTTTCTTTGAAATGCAGCAGGAACTTGAGGACACTTAGGAAGGAATGAAGGTTTTTTGTTGTTTTTATTTTTTCCAATCTCTCCCCAGACCTACTTCTAGGACAATTTTTTTCCTTAACAATCTGCCTATATCAAGTCTTCCTTAATTAATTTACATTTCATGGAAATAGCAGTTGTTTTTGAATCCATATTAATTACTCTATATAATATTGAATTAAATACAAATTATTACAATAATAAGTCCACTTGGCATAAAGAGGTTTGGAGTCAAACGTAATGGCTCTCAGTAAGCATGAAACTCAACAGGTAGAACTAGATGTGTACAAGTGGGTAGGCTATTGACTGTAAGTTTTCAGCGCGCCTTAGAGTGTTAATCAGTACGTTTTATAGAAGGAATAAGGACCATTATTAATCTAGTAAGAGGGCAGGTAAGTTTTGCCTGTCTGTGCCAAGCCACATGTACGAACTTGTAAGGCTCTGTTCTCAGGGAACCAAGTACATTTAATACCAAATTTCAAAAATGCTTTCTTTCTACAGCTAGGTTTGAGTCCTTGCTTCTTCCTCTATAACTCATGCTATGGCCCTTGTCAGCGCCTTTTCATCACAGGACTCAATTTTCTCCATCTGTATATTGAAACTGTAGGACAGATTATCTCTAAAGTTCTTTGCTGCTTTTCCGTTCTACGAATTATTTTTTTGAGTGTTAGAGTTGGTACTATTTTGCCCAAGATACAAGAGAATAATTAAATCATTGAGCTTTAAATTATGTTATTTTGTATAAAGATTCAACAGTGCTTTTAGAATTATATATTCCAGGTCTGGAAATACAAGAAATATCTTACTTACACATGTCTGGTGGCAGTCTCACATAAGTAGCATTTGGATTTCAGCTCTGACAATTTATAGCTTTGTGTTCATGGGTTAAGTCCACTGACCTGTCGGGATTTCAGTTTATCCTCTATCAGAAAGGAAAACCATATGTGCATCAGTTATCGACTGATGTGTAACAAATCACCTGTATCTTACAAGCTTAAAACCAAAAGAAATTGTAATTTCACAGTTTCAGTGGGTCAGGAATCCCGGAATGGCTTAGCTGGGCGGTTCTGGCTCAGGGTCTCACTTGAGCTTACAAGTAAAGCTGTAAACTGGGGCTGCCGTCATCAGCAGGCTTTACCGGGATTAAAGGATCCATTTCCCAGCCTACTAATTGGGTCTCGATTCCTCAATTCCTTACGGGACACTGGCCAGAGGGGAAGGGGAGAGGGGGAGAGACAGACAGACAGACAGAACCAAGAAGAAAACCCTACAGTCCTTTTGTAACCATTGGAAATGACATCCTATCACTTCTGCCATATTTTGTTCCCTGGAGGCACGTTATTAAGTTCAGCTCACACTCAAACTGAGTTCAGCTTCACGTCTTGTAAAAAGGAGTTTCAAAGAATTTGTGAATAGAATTTAAAACCACCAAATATACAGCACTGATATTAATGATATTAACCCTCTTCCACCTTCTAAAGTGAACTCCATCCAGTGTATTGGAGAGAAACAGCAGCAGCAACAACAAAAATGTCTCTATAACTGGATTATTTTCATGTGGCAGCTACTTCTTCAGACCTCCTCTGAATCCACTCTCTGGGACTTCTGGACTCCTGTCTCCTCCCTGATGACTCAGTTATTTCTAGAGACATTGCAGAGAGGGGACTGTAGGGCAGTGCACAACTGCTTCTCCTGGCCTATCTTAGTAATCCCCACAGCACGACTACACGGCCGATTTAGCTGCGTGATATTTTAACGGTATTTGGAGAAACAGAATATCACAGACCTAGAATCAAATAATGCACCTATCTGTTCTTAAAAGTCTCACTGGGCTTTTCTCAGTCAAGGCTTCTTTCTAAAATGTTCCACCTTTCTGTCATGTTGGCTGATCTCTATTATTCTTTGTTTTCTCAAACTTCAAATATGCTGGTTCATCTCTTAATACAGAGCAATGTAACGGTCTCTGTTGTTCCCTTGCATCCTTCTCACACCCTCAAGATGTCACTTTCCACTCTCAAGTGACATGTGGAGACACTGTTCTAACACAGTTCTCTCCCTAATAGTACCCACTATTAAGATAGATATTAATTTTCTCACAAGTATTACCTACCCATTCATTCATCCATTCAACCATTCATCCATTTGTCCACTGTTTACTGACCCGCCTATGATAGGTTAAAACACTATGCTAGAAATGTAAACCAATGAAGACACAATCTGTGCTACTCAAAACATCACAGTTTAAAAAGGGATAGATGAAGGTATACATTAGAAAAACAATGCAGACAGCTTTCTTGGAGAGCAAGAGGTAGGTCTAATCTGAATCCTGAAAGTTTCTTAGAAATTAGCCAGATACGAAGATGAGAAGCTGGAAAGAAGAGAGATTCTCAGAACAGCAGTTCTCACACTTAATTGGGCATCAGAATCACCTGCTGAGCTTTTTAAGCACAAACGCTGGGACCCCACCCATAGTTTCAGAGTCAGTAGGTTGAGGGTTTGGCCTGTTAATCTGCATTTCTAACAAGTTCTCAGGCGGCAATAACACTCACGCTGCTTGTCCAGGGATCGCACTTTAAGAACCACTGCTCTAGGCCAAGAGAGATGAACATGGTGCGCTTGAAATATTGCACACAGTTAAGAAGGACTGGCACATCCAAGGAGGGTAGTGATGAGAGATGAATCTAGAGAACCATGACTAGATTATGACACACTTTGAAAGTCATGTTAAAAGGTCTGAACTTTATCCTGGGGGGAGGTGGGGTGGAGACAAGGAGACACTGACTATTAAGCGAGAGTATATACATGATATGAAAGCTTTAGAAAGATCATGCTGACTACAATGCCCAGAAGGGACTTAAGTTGAAGGCATATCCCCAGCAAGAATACTTAGGAAACTGTTGTATTGTATCAGGTGAAAGGTGAACTGAAGTAATGGAAATATGATAATGATAATTACCATTATAAATATAATAATATCAATAAAAGTGAAGATAACCAACAATTTTAAACATGACTGGGTATGCAGGAGTCTAAGACCTTTACATGAATTATTGTACGTAATTCTCACAACAATACATTGATTATTAGACCCATTCCAGTAAGACTGGAAGAAATGAAGTAATTAGCCCAAAGTCACACAGATAAGAAAATACGGAGTCAGAATCCAAATACAGATAGTCTAACTTTTGACTCTTGGCTCTTAACCCCACACTTTGAGGTAAAAGGAGGCTAATGGTCATGGGCAAGTCCATGTTTTGTACAACCAGGTTAATTATGGTTTCATTAAGTCTAAACCCATTTTCATCGTTATATGCTGTCACAGAACAGGATATTTTTCCATCAGAGTACTCATTTAGGTAGATTAATTCTGCCTTTCTAAGTGATATTACTTGATCAGGTATGCCTTCCTTGCAGATCTGAACATCCGGGAAAATGCAGACTACATTTGCTTTTGTTTACCATTTGTATCCCCATGCCCTAGTATAGGTCCTCAGAAAACATTGAATTAATAGTTGTTGAGGTGGCTCAGTCGGTTAAGTGTCCGACCTTGGCTCAGGTCATGATCTCACGGTTCGTGGTTCAAGCCCCGCGTCAGGCTCTGTGCTGACGGAGCCTGCTTCGGATTCTGTGTCTCCCTCTCTCTCTCTCTCTGCCCCTCCCCCGCTCACGTTCTGTCTCTAGCTCTCTCTCAAAAATAAATAAACATTAAAAAATAATTTAAAAATAGTTGTTGAGAGAATGAGGAGCAAATGAAGATGAGAAGGAATAAGTTCTTGGTGGAAGAAAAATCCATCTGGAAACATCCAATGGGTTATAGCATATAGCATATAGACATCTGGAGCTTAGAGAAGAGGAAGAAAAGCAAGAAAAAACAGATCTTGGAGTCATCAGCTGAGAATATTAACAGAACCCATTTGAGTGAATGAGGATCATCCAGGGCTAGTATGAAGAAAATGTTATTATAAGGATAACTGCATATCATGCAGAGGATCATGAAAATGATAATTACTAATTATATTAAATTAATATAAATAAGACATAGCTGATTACACATTTCCCTTACTTTCTGGTCACAAAGTCAAGGAAAGCCTGGATGTTGCCTTGGTGTAAAACTTACTAAAGACTTAGACATTTACACATTTTGTCTTCCCCAATGAACTGCCCAGCAAGTGCTTACTGTAGACCTGCAGAAAAAACTGGTTTCATCTGGCATCAAATATAAGGGGTTGCCTCCCTGCCAAGTTGTGTTGTGACCTGGCCTATGTGAGCTGAGCATGCCTCTTGCATTCTGGCTCTCTCGTTTCCTGTCACAGTGCCTGAGTGTACAGCCCACCAGAGACTTTCCTCCTCAGCTCTACTTTCAGTTGCTGGGATTAGAGCCCTAGTAACCACTTAATCTGACCAGAGTAAGGTACAGTGGCCTTGCGTGGATGAAGGGAGAAAGTTCAATGTCACATTGGTAGCATAAAGCCATGTCACAGACGTTTACAGAGACATTGTCCTTTGAGACAGCGCCCTCCATGATCTGGCTCTTGCCTACCGTACTGATCTCAGCCCCAAATACTCTCCCTTGCTCACTCTGTGACAGTCACACTGACCTCCTTATGGTTCCTCAAATGCACCAAGGTTGCTCCTGCTCATGGCCTCTGTACTTCCTTTTCTTT
Organism: Cryptoprocta ferox; assembly: GCA_028646485.1. Classification (NCBI taxonomy): domain Eukaryota; kingdom Metazoa; phylum Chordata; class Mammalia; order Carnivora; family Eupleridae; genus Cryptoprocta; species Cryptoprocta ferox. The sequence goes on along the minus strand of CM053579.1, from coordinate 8,618,436 downwards.
CCACTAGGAACCCATGGCTCATTTGCCTGTGTTCTTCACATTACTGTGTAACTATCATCTCATTAGAAAACGTTCTCCAGGGACGCCTGGGTGGCTCATTCGGTTAGGCGACTGACTTTTGATTTCGGCTCAGGTCATGAGCTCATGGTTCATGGGAATGAGCCCCACATCAGGCTCTGTGCTGACAGCATAGAGCCTGCTTGGGATTCTCTCTCTTCCTCTCTTTCTCTCTCTGCCCCTCCCCTGCTCATGTTTGCTCTTTCTCTTTTTGTCGAAATAAATAAACAATAAATAAACATTAAAAATAAAAAGAAAATATTCTCCAACCCTTACCCATCATTCTCACAACTATTGCCCTATTCAGTTAGCTTTTGTTGATATGGGTTATATCTACTAATATTTAGGGTTTAGAAATTAAACCTGAAAAATGTTAACATATTTATGTTTCTATTAATTTAAACATAGTACATCAATGATACACTAACCTAAATGACACGTCTATGAAAAATAACTATATTTTCAAAACATAAAACATGTAGTGAGAGGGGTGACATTATTTAAATTTTTGAAAATATCTTTAATGTGTTGTTTAAAAGAAGATATCTGGCGTTGCATTTCCACTTGATCCTTCAATCTTGAATGAAATGTTTTGATTAAAGTATATCAATAAAATCCAGCCATACACAGCAATCAAATCAGAGACGAGAGGAGCATTTCAATCACCTTTTTGGATAACCATGGATATTCCTTTTTGACACTCTAGCAAAACAGGTCTTGGTAAAGGATCCACAGTGTAAAATACATCAGTGGAGCTTAGTGCAATGTATTTTTTTCATACTTGTTTGCACTAAACTCCACTGATGTATTTTACACTGTGGATCCTTTACCAATGCCTGCTTTGTGACACCTTGCATTGGTCACTTGGAAAACAGCAGTTCACTGAGCTACGCACATCTTCCAAAGGCGGACACTTCTCGTTTATGCAATGTAAAAAGGCCTACTTGTCGCTATCACCACCAATCTCATCAGAAAGCCTTCAAGTGTTGGGAAATTGCCAGGCTTATGAGGGCAATATAAATTTTCCCCAATTTCAATTTTCTGTGAATTTTCAAATATTATCATTGGCAAAAAAAAATGCTGTTATTTGTTTTTCTTGAAGTGGCAGACTCCATTCTTTTCTAAGAAAATACTGCCAAAAGTCCAAGTCTGAATAACCATAATTTGCCTGTCAGTCAGTCTGTCAAGTAAAATGACAGACTATGAGCAAAAGCAGCACCTTTGGTTTATAAATCTAGTAATTACGAAAGTGCTTTTCCTCAAGAGAACGTTATTTTAGTATGCAGTAGAAATACTTTGTTTTCCTTTGGTCACCAATATTTTAAAAATATTTGTACTCAAGGTTCAAGATATAATGAAATTACCAAATTGTACTGTTTCATTAAAGATATCGTTAGGTAAGATTTTGGTTTTTTTGTCTCTCTCTCTCTCTCTCTCTCTCTCTCTCTCTCTCTCTTTTAATGTTTTGGTATCATTATCTTGATTCATACTAATGCACCAACATTGAATTTACTCTATCTATTGGACTGATAAGAGTAAAAGGGGCAAATAATATCTTAGTAATATTATAATAGTAACTTTACCTTTGCTGACCTTCTAAAAGAATCTCAGAGACTATCCCCCATTGGTATCCTCAGGATCTCACTTAGAGAACCAATATTCTAGGTATGTTTCTTAAAGTCAAATTTCTGGGTCAGAGTATGTACATATTCAACCTCAGTACAAGCTGTGAAGTGCTCCAAACTGGGTTATATCAATTCATGTTCCCACTGGCAGTATATTAAATTTCCCACTTCTGTCCCTTGGTGTTATTTAATTTTTAAAATTTACACATTTTGTCTTCCCCAATGAACTGCCCAGCAAGTGCTTACTGTAGACCTGCAGAAAAAAACTGGTTTCATCTGGCATCAACTATAAGGGGTTGCCTCCCTGCCAAGTTGTGTTGTGACCTGGCCTATGTGAGCTGAGCATGCCTCTTGCATTCTGGCTCTCTCGTTTCCTAAAGGCAAGCAATGTTTTTCTGTTGCTTCTATATTAGAATATCCTATGAACATACAAGATAGTCCATTCTTATACGCACTGTTGTGTGACTTATTTCCATTAACATTTTCTAGATATATTTCCTTATCAGAAAGTATAGAACTGCTCTATTTAACAGCTTCAGAGTTTTCCATTTTATGGATGTACCATCATCCAAGCATTATTTTTCCTTTTTTTTGTTGTTAGATTTTTATAAATTCCACACATTAATCCTTCTTCAGCCATACATGTTCCAAATAAAATTTCCCAACCTGTCACTTATCTTTTCACCCTTTATGGACCTTAACCAAAGCTTTACCGTAACGTAAGCCAGATTTAGAATTGTTTTATTTCTTCTTTTGTTCCGTGTTTTGGAACAAAAGTGTCGACGTTTTGATTTTCACATTCAATTCTTAAATCCACCTGGATTCCTTTTTGTACCTGGTGTGATACGCAATCTACTTTTATTTTTTTCCATATGGATGACCAATTTTCCAGCATTATCTCTCCTATCTCCCACAGCTTTGAATTGCCAGCTCTTTCATATATTAGGTTGACATATGTAAGTGGATCTGTTTCTAGGTTCTTCTATCTTCCGTTCTACTTATCTATTTGCCATCTTTCCACCAATACCATTCTGTCTTAATTACCATGTTTAAAAAAATGTTGATACGTGATAGGACAAATTCCCACACCTTACTGTTCTTCAGAATTGTCTCCATGATTTTTGTCTATCAGTGGCAGATAAATGACATGGTGGATATTGATCTGTAATTTTCCTTTCTTTATAATTTTATAGTCTTTTTATATTGCTTCACAAAATCGATATCCTTTTTTTTTTAAGTGTATTTATTTATTTTGAAAGCAATTGAGACAGTGCAAGTGGGGAAGGGGCAGAGAGAGAGAGGGAGAGAGAGAGAATCCCAGGCAGGGCTCGAACTCACAAAAACCATGAGATCATGACCTGAGCCGAAACTGAGAGTTAGACGTTTAACCAACTGAGCCACCCAGGTGCCCCTGATTTCATTTATAATATAAACACATGTTCTTAATATGCTTTTGTTGTCCACTTTTCTTAGCATATTTCTAACTGTGTTTTAGAATTTTGGTGTGCAGGCTTGTTTTTAATGGGAGGGTTTTCCTTTCTCATTCTCTTCCTCTTCTCTCCCCATCCCACACACAATTTCTCTCTGATAACCTTTGTCTCATGTTTGTACAGTTGCATCTGCCAAACCCACCAGGTCCCACCCAGACCGTAGCCTTGCTTATGATGCCAATCATTAGCCATAGTTCAGAGACTCACAGAGCCACCAAGGGGATAATGTCACTTTCTGTTCATAAGAGTCTATCTTTTATACTTTTGACTCCATAGAAACTGAGCTCCCCCTAAGTTTCATAATCCCAAACATTTTCTCAATTAAAGAAGATGGCGAGGGCCACCTCAGGGTCTGATGTCCATTAATGAACTTGTCTCTGGCACCTTATCTTTTAAAAAGGGCTTATAGTTTCTAATACCACACAGGAGCACAACTCCTGGTTACACCTGCCTCTTACAAACAGAGCCTAGAACTGCTACAGCCTCAGCTTAACATCCTGGTTTTCTGTTGTTCTTTTGAGGTATCGTACTTGTCATATGTAGTTTTGCTAGTTTTGTTTCTTTGTGTGTTTTTCTTAAATATAAAAGTGGCCACGATTAAAAAAAATACTTGCAAGTTAGTAATTTCTCAACTTCTCTAACTCATTTGGTTTCTCTTTTATGGACTAGCTGATATTTAAATTTAACTTTTCTGAGCTCTCTATTAAATAACTGAAACAGCACAATTAAGCAAATAGCTTATCTTTAATTCATTTTGTCAAAGTTCATCCTGAGCTATTTCTTTCCTTCTCTTTTCTGCATCAGAGAAAGCCAGAAAATCCTGGGCTGTCATCATTTCCACTGAAAGATAGGCTGTCACATTAGATCACTGATCTGGTTGATTTCACGGTCACTCACCATAGATGGACATCTTGGATTTCAGAGAAATGTGTGTGGGTAATTCACAATGTAGACTAACAAGTTAAGGTAGAGCATGGCATTTGCTTTGAACCCCAGGTCTACAACCAATAGTTGTAAAGGATTTCTATGTATATCCAGGCGGTGCTAGAGACCACATGTGACCCTGATAGTATTCACACTGAGGCTTTAAGTTAAATTAAAGGCTTGCAGACAATAAGATACTTCAGAGCAGCTCACTACTTTAAATGTTAATACTGGGGATTTTCATCTCAAATTAGTTCTAAAAAGAAGCTGAAATACTTTGAGAATACAATGGGAAGGTAATATCTTGGTGTCATGATTTTCACAGTTTTTGCAATCCACACTGAAGAAAAATAATCTTTCTTTGCTTAGTGGAGTTATAAATTAAGCTCACTTGTATCATTAATAGCAGCAAATTGGAGCCCTTCAAGATGTAATTTTTTTTATAAAGGAGAAAGAAGTCCCAATCAGTCACACAGGCTCCATTTTTGCCCACACGCTCACCATTAATTGACATAACATCAGTTTCCATGGCTTCATTGGAAATGATTCTAAATATATTAGTCTCTGAATACAGAATTGAAAAACTAAATTAGATGTAAATTGTTTCAGTTAAGCAACAACCTCAAGGGCGCCTGGGTGGCTCAGTTAGTTAAGCTTCCGGCTTAGGCTCAGGTCATGATCTCCAGGTTCGGGAATTCAAGTCCCGCATTGGACTCTGTTCGGATCTCCCTATCCCTGTCTCTCTCTGTTCCTCCCCTGCCTGCCCCACCCCAAACATAAATAAACAGTAAAAAAAAAAAAAAAAAGAACCTGAAATATGTCTCCATCATCATCTAAACACACGCATATGCATAAAGACATATGCCTACACTTTGAAAAGCTTAATTGTTCCTGTGTAATATTAAAGAGTTTAGGGACCTGGAGATATGCTTTAAAAAAAGAGATGATGATGATGATGATATAATAAATGGGAAAATGTATAAGAATTAAAAGCACATGATTTATGTCTTCTAGAGAAATATACAGCATGTCTAACTCATCTAGTACATAAAAATATTTATTTTTTTCTGGTAATAAAAATAACATGCTTATTATTACAAGGTAAAAGTAATGAGTTTTATACAAAAAAAGGAAAAGAAAAAGTCACCCGTAATCTCACTGTTCTAGATAACTCTTCAACAGTCTGTTTTATTTTTTTCCCAGGCTGTTTCCAGTGTTTCTGTGTATTTGAATAAGAAAAGAGAAATCACATGGGTTCTATGTTGCATTGCACTTTATGTTTTTGAGCTAAGATTACTTTTTAAACAGTTTTTATCATTGTTATTATTAAACATTACCTTAAAATGCTTCATAATCATCCAACTCCTAAGAAGGTACTATTTAAAGTTTTCATTATTTATTTTGGGAGATTTAGGGTCCTTTAGCCCTTTTTGGGCTATTTCAAATAAAGGCAAGTTTAACATCTCTATGCATAATCTAAGCCTTTTCAAAAAAATCTGTAACTAATTATCACATCATTTAATAATACTTTCTCCTATAGACATTGATGTATAACATATTTAGTCCCATTCTAATGTACTCAAGTATTAGCTTCTTAAACAATTATCCTCTTACTTCAGCCTCTGCTCTAATCTTCAAAGCCAATTTTTATGTTTTTTATTTTTTTACATATTTATTTTGAGAGGGAGAGAGCGCACACAAGTGGGGAGGGGCAGAGAGAGGGAAAGAGAATCCCAAGCAGGCCTCGCACTGTCAGCACAGAGCCCAATGCTGTTTGATCACACGAACCATGAGATCATGGCCTGAGCCGAAACCAAGAGTCAGATGCTTAACCCACTGAGCCACCCAGGCGCCCCCCTCAAAGCCAATTTTAAAAATGTTCTTGGCTCTCTCCAGCTCCTCACCTCGCACGCTGGCATTCCAATCTGATGTTGTTCTCACCACTACACTGAAACCTGTCCAAGTAAAGTTACTCATCTGTTCTGTATCAGTAATGTAAACTTCCTGAAACTGTATTTCTTAACCTCTCAGTGATGGTCAGTCTAACTGACATCTACCCCCTTGAACTCTCTTTTCCGTCAGCCTGTATCGCACTCTCCCTGTGTCTTTTCATTCTTATTTCCTTCGCCAATGTATCCAATCTACGTCACCTTAAATGTTGGAATTACTCAAGGGTGCAGCCCTATGCTACCGTCCCTCCTTCTCTTCTCAGTCTAGCCATTTTACTTCATGTATCTTTCCAATCTTCTGAAGAAATTTACATTTCAAGTCTCATTTGATGGGACTCTACCAAACTGTTCAGATTCAAACTAACATATGTAGTCCTGGCCAGCTGTGGTCATAATACTTAGCACCTACCTCTAGTTTAGCACTCATTAAGTAAAACTGTATTTTCATCATATATTTTTTTTCTCCACTATTGATTTTCCTACTGGGTGGAACCTTTGCCCATCTTTGTATTCTCCAACAGTCCTGGCCCTTAGTAAGTGTTCATTAAGTGCTTAGAGAATGAATGACTAAATCATCACGGCTCTGTTAGAGCAGATGTGATTGCATGGAAGAGGAATCCAATCAAAATAGCTCAACTAAATATAAGATGTATTATAAGGATACAGGAGAATTTCAGAGGATATAATAATAGGAAAAATAACAAGGGTTCGTGGGAATTTGGAATCCAAACAATCTTTTTAAATTTAATTTATTAACTGAGAGAGAGAGAGAGAGAGAGAGAGAGAGAGAGAGAGCGAGCGTGCGCGTGAGCCCGAGCAGGGGAGGAACAGAGAGAGGGAGAAAGAGAAAATCCCAAGCAGGCACTGCACTGTCAGTGCAGAGCCCGAGATCTCACAAACCAAGAGATCAAGACCCAAGGCCAAATCAAGAGTTGGAGGCTTAACTGACTGAGCCACCCAGGCGACCCCAAACAATCTTTTCCTATGTGAGTGTGTGTTGGTGGGTATGTGTTGCTTCATTCTCTGGCTTCTCTCTCAGACATGCCTTCTCTGTTTAATTCTCAGCAAACACATATGGTTAATCAGGAAGGATACCCCAGAACTAAAGCCTCGACTCATGAATCTCCGTGACTCTTAAACCTGATTCTCGAGTAACGACTGATTCAGTCACTGGGTCTCAATTAGAGCTTCCAAAAAGGAGAATTTGAGTGGTCTGATGAAGAATCTCATGGTGTCCATCCCTATTCCACTAATCTGTGCCCAGGATTGATAGCATTATGTAGTTGTATGAACTTGCCCTTCTAGGCTGTGGATTGGCAATATTTTCAAAGGTTGTAGTATGGTTTGGATGGTCACAATGGTCATCTCTCAAATAAACAGCGCTCACTTTTTAAGCTTTTAATGCCCTAAGACTTTTCACCCCTTCAGAACTCTATCCCAAGCAGTTCTGGGCTCTGTACTCCCTATTCCTGCCATGATTCTTGGTGATTTTCATATTCCCGCAGAAACCTCTCACAACACACTAAGCTCGCAGTATCTTAACCTTCTTTCTTCCATTGTCCTCCATCCCATTCCAGCTGCTCATTCTCATGGTCATACTCATACCTGGCGACTATGAGTAACTGTAACCCCTCCATAATCTCAAACAGTCCACTCTCTGACCACCACTTCCTATCTCTCCAGGTCATTTCCTCTAGAAATATGATTCCGACATCCTTCCAGGACCACAGATCCTACCATCTTTTCATATCCGTCATTTCTTTGATACATTTTCTTCTCTCCTTACCCATATAACTTTGGTGTTAAAGTATAATAATCACTTTTTGCGCAAATCCTCAATACCCTTGCCACCTATCACTTCGTTTGTTCTTGGTGAAATTAAAACTTGTATTAGATCCAACACTCCCTATTCAACATATAAACCAGTAACCCTTGATGCTTCTTCCCTCCTTCATCCATAAAATCTTTCACAAAGTCCTATCAATTTTATCTCCTCAAAGATTATTTTCTCTTTTCCTATCGATACTAGTTACTACAGTTCACCATCAGGTCTTGCCAATATGACTTCAACAGCCTCCTCCCTCTACTTTCTCCATGTGCATCCTTCTCGAATCTGGTCTCCATAAACATGCCAGAGCTACCTGGAGGGCAAATCCACCCATATCACTGCATTGCATAAGACCATTTAGTAGTTCCCAATTGCCTGTTGAAGAAAATCCGAACCCTTTAAAATACACTACAGCCTTTCCAATTCTCATGTCTTACAACTTTTGGCTCACACTTTACACCGCCGCAGGGTTGAAATGCTTGGAGTCACGGCATATGGTTGTATTTACTTGATGGTCTGACAATGTTGTGAGATCCCAACATACTCTCTACTACATGATTTTGTCCATGTTTGTTTGTTTATTTTTCTCTGCATGAAATACTCTCTTTGTCTCTGTTTATCTAGGGATACCAGGATGAGAGAAGCAGATATGATTTAGGGATATCTAGGCCCTACTCTCATTTCTTCAAGTCCAACACCACTCTCACCACCACCTTAATGAGAATACAGCTTTTCTGTGTACATATGCCTGGAAATAATACACAGTATATGGTTTTTGCTGGTTCCTGTCCAATGGGATACACACTCTGGGCAAAAAAGGGCAGTGGGAAAGGAATTCGAGAGTTTCATGAATCAGGAAAGATGCAAATTTGTCTAGAAAGTATAATTGGCAACTGCACGGAGCCAAGAAACACTGCATTAAAATATGCTACATCTGTTCCTACCTTGTGTGGCCATTTCACTTAAAATACACACTTGTATTCTTGGCAAATTACATTGAGAACTTTATCTAATCTTACACTTGGGACGTGTGTGCCAGCTTCTCTGGTATTTAAGTATACTTTTAATAAAATATAAATGAAAGCGGCTCAATATTTAGAGTGACTCTTTTTGAAATTCATATCAAGATTTTAAATTGCAATATTCTTTGGCTCAACAATTCCAGAAAATGCATCATGATGAAGTAATATGACAATTTGGTAAAGATACACACAGACACACACACACACACACTCAAAAATGATTTGGTTGAACACTTGTTTAAATAATGAGAAATTGAAAACAGAAGGTTGATAAACCATTATAGTAAATCCATTAAATGGTACACTGTGAAGACATTGATGATAATTAGGAATATTTATATTAATTGACACAAGAAAAGCACAACATATTGTCACTGAGGAGTGAAAATAGCAGAATGCATAACACAGTATAGAGCAATATACACAACACACACACATACACACACACTCTCTCTCTTAGACATAATGTACACATGACTGAGAATACATCTGAAAAAAATATTTTCAATGTATTTTAAGTTTTTAATTCTATCGTTTGGGGCTCTTTTTACTTTCTTCATCATACTTTTCTATATTGTTTGAATTGTTCAAAACGATCACATATCAATTTCTACCATCTGATGAAGAGCTAACAAATTTTAATTTGAATGTTAAACCACTAAAGTACAAAAACATATTAGCAAATAGTTTTGTAATGTTTGGATGGGTGTAAAAGGCCTTTTGTAGTCTAATATTGAAGCCAAATTTAATACAGAATGAAATACCTAGTTTTGACTACGTAACAACTAAGAATTTCAGCAAGGTAAATCAAAAAACAAATGAACACTAGCAACCATAAACAAAACTATAGCTACATGAGAATTGAGGGAAGTATTCACGACCTGTTTGAGAAACAATGGGTGGATAGTCCTAAAATAGAAGCACTTACAAATAAATGAATATATACCATCCAACTAGTTCACATTTTATGACATTACTGGCTTATTTAAAAATTTAACATAAGATGAACTTAATCCCTTATCTACAACTAATAGAATGTCAGAATATTACTTTTCCTTCTAGCATTCAACAACATTCACCAACAAGCCTATCTTGAAAAGTCATACGCAAAGTCAGTGAAAATATTCAGGGCCTGGCTCTAAGTTAAAATGGCCCTTTAAATGATATACACAATTCTCCATTTTCTTTCCAGAGATGGAATTGTGGTTTCTTTAAAAAAAAAAAAAAAACTCGTGATACTTTTAACTATAACTCCTGACGCTCCAAGCAGTACAAAACAAGCAAAGAATATCTTCAGATGTTTACAAACGCACACTGAAAGGGTTTGCATGAAGAAATTCGAGCACACTTCTAAGTTGTTCTGTGTTAATAGTAATATCTCCTCACAAGCCTACTTGGAGAATGTAAATAAAACACCTAGCATAATGCCGGCCACACAGTATGGGTTCAATAAAAATAACTACAATAGTAATGATAATCAATAATTGTAGGACGGTTGGAAGGGGGGGAGGGTAGAATTGTTACTTTCCTTCCCTGAGGAGGAATTATAAATTTCTTATCATTTTATCTCCTTTGTTGGGGTTCAGTTTAAAGACGATCACGTAGGAGTTGTGTTTCTCAATACGTGCAGCGTGAAGACCTTCGAGCCTTGCTACTTTGTCCTTCTAAGATAGGCACTGCCATATTTCTCTGAATGTGAACAGGTCATTCAGCTCATGCATGAAGGGCTCATTTTGTGGAATCCTGCTTTGAGGTAATTATATTTTTAAATTGCCCTCATTTTAAATTCGTGAATGTCAATAAAAATTATTTAAACACAATGAAACACAAAATGAAACACCAAAGTTATGGGATATCTACTTGTTAGACTACTGGACCGGGAATTGCTAACCACTGTTTTAATTACCGTTCTTGTTCACTCTGGAGACATGGGTAAGATTTTCTTGAAGAATTTAGTTTGTGCATTGGGAAATCTGAATTGTACCTTCTTCAAAAAGATATAAGGAACATGAATTTCTCTGTGCCTGGCCTTAACTTGAAAAAGCATAACTGGAGAAAATAGGCACAAGAATTATATTTTGATTTTGAACACAGTGATCAAGATGCAGGATCAGGGAAGAGAGGGCAAGGATAGGACAGGCCACTGAGGAGCTCAGTGTAGTGGTGAATTCATGGCTCTTGGTGTCTGACGTGAGTATGAATCCTTTCTCCACAGACTTGCACAGGTTACTGAAACTCTCAGCTTCTAGACCAAATTTATCTATTTATATCTAAATAAATTACCGGGTGACTATTCAAGAGCAGGTAAATTCTCGAAAGTATTACACCACGACTTAAGGCAGACATAGTAGTTAGTTGCAAGACTGGGCTTCTTAGCTACTAAGACATTTACTACTGACATTTGGTAGCTTTTTGTGAGGGCTATGGTCTTGAGAAACCACGGCTAACTTAAAAATGGATGTCAAAAGCAATCTTCTCATTGAAAGAAATGTTAAAGGATACGTGAAAATCATTTCGGGCTGGCAACAGGAAAAGTTGAGATTCCTCAGTGTGTGCACACACTATGCAACACGAGCAAGAAGGACCGTCCCAGGAGATGAAGAAGACACTAAAGGCTCCCCCCAAGAACATCTGTGCAAAGAAAAGGTTCCCAAGTCCATTTGACCCCACTTTGAAATGCCCCGTTTAGGGTCCTGCCTAGAAGTGACTTTAGGGAAGATCCTTCCTGACTTTTTCCACATTAGAGCTTGCCTGAAGAATTTGATGGTGCTAGCATTTAAAGAAAAGGAAGAAAAGAGAGAAACTCTGCGGCGCACATGAATGGAAAGACATCACAAGCTCCCGCTGGAATGATTAGGAACCATGTGCTTAAGAAGCTGGGTCAGTTGTTGTCACTCACTATTGAGCTCTCTGTGTTGCCTATAAAAGTCCTGATTGTCTGATGGGGACAAAGTTATTATGAGCAGCAACATAGATATAACAATAAAAGTCTAAATTAAGACTCTTCATTCTTCTGCTCCAAACACCTATAGTTAAGACTTGTGTAAGCCAAGAAGGGTCTAAGGCAATACTGTGTGCTGAGTAACTAATCTGAGCTGCACTCTGCATGGTGGATACTCTGAAAGAACCATTGAGCCCAGTCACAATCATAGCAACAGTCTTCTAGAGAGAATGTCAATGATCACATTAGAGATGTTGCCTCATGAAGGCAAGTTTGAGGAGCTGGCCAGCTCCTCCAGTAACTGACTGGCTAATAACACTTTGACTTTACCTTGTCACCCGCACTCTTCATAAAGTGTTTTCACATATATTTCACTTTCCCTTCACAAGAAGCAAGAGAGAAAAGTAGGGATTTAGTAAATTCCCCAAATTAACAGAGCTACCAGGTGGCAAAGGGATTCTAACCCAGGGTGTCTATTTTTCTTTTTTTAAGTTTTTAAGTATTTTAATTCCCATTAGTTAACATACAGTGTTATATTAGTTTCGGTTGTACAATATGGTGAGACAACAATTCCATGCATCACCCAGTACTCATCACAAGTACGCTCCTTGATCCCGATGGCCTATTTAACCCACCGCCCCACACACATGCCTCCCCTCTGGTAACCGTCAGTTTGTTCTCTATAAAAAAGATTCTGTTTCCTGGTTTGTTTCCCTCTCTTTTTATCCCTTTGCTCATTTGTTTTCTTTCTTAAATTCCACATATGAATGAATCATATGGTATTTGTCTTTCTCTTTGAGGATTATACTCTCTAGCTCCATCCATGCCATTGCCAATGGCAAGATTTCATTCTTTTTTGACAGAATAATATTCCATTGTGTAGATATACATACATCACATCTCCCGATACATTCATCAATTGATGGATACTTGGGCTGATTTCATATTTAGACTATTGTATATCATGCTGCTATAAACATAGCTGTGCATGCATCCCTTTGGATTAGTGTTTTTATTTTTTGGTTAAATACCCAGTGATGCAATTGCTGGATCATAGGGTAGTTGTATTTTTAACTTTTTGAGGAACCTCCATACTGTTTTCCACAGTGGCTGTACCAGTTTGCATTCCCGCCAACAGTGCAAGAGGGTTCCTTTTACTCTACATCTTTGCCAACACCGGTTGTTTCATGTGTTGTTGATTTTACCCATTCTGCCATGTGTGAGGTGATGTCTCATTGTAGTTTTGATTTCCATTTCCCAGGTGATAACTGATGATGAGCATCTTTTCATTGGTCTGTTGCCATCTGTAATTCTTCTTTGGAGAAATGTTTGTTCATGCCTTCTCCACATTTTGTAATTCGACTATTTGATTTTCAGGTGTTGAGTTTTATAAGTTCCTTATGTATTTTGGATACTAATCCTCTATCAAATATGTTACTTGCAAATATCTTCTCCCGTTAAATGGGCTGCCTATGAGTTTTGGTGATTTTTTCATTTGCTGTGCAGAAGCTTTTTATTTTAATGTAGTCCCAATGGTTTGATTTTGCTCGTTTCCCTTGACTCAGGAGACCTATATAGAAAAAAGTTGCTACGGTTGACATCGAAGAAATTCCTGCCTGACTTCTCTTCTAGAATTTTGATGGTTTCAGGTTTCATATTCAGATCTTTAATACACTTTGAATTTATTTTTGTGTATGCTGTAAGAAAGTGGTCCAGTTTCATTCTTTTTGCATGCTGTTGTCCAGTTTCCCCAACACCATTTGCTGAAGAGATTGTCTTTTTCCCACTGGATATTCTTTCTTGCTTGGTTGAAGATAAATTGACCTTACAGTTGTGGGTTCCTGTCTGGGTTTTCTTTTCTGTTCCATTGATCTACGCGGCTATTTTAGAGCTAGTACCATACTGCTTTGATGACTACAGATTTCTAATATAACCTGAAGTCCAGAATTGTGGTATCTCCAGCTTTGCTTTTCTTTTTAAAGATTGCTTTGGATATTCGAGGTCTTTCACAGTTTCATACAAATTTTAGGATTGTTCTAGTTCTGTGACAAATGTTGTTGGTATCGATAGGGATTGCATTAAATGTGTCGATGGCTTTGGGTAGCATAGAATTTTACCAATATTTGTTCTTCTGATACATGAGCATGGAATTTCTGTCCATTTCTTTGTGTCATGTACCATTTTCTTCATCAGTGCTTTATTGTTTCAGACTATAGGTCTCTCCCCTCTTTGCTTAGGTTTATTCCCAGGTATCTTATTATTTCTAGTGCTGGTAAATCAGATTATTTTCTTAGCTTCTCTTTCTGCTGCTTCATTACTGGTGTATAGAAATGCAACAGATTTCTGTGCATTGACTTTGTTATCCTGTGAGTTTACTGAATTCATTTATCAGTTATAGCAGTTTTTTTGGTGGAGTCTTTAAGGATTTCTATATATAGCATCATGTCACCTGCAAATCGTGAAAGTTTTACTTCTTCCTTACCAGTTTGGAGGACTTTTATTTTTCTTGTCTGATTAGTGTGGCTAGGATTTCCAGTACTATGTTAAACAAAAGCAGGGCCATTAGACATCCTTGTCTTGTACCTGAACTTTAGGGAAAATATCTCAGTTTTCCCCCATTAAGGATGATGTTAACAGGGTATCTGGGTGGCTCAGTCGAATAAGCGATCAATTCTTGATATCGCCTCAGGTCATGATGTTGCTGTCATGGGATTGAGCCCCACATCAGGCTCCAAGCTGAGTGTGGAGCCTGCTTGGGATTCTCTCTCTCCCTCTCCACCCCTCCCCCACTCACACTCATTCTCTCTCAAAATAAATAAATAAACTTAAAAAAAAGGATGATGCAGGGGAGCCTGAGTGGCTGAGTCGGTTAAGTGTCCAACTTCAGCGCAGGTCATGATCTCACGGTTCGTGGTTCAAGCCCCACGTCAGGCTCTGTGCTGACAGCTCATAGATTAGAGCCTGCTTCGGATTCTGTATCTCCCTCTCTCTGCCCCTCCCCCACTCATGCTCTGGTTCTCTGTCTCTCAAGAATGAATAAACATTAAAAAATTTTAAAAAAAGGATAATGTTAGCCGTGGATTTTTCATATATGGCCTTTATTATGGACCCTGTAAACCTAGTTTGTTGAGGGTTTTCATCATGAGTGGATGTTGTACTTTGTCAAATGCTTTTTTCTGCATCTATTGATCATATTATTTTTATCCTTTCTCTTATTGATGTGATGTATCATGTTGATTGATGTGTGAATACTGAACCACCCTTGCAACCCAGGAATAAATATCACTTGCTTGTGGTGAACGATTTTTTTTGTTGGATTCAGTTTGCTAGTATTTTGTTGAGGATATTTGTATCTATGTTCATCAGAGATACTGGCCTGTAGTTCTCTTTTTTGTAATGTCTTTATCTGGTTTTGGTATCAGGGTAATTCTGGTCTCATAGAATAAATCTGGAAGTTTTACCCCCTTTTCTATTTTGTAGAATAGTTTGAGAAGAATAGATATTAACTCATCTTTAAATGTTTGTTAGAATTCACTGGTGAAACCATCTGGTCCTGGCCTTTTGTTTGTTGAGAGTTTTTTTATTATTGATTCAGTTTCTTTACTGGTTATTGGTTTGTTCGAATTTTCTATTTCTTCCTGTTTCAGTGTTGGTAGTTCATATGTCGGTAAGAATTTATCCATTTCGGGGCACCTGGGTGGCTCAGTTGGTTAAGTGTCCGACTTCGGCTCAGGTCATGATATCACGGTCGTGGGTTCGAGCCCCGCGTCAGGCTCTGGGCTGAATGCTTGCTCAGAGCCTGGAGCCTACTTCAGATTCTGTGTCTCCTTCTCTCTGCCCCTCCCCTGCTCATGCTCTGTCTCACTCTGTCTCTCAAAAATTAAATGTAAAAAAAAAAAAAATTTAAAAAAAAAAAAGAATTTATCCATTTCTTCTAGATTGTCCAATTTGTTGGCACTTATTTTTTCATAATATGCTCACATAATTCCTTGCGTTTCTGTGGTGTTGCTTATTTTTCCACTCTCATTTATGATTTTATTTATTTGAGTTCATCTTTTTTTTTTTTTTCTTGATGAGTCTGGTAGAGGTTTATCAATTTTAGAGATTTTTTTCAAAGAACCAGCTCCTGGTTTCACTGATCAGTTTTTTACGTTTCAGTATCATTTGTTTCTGCTCTAATCTTTATTGTTCCCTTCCTCCTGTTGGTTTTAGGTTTTGTTTGCTGTCCTTTTTCTAGCTCCATTAGGTGTAAAGTTAGGTCATTCAGATTTTTCTTGGTTCTTGAGGTAAGTGTGTATTGCTATAAGCTTCCTTCTTAGAACTGTTTTTGCTGTATCCCAAACATTTTAGATCTTTGTGTTTTCACTTTCATTTGTTTCTATGTACTTTTGTATCTCTTCTTTTATTTCCTGGTTGACTCATTCATTGTTTAGTAGCATATTATCTGACCTCCATGTATTTGTGGTCTTTCCAGATTTTTTCATGTACTTGACTTTTAGTTTCATAGTGTTGTGGTGAGAAAAGATGCATGGTATGACTTTGATCATTTAAAATTTGGTGAGGTCTGTTTTGTGGCCTAATATATGATCTATTCTGGAGAATGTTCCACATGTGCTTGAAAAGAATGTGTATTCTGCTGTTTTAGGATGGAGTGTTCTGAATATATCTAATAAATCCATCTGGTCTTGTGTGTCACTTAAAGCCATTGTTTCCTTCTTGATTTTCTGTTTATGTGATCTGTCCTTTGAGGTAGTGGGGTGTTAAAGTCCCCTACTCTTCTTGTATTATTATCATTTAGTTCCTTTATGTTTGGTATTAACTGTTTTATGTATTTGGGTACTTCCATGTTGGGTGCATACATATTCACAATTGTTATGTCTTCTTGTTGGATTGTCCCCTTTATCATTATATAGTGTCCTTCTGTGTCTCTTGTTACAGTCTTTGTTTTAGAGTCTATTTTGTCCAAGTGGAGCAAGTGTAATCTCTGTGCTGGTTCCCACAGGTGGCTCTGTGTTTACGGTGAGGGGTGGGGGAGGCAAATGGCACCTGCCAGTTCCTTCGCCCCCAGAGGGGTCTCCATGAACACCGTCTCTCTGGGATGTCCTCCGAGACGAGCAACAAGCCTCCCCACTGTGTGCCTCAGGTGCTCTTCATATCACTGTTTCCATGCTGTATGTTCTTGGGCTGTTTGCCTGCTTTCTCTCCAAGAGCAGCCCCTGGGCCAACGCCGCTAACCCTTAGAACTCCAGGCTTTAAGCCCCACTAGCTGCAAGAACTCACAAAATCCAGGCCCTTTCACTTTCCAAGCCAATTACCCTGGGGCTTTGTTTTCCCCATGTGCTCCCGGGTGCTAGTGTGTCTCTCAC
Source organism: Cryptoprocta ferox (assembly GCA_028646485.1). NCBI lineage: Eukaryota > Metazoa > Chordata > Mammalia > Carnivora > Eupleridae > Cryptoprocta > Cryptoprocta ferox. Next base: position 8,601,234 of record CM053579.1, on the reverse strand, counting down.
CCTCTCAGCAACTGTGGCTCTGTCCCCACTGCAGGGGCCATGATCCATTTCTCTCCTAAACCACATCTCCACACTTCCTACCTTCTTCGATATGGCCGCTTCTCTCCCTTTAGTTGTGATGTTTGTTCTGTCAATCTTCAGGTCAATTTCTGGGGTGTTTAGGATGATTTGATAGTTATCTAGTTGTGTTTATGAGATAAGGCAAGCCTAGGGTCCTCCTACTCTGTTTCTATCTTCCAATTTTCATTTTTATGGTAATACAAACCAAAAAAATCTAACAACTGTGTTCTTCTGGGAATTAGGTACTTTAAAAAGTAGCAAGCTCTTTATCACTGGTAATATTTATGCAGAATATGTTGTACAGTATTTTACAGAATTTATGTCATATGAATATATATGTATATGCATGTAAATAATGTATATATATATATATATATGTACACCCTCTAAGCTATATCCATATTTCCTAGAAACTCCCTAAAAACATGAATATTCAAAGAGCAATTGTTTTCTTTTTTTAATCTTGTTTTAATGTTCATTTATTTTTGAGAGAGAGAGACAGAGAGAGAGAGAGAATGAACACAAGCAGCAAAGGGGCAGAGAGAGGGTGGGAGAGAAAGAATTCCAAGAAGGCTCCATGCTCATCACAGAGCCTGATGCAGGGCTCGATCCCATGACGAAGAGATCATGACCTGAGCTGACATCAAGTCAGTCACTTAACTGACTGAGCCACCCAGGGGCCCCGAAAAGAGCAAGTGTTTTAGAAAAACAAAATCCTACCCTCAATGGCCATAAATGATTAACCCAAGATGGGCAACTGACCCAAGATGAGCCCTTTGTGTGATATTTGGTCTTGGAATCCAGAGAATCAAGCGAATCTCTCTATAAAACTTCCATCTTCCCTCCTGACTCCCCAAAACTTTTTTTTTCAAATGTATAACATAGTGAACATTTGTACCCTGAACAGTGGCTTGAGAATACTGCATTAAAACACCACATTTCAAAATACATAACTATTACAGCATAAAATGTAGAAGTTTTTGAATAAGCATTTCCTTTAGATTTTTGTGCTCTGGATTTCAAATGGTTTTAAAATGAAGGGTTCAAAAATTATACATACATTCGATTGTGCTGAAAATGCTTCTGTGTATGAAGTCTGACAATGCCTCTCACGAAAGAAAAAGCGTTGCTCTTAGAAGGATTATCAGGGTTCCTGATTTTGTTTTTGTTTCTCCATGAATGCTCTCAAATTTTCATAGAAATGTTACATTTAAGAAACACAATGTTTCTCATTCCTCTCACACCCACACCCACACCCACCCATGTATAATATTCTTAAACTTTTGGACAAGGAATTAACAGTAAGATTGTGAACAGTAAAGCTGTAACTAAGTCTTGTGAGAAGGAAACAAAATAGGTTGTCATGTTCAACTGTAATTACACATCATTACAATGAGTGCGACTCCCAGATTGTTTCGAGTTTAAGAAGGTTTTCTTCCCTACCAGTCTAAAGTAGAGGGCTTGTGATCATCTGTTGCTGAAATTTATTTTAAGCCTTAACAACTTCCTACACTGTTAGCTTGAAAACTATGAACTCTAGTGAAATCTTTTTATAATTCATGAGACAAATCTTGAATTAAGAGAAATAATATTCAGAGGGCAGGAATAGAGAGGGAAAGGTATTTGGCGTGGGGTGTGGAGTGAGGGAGAGAAAGAGAAAGAGAAGCAAAGGGATACATTATTTGTTCATTCCATTCCTGATTCCCAAGAGGCATTAGGATCAGTCCCTATTTGAAACTACCCCTCAAAGATGCACCCTGCTATCTAGATTTTATTTCTGCCTGCACTTTTGGCACTCAATGACTCTTAGAGTTGAGCTGCCTTTTGAGATCACCTCTTTCCAGGACAAGTCTGGAGAAAAGGGACTTTTCTAAATTCATAGAGTTCATGGCAAAGTTAGGATTACAATCCAGGTCGTGCAATTCCCAGTTCCTAAACTTTGAAACACTTCAAATTTAATAAAACAGCACAAGGGCACCTGGGTGGCTTGTCGGTCAAGCGTCCGACTTCGGCTCAGGTCATGATCTCACGGTCCGTGGGTTCAAGCCCCACGTCAGGCTCTGTGCTGACAGCTCAGAGCCTGCAGCCTGCTTCGGATTCTGCATCTACTTCTCTCTCTGCCCCTCCTCCACTCGCAGTCTGTCTCTCTCTTTCTCTCAAAAGTAAATAAACATTAAAAAAACATTTAAAAAATAGCACAATCAATTGTATATGAGAGCTTTAGTAAAGTTACAAACAAGAAGCAACTATCGCGGAAAGATTTTAAAACAGAACTGAAAATGGAAAAGGTTTCTCCATGCATGAAATTTTTGCCTACAGACACTTCTAAGGTTTGCCCCAAATGATGAATTTGAATATGATCCTAGTTAAAGTTTTTATCTTAATATTCATATTATACTTTTCAGGTAGATCTATTTAGTCAAGAGAGCAAATTTCTCCTAATGAACTTGATATCTTAGTAACTATACATATAAACCTACTATTTCCTTGGTGGTAAAGGAATGGGACAGAGGTTGATCTTGGGTGCCTTGGCCATCAAGTGATTCCTCTCATTTTGCCATGACTAGCAACATGGGATCACAATAAAAGTCCCAAGAGGATTTCCAAAAATGCCTCCAGGCCAACCCCTCTTGTCTCTTGCACTGAATTCCTAACAGTTCCTGATGTTCTGGACTTTACATTTGGATTCTCCTTGTCATTTTGCTCCCTTTGATGTAGCAGCCTAGCTATGGCGAGCTTATGCTATTAACAACCTGGCAGTGTGACAGTGTAGAATGCTGCCTCTGGCAAATGGGCCACATCATGTGCATGAGAACGTAAACCTGGGCTCAGTACAAATAGCCAGCACATCACCCGAAATGGCCCTGGCTTGCACAAAGTACCACCGACTCTAGTACCTTCTTTTACCATATGCTACTGTGGAAAGATGAAAGGATTAAGTATCAGGAGAATCAAGTTTCTGCCTTGTGACCTCAGTCTTTCTCTACTACATGGGCCTTACAACTTAAATGAGGGATTTGACTGGTTGAAGAGTTCTTAATACTAGTTGCTCATTGATACTTCAGGGATATTTTTAAACATACAGACTCCTAACAGCCATTCTTCATCTAGTTAACCACAATATCCAGGTTCTAGGCCCAGAAAGCTGTCATTTTTAAAGCTCCCTTAGGGGCATGAACGATCATTCCGTATAAGGCTTCACTGCATTAGGCATCCTCTATGGTCCTTTCCAGATTTATAGTTTTCTCACATATTTTGGGTTAATTAACAGACACTGATAAATTATAACAAAGCTTAATCAAGCTTTATTATGTTGACCGCTTCAAAAGCAGCAATGGCTTTTTAATATTCTACGTTTTAAGATTCCATAATAAAGTGAGATCATACAGCTTTTTTCGTTCTGCATCTGCCTTATTTCATGAAGCACTTTGTCCTCTGGGTACATCCATGTTTTTGCAAATGGCAGAATCTCCTTTTTGTTCTGGCTGAATAATATTCCAGTGCGGGTGTGGGTGTGTGTGTGTGTTTGTCTGTGTCACATTTTATCTGATCATCTGTTGACAGACACTTAGATCCTTTCCATATCTTGGCTATTGTGAATCCTGCTACAACAAATGTGGAGTAGTAGATATCTTTTTGAAGCACTGACTTCATTTTCTTTGAGTACATATGTAGAGGGGTTGCTGGATCATATGGTAGTTCTATTTTTAGTTTTTTGGCAAATCTCTATGTGTTCCTTTTCCTCCACATCCTCATCAACACTTATTTGATTATTTTGATAATATTCATCCTAACAGGTATGAGGGGATATCTCGTTTCGCATTTTACGCAAGATATAACTGTTGGCCATTTGTATATCTTCTTTGAAAAAGTGTATATGCAGATCCTTTGCCCATTCATTATATACAATATATAAAAATATACTTGCCCATATATAAAAATATGAAAATATATATACATACATGTGGATATATATGCATGTGTATATATGTGGATACACACACATGCACACATATAGCCACTGAGTGGCATCAGTTTCTAAAATATTTTGGACATTAATCCTTTTTCAGATATATGGTTTGCAAATATTTTCTCCCATTCTGTAGGTTGCTTTATCATTTTGATGACTATTTCCTTTGTTGTAGAGAAGTTTTTATTTTTCTTTATTATTATTTATTATTTTATGTTTATTTTTGGTTTTGGCATCATATCCAAAAAAATCATTGCCAAGACCAGTGTCGAAAAGATTTTTCCCTGTGTTTTTTTCTAGGAGTTTCACAGTGCCAGGTCCCCCATTTAAGTCTTTAATCCATTTTGAGTTATTTTTTTTGTGAATGGTATATATTTTAGGGGTCCAATTTCATTATTTTATATGTGAATATTCAGTTTTGCCAAACACAGTTTATTTGAAGACTTTATCCTTTCCCCATTATGTATTCTTGCACCTTTGACAAAACTAGTTGATTGTACACACGGGGGCTTATAATATATAATTTGAAACCAGGAAGTGCGATGCCTCCAACTCTGTTCTTCTTTCTCAAGATGTCTTTGTCTATTTGGGGTCTTTTGTGATTCCATACGAATTTTATAATTGGTTTTTCTATATCTGTTAAAAATGCCATTGAAATTTTAATAGGAATTGCATTAAATCTGTAGATCATTTTGCATAATAACATTTTAACAATACTAAGTCTTCCACACATGAAAACATGCTCAACATCATTCATCTTCAGGGAAGTACAAATCAGAACCACAATGAGGTATCACCTCACACCTCTCAGAATGGCTAATATGAACAACTCAGGAAACAACAGATGTTGGTAAGGATGCAGAGAAAGGGGAACACTTTTGCACTGCTGGTGGGAATGCAAACTGGTGCAGCCACTCTGCAAAATAGTATGGAGGTTCCTCAAAAAGTTAAAAATAGAACTACCCTATGAACCGGCAATTGCACTACTAGGTATTGATCCAAAAGAAACAAAAATGCTGATTCAAAGAGGCACATGCACCCCAATGTTTATAGCACACTATCAACAATAGTCAAATTATGGAAAGAGCCCAAATGTCCATCGACTGGTGAATGGATAAAGAAGATGTGATATATATATATATATATATATATACAATGGAATATTACTCGGTGATCAAAAAGAATGAAATCTCGCCATTTGCAACAATGTGGATGGAACTATAATGTATTATTGTAAGCAAAATAAGTCAGTCAGAGAAAATCAAATATCAGATGATTTCACTCCTATTTAGAATTTAACAAAACAGATGAACATGGGGGAAGAGAAGGAAAAATAAGCTAAAAACAGAGACGGAGGCCAATCATAAGAGACTCTTAAATACAGAGAACAACCTGACGGTTGCTGGAGGGGAGGTGGGTTGAGGGATGGGCTAAATGGTTGATGGGCATTAAGAAGGGCATTTGTTGGGATGAGCATTGGGTGTTACATGTAAGTGGTGAATCACTAAATTCTACTCCTGAAACCATTATTACACTATATTTTAACTAACCTAACTTGGATTAAAATAAAATAAAATACAAACAGACAAAACACAATATTAACTCTTCCATTTCATGAACACATGGTATCTTTCCACTTATTTGCATCTTCTTCAATTTTTTTCATCAATGTTTTCTTGTGTCCAGTGTACAGATCTTTTACTTTTTAAAAAATTTTTTAATGTTTATTTTTGAGAAAGGGAGAGAGGGAGCGAGGAAGAAAGAGAGAGAGAGAGAAGGGGCAGAGAGAGAAGGAGACGCAGAATCCAAAGCAGGCTCCATGCTCTGAGATGGGAGCACAGAGCCTGATGTGGGGCTCAAACTCACAATGAGATCATGACCTGAGCCAAAGACAGACGCTTAACCGACTGAGCCACCCAGGCGCCTGCAGACATTTTACTTTTTTGGTTAAATTTATTCCCAAGTATTTCACTTTCATAGATGTCATCCTAGAAGGGATTATCTTGATTTCCTTTTCAGATAGATTATTGCTGGTATAAAGAAATGCAACTGATTTTTTGTATCTAAATTCTGTACCCTGTAACTTTACTTAATTTATTAGTTCTAAAAGGTTTTTTTTTTTTTAATGGACTCTTTAGGGTTTTTCACATAAAGGATTATGTTATCTGCAAGCAGAGACAATTTTACATCTTAATTTCTGATTTGTAAGACTTTTATTTATTTTTCTTGTCTAATTGCTTGTGTTAGTAATTCTAGTACTATGTTCAAGAGAAACGATAAGATTGAACATCTTGACCTTGGACTGGATTTTGGAGGAAAAGTTGTCAAATTTTCCCCATTGATTACAATGTTAGCTGTGAGCTTCTCACAAATGCCCTTTGTTGTAAGTATTGAGGGCACTTCCTTCTATAACTAATCTGTTGAGAGTTTATATCATAAATGGATGTTGAGCTTTGTGCAGTGCATTTCCTGTATCTATCGAGATGAACATGTGGTTTTTATTTTTCATTCTGTTAACGCACATTGATTGACTTACATAGGTCAGTCCAACTTTTTACGCCACGACCAATGGGTCATGGTGTATAATCTTTTTAAAGCGTTCTTGAATTCAGTTTACTAGTATTTATTTGAAGATTTTTACATCTATATTCATCAGGAACATTGGCCTGTAGTTTTCTTTTCTTGTGGTGTCTTTTCTGGTTTTAGTACCAGGGTGATGGCCTCATAAAAGGAGTTTGGGAGCGCTCCTTCTATTTCCATGTTTTGGGAAAGTTTGAGTAGGGCTGGTACTAACTTTTCTTTAACTGTTTGGTACAATTCAGCTGTGAAGCCATTTGGTCCTGAGCTTTTTCTTTACTGGAAGATTTTTTTAAAATTACTACTTCATAAATTCAGTTATTACTAGTTTGTTCAGGCGTTCTGTTTCTTTTTGATTCACTCTTGGTAAATTGTATGCTTCTAGGAATTTGTCCACTTCTAGTTATCCAAGTTGTTTGCACTGAGTTGTTCATAATAGTCTCTTACGATCCCTTTTATTTCTAAGACATCCATTGTAATGTCTCTTTTCATTTCTAATTTTATTTACTTGAGCTTTATCTCTGTTTTTCTTAGTGTTGCTAAGGGTTTGATGATTTTATTTAACAACTCTTAGTTTTGCTGACTTTTTCTATTGCTCTTTATCCTCAATTTGATTAATTTCTACTCTGATCTTTATAATTTACTTTACTCTTGTAACTTTCAGTGTAGTTTGTTCTTCTTTTCTATTCCCTTGAGGTGTAAAGTTAGCTTATTCATTTGAGATTCTTCTTTTCAAATGTAAGCATGTATGGCTAGAAACTTCTCTCCCAGTACTGCTTTTATTCCATTCCATAAGTTTTGGTACATTATGTTTTTGTCACGTAAACAGACAATAGGACATTAGTTATTAGGGCCAGGGAGTTGGGAAAATGGGGTTATGTTAGTTAAAGGGTACAAAGTTGCAGTTCAGCAAGATGAATAAGTCTCAAGGTCCAATGTGTAGAATGGTGGTGATAATAATCATAACTTAATAATACTGTATTGAATACTGGAAATTTGCTAAGAGAGTAGACTTCAAGTATTTGACTACACACAAACATGGTAACTATGTAAGGAGATATGTTAATTAGCAGTAACTGTAGTAATCATTTTACTAGGTATTTGTATATCAAATCATATTGTCAGCCTTAAATATATACAATTATTTTAATCGTTTATTTATTTTGAGAGTTAGAGAGAGAGAGAGAGAGAGAGTGTAAGCTTGGGAGGGGCAGACATAGAGGGAGAAAGAGAAACCCAAGCAGGCTCTGCACTATCAGCGCAGATGCGGGGCTCGAACTCACGACTGTGAGGCCACGACCTGAGCTATAATCAAGGGTTGGATACTTAACCAACTGAGCCACCCAGGCACCCCATGTACAATTTTTATTTAAAAAAATCATTTCCTTAGATGCGACATATTTAATTTTCCTAACATTATAGCATTTGTCCATAATTTTCTATAAATAAAGCTATTTACGAGATTGAGTGAACATTTATAATTGTCCTGTTCGTGTTACGTTGTTGTTACAATTTTCAGTAAAACACCTGAAATTATTTGTTCAAAAAAAATTTTTTTAAATCAGTTGACAGCTATTAGCATCTACACACCTCATTTCTAAACTCCTTTGTCTAGGCACCCTGCCCCATTAGGTAATGGCACACCAACGAGTTGTCAAAATGCCCTGATTTTGAAATCCGTACACTAGTCCATGACTATAATAAGAATACAGCTACGTACAGGACTTTTCACTTAATCTCACTTAATCTTTAATATAACCCTGCAATAAAAGAACCATTCCTTTTGATATATGAATGAAAAAAATTTAGGTTCACAGAGATTAAATGACTATGTTGAATGTCACCCAGGACATGGAGAAACAGGATTTCAATTTGAATCTTCTAGATTCCTTGTGATTTCACAGTAACACATTCCACGCTGTGCCTGTCACCACCACTGTTATCACCAAAGCAAAGGATGCAGCTTGTAAGGGATTCACTTAGTGACTTGGTCCTGGGGCACGAGCAGACAAATATAGTCAACTGGCAACAGACCAGATTCAGAAAACTTCTCCTCTCCAACAACTCAAAATGGAATCCAAGGATCAAGTACCCTGTATCAGATTCTAGAAAGGTATAGTCCTGCAAGGCCTTTCAAATTCACCTAATCCAGTGTGTTCAAAGAGAAAGGGAAACGGAGGCACAGGGAAACCGCATTGCTGCTTAGATCATCCAGGTAATGGCTAAGAGATGAGACCAGAACATAGGTCTCCTGAATTACTTCAAAGTTTTTTTCTTTCATTTTTCCCTCAATACTTGAGGCTATAATAGCAATTTTAAGAGAATAAGTAAATGGGATAATTCCAAATGACTCTGCAGACAAAGGGACATTTATCATGAGAGAAAAGGGGCTTTAAAGTAGTTTTTCCCCTGAGAGAGTTCCTTTATGAGAAAACGCCATCCAAAATATTCTCCAAAACCCTTTCTAAATTCAAAAAAGAGAAGCAACATTATTGCTCGCCACGTATATAATTAGTATCTATTAGACTTAGCACATTTAATGGTCATGGTATCTTTGCTTTTATGAGATATTATAGATCACATACATGATGTAGTCAACGTCAGATTATTGGTTAAGAGTACAACCTTCAATAATAGCATTGTTCCTTTGGGAAAATATAATTCACTTTACAACGATTTGCTTTGCCTTGCAGTTCACAGGAATGCACTGTGGCAAAAAGTAGAGATTACCTGTCTGTTCAGTAAGTGCCTGATTTAGCATGACAATATATAAGTTGCGTGGCCATTTAATATTGTGTATTTGGGGACAAGGTACTTACATTCTTTGATCTTCAATTTCACACTTCTCCAAAATTATAGTGTAGATTACATGCAAAGTCCCTAGCATAGTACCTGACATGTAATAGAGGTTTGGTTATTTCCACACCTCATTGTTATTCTAATGTTTATGTTACGCTGACGTGGGGCCGTCCCCACACTGTCTGACCACTATACGCACTGCAAACAAAACACAATATAAAGTGTATCTTTTTCATTTTCCCCCCCAGAAAGCGGTTTTCCTTGTATTTGTTTTCTCGTTTTTCATAGGCATAACCCCTCTTCTGCTGAAAGATTCCTGAGTTATGTAGGATACAAAGGCTACTTATTACAAGCTCTATTTGAGTCTTCACCACATTATTGCGTATTTAGCTACTGCCTCTGCGGCGTTCCTGGCAAGAGCAGCCAACCATGGTCTTCCTCGCACCCAGCGAATCAGGCATACCCCAACAGAAATCTAACTCGGGAACAAGGTACATATAAAAGGAGGCACATGCATTATCTCACATGATCCGAAGAGCAGTCCTATGAGCTACCCTGTGATATCCCCATTTAATAGGTGAAGAAACTGAGACTCAGGCTAAGTAATTTACTCAAGATCACAGAAAACGTTACGTGATGAGTACTAGATTTCAGAGCTAGAAATATGAGCCACTCCACCACACTGCTTGTTTATTTTGGCATTTCTGTTCATTAACCTAATAACTAAGAGTTACTGGGAGCTCTGAACACTGGGGATAGTTACCACCACCTGTAATGGCATGGGTTCTGATGCAGGGTCTTGTGTGTGCATGGACATACCAACTACTTTTCTTTGCTGTTATTGTTCCCCTTTCCCTTACTAGTGCAAAAAGGGTTAACTGTTGGTGGCAGCCTTCTGAATTTAGTTCACTGAGAGAGACTGTGATAGAATGACAGGAGGAATGGAAATCACCTGGAGATCAGAAAGCTGTACTGCAAACAGACGACGTGATAAGCATTCGGATCACCCTCTTGGAGAGACAGTGAATTAGCCTTTGCTTTCCCATTTGTTTGCTTATCGAGGGCTACTTTTATTATGCTAGTCTCTGTCACGTATGTTCTTGCAATTTGGGGATTTAAATATGTAAGAAATTAATATGACAGGCAAAGAGGCAGACTGTTCTATAAGTTTATTAGACTATCTTTGGTAGCCCAGAACTTTTTGATCTACCTCCTGTAGGAAAATTCGCCATCAGTGGGTCTTCCCGGAAAGCATATCCGAAGGTTCAGAGGTTACATCCGGTGCCCAGTGCTAGGAAATTGGTGGTAAAATGCCTGTGACTATCAGGGGGCAATGGCGATGTTTCCACTAGACTGAAGATGTGTCGTAATTTTCAATAGTGTTCTGTTTGTACAACACCACAGCTTTATTCCACATTTTGGGGGAAACTGTAAGCTACAGACTGTAATCAATTTATATTTTAAAACGTTTGAACTAGCTAGTTTGTTTTCGTTTCTTGCAAGTAAAAACCCCACCTGATAAAGGGTTGTTAATGTGACTTAAATGAGTCAATCTATAGAAAGCATTTAAGACAACCCCTGGCATGTAATGCTGCACAATACAGGGGTAGGTGAGTTGTCAATGAGTCATGGAGTGATCAGAAAGAATACAAAAGAAAACAATGGTTACCTCTGCCTAGTAGGAATACTTGAGATTATTATTTTTCTTTATACATATTTATGTATATATACATAATATATACATATTATGGGTATACACATTTATACATGCAAATATACATATTTATATTAACATATAAATACACTGTATCCACCTTGAGATAACTTGTGAAATTAAAACCGCAAAGGCATATATAGTACCAAAAAAGAATATCATAAACACTGGTGAAGTTTGAGTGTTTTATACCATTTCAAAATTAAGAGAGTCCCTATCATTATTGCCAAGGTTAAAAGAAGTGTATTCTTTGAAGTTCTCTGTGCGAAGCAATAAAATAAAAACTAAGAAATTTGGTCCCCAAATGCTTCGGAGTAAACACTTAATATTATTATGAAGAACTAATGTTTTAAGGCCTCCTAAGGTTAATAGAAAGCTAATGTTCAGTATCACAGTCTTTCTAGGAAGGTTAATAGAGACTACACAGGAAATTTCAGACATCTGAAACTTCACATGACTGCCACCGATTTCTAATTTCCATCCTCACCCTCCCCCAACGTGCCAGAAAATTGCTCCTCTTGAAATCTGACTGTATCTCAGTAAGTGGCAAGTACATTTTCCATTTCCCGAGGGCAAAAAGCTCCGAGTTGAGTTATTTGATATGCGTTGTTTCATTAGCTCTGCAGCCATCATACCGGTCCAAGCCATCATCTCTCTGGCCTGAGCTCCTTAACTTGTCTCCCCACATATCAAACCTTGTCTCCCGTTCGCCTCTCTTCAATGAAGCACTCACAGTCATTGCATTAAAAATAAGATCCTATCACTCCTTTGCTGCAAACCCTCTGATGGGAAACCAGTGGCCTATATGACTGGTTCCTTGCTACCCTCCCCAACTTTGTGTCCTCTCTTCTCCCCCTCGCTCACTGAGCTCCAGCCAGAATGGCCTCCTTTCTTACCTTCAATATTCCAAGCACTGTCACCTTGAGGCCTTAGTTCTTGCTGTTCCCTCCACCTGGAACATTCTAACTTCAGACATTTGCACGTGTCAATGCCTCACTTCCCTCAAGTGTCTGCTCAAATATCACATCAAAGAAGCTTTCTCTGTCCATCTTACTTGAAATAGGACCACCCCCATGCCACAGATTCCCTATCTCCTTTGCTTTATTTGTGCCCGTAACAATTATCTTCTTATGATATTTTAAACATTTTTCCATTTGGTCTGCCTCCCCTACTAGTAAATAACCTTCATTATGGAAGGGATAGTTTTTCCATTTTTTTCCTCTCCTCTATGCTTAGCACCATATGTACACATGATCAAAAATATTTGTTGAATGAGAGGTGCCTGGGTGGCTCAGTCGGTTAAACCTTCGACTCTTGGTTTCAGCTCAGGTCATGGTCTCATGGTTCATGAGCCCGAGCCCTATGTCAGGCTCTGTGCTAACAGTGCAGAGCTTCTTGGGATTTTCTCTCTCTCTCTCTCTCTCTCTCTCTCTCGCTCTCTCTCGCTCTCGCACTCTCTCTCTCTGTCCCTCTGCCCTCTGCTCTCTCTCTCTCTCAAAATAAATAGACACTTAGATATTTGTTGAATGAATGGAAGCATCTCACTGAAAATCTCTTCCTTCAACTCAAACTAAAGATAGCAAGTGATTAAGTATCAATTGGCTGAGTAAGTTTCAAGCAGACTTTATAAGAATTAAATTGATTAAATAAACAGGCAAACAAGGCAGTAGCTTTAAATAATTTATAAATAGTAAAGGCTTGTCTTGATGATGGATTATAAATTATTAACCCACTCTCTTCTTGGCATGATTTAGCAATTAACTGAGATTAATTTCTAGATATGAAGTTCTCTGAATCCACACTGATAGCTCTTTGGACTAGTATACAAGGTTGAGAGAGGGAGCATTGCTTAAATTTCTATCATGTCTTGGACATCTCTGCATATCTCTGTAGTCTTCCCTTCCCTTCCTTCTTTCCTCCCTCTCTCCATCTCTCCCCTCCTTCCATTCTTCCTCATGTTATTTAGAAGCACTGTGGTTAGTGACAAATAAAACCTAAAAAGGCTTCTTTCTCTGCTTTTGCTAAATAGAAGTACCGTGGATTTCTGTGCCCTATATTTGCTTCCATAATAAAATAGTTATGCACATTCCTGTAACCGGAAAACAGCGGAGATCTTCACAGAACAAATGTCAACATTTAGAGAGACTGTTTGGAGATGGTTGGATATGGCTGAAATGGGAGATACGTAAAGGATGTTAGAAAAGGTACTTTGGGTGAAATATATCAGGGCCTCAGCCATTTTGGCAAAAATAACAGGGTGTAAGTACCATGTTACATGAACAAATTTCCTGCTTAAAATGAAAATTGAAAATTTACTTAACTACTAGTATTACTAGGATTTCTCTGAGTATTTAGTGGTATATAAAATCTTTGCTCCTGAGGAGCGCACAATCCAAATTCAAAGCATTTTAATAAAATCACTTCTTTCCCAATTATGTTCTCAAATTCACTGGTTATAAAACTCCTTTGACCATGACCCACTTTGGTAGGACCAAATATCTATACAAAGTGGGAAAATATAACGAAATTACTGGATAATATTTTCAGTTAGAGAGCACTGCTGTGAAATATAAAATTATGGGCATTGGCTCAGAGTCTTCTAAAAGAAGTAATATTCACCGCATGCACGTTCTTCTCTACTTATCTTCCACTAAAAGATACTAATGTGTGATACAGGCGGGTCATAGAGTCTCTACTGTTTGGCAGAGTTCCCAACCCATTGCAAGCACTAAATAAAAGTTAACTTAATGAATGGGCATATGATTAATATTTGAACTATACAGCATATACATGTCTTATTAAAAGAAAACACTTGCTTAAAATGTCCAAATGTATATAATAACAAAATATTCTTGAATAGAAACAATCTAAGTATCCATCAATGGATTAATGGATAAAGTTGTATATCTATATCTATACACACACACACACACATATATATATATATACACATAATACACACAATGAAATAGCATTCAGCCATAAAAAATGAGGAAATCCTACCATTTGGGACAACATGGATATAACTTGAGGGCATTATGCTAAGTGAGATAAGTCAAAGACAAATACCATATGATCTCACTTATAAATGGAATCTTAAAAAAATTAGAAAAAGAAATCAGACTTGTAGCTAACACAGGCAAAGGTGTTGGAGGAAGGTGGTCAAAGTATACAAACCTCCAGTTAAAAGATAAAGAAATTCTAGGAACGTAATGTACAACACAAGGACTAGAGCTAACATTGCTATATGATATATAGGAAAATTGTTAAGAGTAAATCTGAAGAATTGTCATCAATAGAGAAATTTCCTTTTCTTTTTTTCCCCTTTTTCATTGCATCTATATGAAAAGAACCTATTGTGATCATTTCATAATATCTGTAAATCAAACCATAAGGCTGTATGCCTTAAACTTCTACAGTGATGCACGTCAATTGTTTGTCAATAAAACTGGAAAAATATTCTTGAATCATCTTGAGCCACATCAATTCACATTTGCATGTGTCGTTCATTTCCATTACTCATTTGATATTAACCAAAGCTTTGGAGATAAGCAGGATAGGAGTAATATATACTAACGTTTATAGATGAAAAAATGAAAAGTTTAAAAGGCAACATGACTTGTCCAAGGATATGGAGGGTTCCAGATCTGGCCTCAACTACAGGCTTTCCCTTTCCTTGAATAAGGCACACTTAGCTATGCCACCATCATTTTAGAAATTTTGCGACAATAAGCCATCTATGTTTTTTCATTACTAACATTAGTAGCTTTCCCTTTTTAAAAATATTTTTTAAAGTTTATTTATTTTTGAGAGAGAGAGACAGAATGTGAGCAGGGAAGGGGCAGAGAGAGATGGAGACACAGAATCCCAAGCAGGCTCCAGGCTCTGAGCTGTCAGCACAGAGCCCGATGCGGGGCTCAAACCCATGAACCATGAGATCATGACCTGAGCCAAAGTCGGATGCTCAACCAACTGAGCCCCACAGGGGCCCCACTAGCTTTCCTATTTAAGCAATATTATGGCAGCAAAAAATGAAAGAAATAAATTCTGTGAAATCTAACAGCAAGTGAGTAGCCACAAGCACAATGAATCACTGTCTATGTTACATGGAATGGCATCTAGTAATTAACTCTGAAGTCTCTTATTTGTACTTTTTCAACCACATCTACTCTGCACTGTATCTTTTAATATAGAGATGGTCGATTTTGCTTTTTGTTAAAAAATACTTTCTGAAACGTCTTCAAAAGTCTAAGCTAGAAAATCAAAAGTGGAATCGCAACTGTCTAGAGAAAATTAATTCATCAAAATTCTCACAGAAGTTTTTTTGGGTTCAGTGGTTTGCTTAAGTTGAAATTGACCTTATTTTCTTTAAAAAATATTCATACATACGTAAATATAACAATGAAATTCCCAAAGCACCCGGGAAAATTTTTTGTCTGCATTTTCTATGTATAGTAAAAGAATGAAACACGTTTCCTAAAAAGCCACAGGACATTTTAAGATTTTTATAATTCTTCTGCACATACCACGTTGTTTAAATAATTTCGACAGCTAAGCAAACCATCAATGTTTCCAAATATATTTTCCAAATAAACAGATTACACTGTCCCAGTGGCAAACAGCTGGAACATGATACGGTTTCAGATTAAATTTTACTCTGAACCAAATAATTTGATACAGAGTCTATCCCTGTCCTGGAAGGCAAAAGCACCAGATCAGTGTGCTGTTTCCATTTTTTCTCAGTATATTCTCCTGCTCTGGAATTCACAACCTTGTAGTCTTTCTCATTTGTCAAATGGGGCTAATCACCAGGGATGGATTCAGGTTTTGTGGGACTCAAAACTTACATATTTGGAGAGACCCTCTTTAAGAAAAATAACACAAAAACACCATCTGATAGTAAGGTAAGGGGCCATACATGCCGAAGGCCCATTCACAAACAACATATCTTTACTCCTCTACCCTTCTTCTACCTTTGGGGCAATGGATAGTTCTAGCACATCCCCTACACTGCAATCCACTGTTTCTATATATCCTGCAACTTAGCAGGCCCTTAAAAAAACACTGGCTTCTTCCCCCAATGTGCATCGTTCACTTCACAAAGTAGAGAAACAGGTTACTGATTATGACAGATGAGGTACTTAATTAGCTATGGGAATTCCATTCAAAAGCCATTTGTTTCGAGTTGAAAATGTGCAAAGGCATATATGTACATCAGTGAATATGATAGAATTTTCTAAACGATGGTTGCTCGTACAGAGGGCAGTACTGGCGTTGGAGACAAAATGATAACCACAAGTTAGAAAGTACTACATGTCCTATAGTAAATGGGAAAAATACAATCTGAGAGCTTATTTCGGACATGTGTACAAGGAAAATGGGGATGATCTACACCGAGGTTTTACCTGAGAACTAGGACCTTCTGGTCTGTAGGATCCAGATTTGTGTGTCTTTGCACCCTTGGCCTAACGACATCATGCTCCATCAGAGGAATCTTTAATATCCCAGGGGGCGCTGATGAAATCTTATCCCATCTTTAACCTGAAGGTCTTTTCAAACTCAGAAAGTCACTTGATCTTAGCCAAAAGGCCAAGAAACGATTCAAACTCAGAAAGTCAAAATGTTCAGAGCTCAAACAGAGTGGGTCCAGATTCATCATTGTCTTTACTAACAGCAAATATTAAAACATGGAAAGAAAGCATTTAACATAAATTGGCATAGCTGTGGCAGTTCAATACACTAATTCAACTTGCCGCTGCCCAGGGCTCTTGTTAGAGCTAAAAATAGAGTGTTCTTCAGAATGATTCATTAGGTTATTTCCTAATCAATGGTAAATAATCCTGACAAAAGTGTATTGACTTCAAAAGTTTAATAACTTCTAAAATAACAATTTTATTGTTTGCAAAGAAATTGTGCGCTCAATATTGATTTAATTTATCTGGAGCTGCAAGAATTTCTCACTAATAAGAAGACATGTTGAGCGTTAACAAAAAATGAAAACAATCCATCTGTTTTGACCCCAGAAAGTAAATATTCACCACAGTTTCAGTGAATCCCCCACTGCATAGACTCCCTCTATCACTCTGGTGTCTGTCAATGGATTTGACTTGAGAAGACTTTAATGTTAGTAGAATTCTCCATTCCTCAAAACTAAACATGGGCTCTGACAAGAAAGAAAACAAATACACATTTGACTTCACTTCATCCAGACAAGCCTAGAGACTTGCCCAAAGTCACACAGGTATTAAGTAGCAGAACCTCTTTGATACTTTTACACGTACAAGACTATGCTACAACTCACCGTCCACAAGGCTGGTCTCCCCCACTGCGTTAGAGAGCTAGAGTGTAATAAATTTCAGTATCCTCTGCGCTTAATATACTGCGGATCCAGAGTTAAGCAGCAGCAAACAGTTTTGGAATGAGTAAGTGGAGGGATGAATGAATCAGAACCAGAATCAGGCTCCGCTGTTCCAAGTCGTTCGTCCACTATATTACACGGCCTCATGTCACAGCTGCAAATTTATCCCAGGAGCAAGGGCTTATGGGAAACTTGCTACACAGTAGGCATTAAGTAACCATTTGCTGAATGAAGAAGGAGGGGGGGGGGGTCACAACAAAGACTGGATGCAAGTGTGACCGCCAAAGAAACGCAATTCTTTAGAACTACAAATTCCCTCCCGGGAAGATGGTGTCTGCCTAATGGAAACACATTTTATGCTTCTGAGTATTTTTACAGGGTCTGGATATGCGCGCTTGAGAATCCAGGCTAAATAGAGCCAAATAAATCTGCATAACAGAAGGTGAGGAATTTGGAGTTCTCAGTACAGTTACGGATTGAGGCTGTGAAGAGACGTGGGAGGAGGAAGACAGCGAGCAGCCACTATGGCAGCGTGAGGGTAGAGACTACACGGGATGAGAGTGTCTGCGGGAACACTCCAGAGACGGGCGGCTGGCGCACATTTTTAGAATAGGGATAGCTACTGTTGAACTCGAAACCGTTGGCACTTTACAAATGCAAAGCCCTCCTCCATATCTCGCTGATTCCCAAATTTTGAATAAAGTCTGCTACATTTTCCAAGGGTTTATGGTATGTCTGATGGAAATCAAGAAAGAAGCTGTGTTTCACATCTGAGTGGATATGGTGAAGGGACAGACCAGGGACTCCTAGAGGCAGGACTCCAATGTCAATGGCGCCCATGAACACCTAAGTTCTCCACCAACTGCCCAAAGTCTTGGAAAAGACGCTGGCTGAGTCACTTTGTCATGCACCCAATGGCACGGTAACGCCCACTGACATCTGGGTTATTTGAGGTACTCGAGGTACTCGACAGCCCCAATTTTTATCACATTAATATCTCGGAGATCTGAAAGCAGGTTTGCCCTCCGTGAAATGAGATGCTTCAAGAAAAAAATATCTCACAGTCTGCATGGGCAATGAATTACAAAGAGCTAAATATACTTTCATGGACGGATGCCAAGGGAAAGGAGCTAGATATTTCAAAACATTTCCTGAGAGGAGATGAAATTTAAAAACAGGCTTGTGCAACTCACATTGAAGTGAGCAAGGAACAGAAAAATGGCAATTTTCCCCTTCATCCAGAATGAGGAGGCAAGCAACCGCAAAGTAACGGACTTTGGAGTAGCGGAGGGAGAGACGTCCAGGCGGCAATCACACTGGAATTTGTCCTTCCAGGGAATCCCATAAAACCGTTCCCATGACAGCCGCACTGGGCTCTAATGTGAATGTACAGGCAGCTGCAAAGACGTTACACTTCTAGCATCTACACAGATTGCAGAATTAGCAATTAAGAGCAGAAACAGTTAGGGCACCAGTAATATCTGTACTTTAAAGGCTGGGTTGACAGCATCGCCGACACCGAAACTGAAAACCCTTTGAAAGGCCACCGTCGCCTCTGATCAGGGCAGCCAACACTCTGATGTGGACACGGTGTACTCTGCAAGCAGAATCCTGACACCCAGAGCACTTCAGCAACATTCCTCATGGGACAAGACCCGAGCAGGCCCCATTCCTGACTGTTCGGATCTTTGGTATGTCGTTTTCTGTGCGTCCGGCAGCTTCACTATTCTTGGCTCGCTCTTTTTCTGGTCTTGTCTTTTCTTTTTAAACTCCACTTAAAATAAAACAAAACAAACAACCTCAACAACAAACGACCTCAGCTTTCCCTTCTGTTAACAGTCTGGGGAAGGCATGACATGAGTTACGACTTGAAGGGTTGAGCCAGCCAGGGACTGAGACTCATTTAATGCCTGCGACAGCTCTGATCTCTGCCTTTCAGCTGGAAACGACACCGAGGTGTCCCTGTCGCAGACGGCCCCCTTTGTAAGGTTAAAACTGGGCAAAGGCCAGCAGGGAAACGTTCCCTCTAGCCTTGTGCAATTCTAGTTAAGAATCAAGGGGTTCAGGGGCACCGGGGTGGCTCAGTCAGTTGAGCATCCCACTTCAGCTCAGGTCACGATCACATGGTTCATGAGTTCAAGTCTTGCATCAGGCTCTGTGCTGAACTCTTGGAGGCTGGAGGCTGCTTCGGAGTCTGTGTCTCCCTCTCTCTCTCTCTCCCTCTCTCTCTCTCTCTCTCTCTGCCCACTGTAGCTCCTTCTCTCTCTTTCTCTCTCTCTTAAAAAAATAAATAAATGAACTTAATTTTTTTTTTAAATAATAACTAAAGTTGTGCCTGGGTGGCTCAATTGGTTGAGCGGCCGACTTTGGCTGGGGTCATGATCTCGCGGTTCATGAGTTCGAGCCCTGCATCAGGCTCTGTGCTGTCAGCTCGGAGCCCAGTTCAGATCCTCTGCTCCCCTCTCTCTCTGCCCCTCCTCAGCTTGCATTCTCTCCCTCAAAAATAAATAAATATTCCAAAAAAATAACTGAAAGAACCGAGGGGGAGTGGGGTGGAGGGTTGGGTGAAATCAGGTGACGGGGACGAAGGAGTGCACTTGTCATGATGAGCTACATGTATGGTACACCTGAAACTAATATCACGCTGTATGTCAGCTAACTGGAACTTAAGTAAAAACTTAATAATATAAATGAAACAATCTTCCTATGAGGCAGGTACCATAAAGGGCACTTTCCTTTAATTACGCATTTAATTTTCAACATCATTAGATAGGGTTTGTCATTCCCATTGTAAAGGTAAGAAAACAGACCTAGACGAAGCAAACTGCTGAATTTCACAAACTGGAATGTGGCCAAGCTGGAATTTGCACACGGCCTTATCTTATACTAAGTCAATTCTTTGCATTCACCCATATTTGCTTACAACGGGTTGGAAAATTTCCGAGCAACCTTTCTAATCAGGAAGGAGGCCAAATTCTCCCTGGAATATCATTCCGTGAGGAATGATAATGGCAACAGATCTAATCCTGAAGGTCCCATAATGCCTAGCACAGCATTTGGGACAGAGCGGGTATTTAATAAATTCTTGTAGGTGGAACAATGATCACAAATTCTCCAAAAAGAAAAAAAAAACATGCCTCCATATAGTTTATAAAGTACCGAGTTACATTTAGTGGGGACGATCTGCTGTCCTTAAGACCAAAAGTAAGTATTTTTAAATACTTAAAATATAAAAATAATCTAAACTTATCTAATTTCTGGTTTTCCTCCCACTGTGTTTGCTGTTGCAACAGCTGTAGCCCACAGAGTCTTCAACTATACAGTGAGAATAGTGATAATACGTGGCTCATCTTATAGGTTGTAGGGAGAATGAGAGAAAATGATTCTAGGGCATACATCTATCCGAGCACGTGTGAGAGTGTGCTGTCATTGTTTGGTGAATGCCTCCCACCTAGACCCTGAAATCCTTAAAGGAAGAGACAATTTATTCTATTTTGTGTTCTCGGTATCTCGCAATGTAAAAATCATTAAGGGAATGACTGATACAATTAATTCATAAAACAATGAACGAAGGAACACCGTTCTTATAGAAGAACATCATGACATGTGTAGTTAACGTGTGTTCTTATGTAGAACTCTGTAGTAGATATAACTACATACATATCGCTATATGTATGCATGTTATATAGACATACAGCCTATGAAATACATTAACCACACATCATTATATAGATGGACACACACACACACACACACACACATATAATGATGTGATCGAAATGTTCTCTAACTCAGTAACTTTTAACTTAAAAATTTTCTTTTAGTTACTTTGTAATTGTCAACTACTCTCCCCCATCCAACCCTTCATCGCCAGTGGAATTGGTGATGGTTGCACAGCTCTGTTAATGTTACTAAATATAGTTGGAGTGTATCCCTAAAAATGAATAAATTTGATGGTATGTAAGTTATACCTCAATCAACCTTTTTTAAGAAATTTTTTCATGTTTATTTTTGAGAGAGAGAGAGAGACAGAGACAGAGTGCAGGGGAGGGGCAGAGAGAGAGAGGGAGACACAGAATCAGAAGCAAGTTCAAGTTCAAGTTCCAGACTCCAAGCTGTCAGCACAGAGCCCAAGGCGGGGCTCAAACCCACGAACCATGAGATCATGACCTGAGCTGAAGTCGGACGCTCAGCTCAACCGACTGAGCCACCCAGGCGCCCCAATCAACCTTTTTATTAATTGAAGTTTCCATACAATATCGTGTTAGTTTCAGGCATACAACATAGTGATTCGACATGTATATACATTATGAAATAGTCACGGTGATAAAGGTAGTCACCATCTGTCACCAGACAAGTTATTTTAACATTACTGACTCTATTCTCTACGTTACACTTCTCATCTCCGTGATTTATTTATTTTATAACTGGCAGTTTGTACCTCTTCGTCCCCTTCACCTATTTCAGTGCCCCCCAAACCCTCCCATCTCTGATAACCCACAGCTTGTTTCCTGTATCTACAAATCTCTGTTTTGTTTGTTCTTATGTTTTTCAGATTCCACATATATTCTTCATATAAGTGAAATCATACCACATGCATCTTTCTTCTGACTTATGTCACTTAGTACCTGTTTCATTCAAGTTGAAAAAGCCTTTTGTTTTGTTTTGTTGTTTGGTAGTTTGTTTCAGCAGACCCCACACTCTGGACTTAATCCAACATTCAAATTCTCTGTTAGGATGCTTTCCCCCCTGCTCTCAGGGGGCCTGCCACATTCTCCTTATTTCAAACTTTGTATCTACTTTACATAACCTTGTGGCATTACGGAAAGGTCCCCTGAACTGCAGGATGTTCTCTGAGCTTTGCTAGTCTCCAATTCCGTGTGGCCTCTCTGGTCCTATCCTGTGTTGTGGCCGACATTCCTGCAATGTTTTTGTCCTCCACACGGGCACCTAGAGCCGAAGTCTATGTCCCTGCCATAGCCCATGACCATGAGATCTCTGCATTTGATGGTTTCCTTTCATCAATCCCAGACTCATTTTGGTTTACCAGTTCACTCACCCATTAAGGGCCTAAGAAATCTTGGCTACCTTCTCTGTATCACTCTGGGGTATGTGGGGTCATTGGCTGTTTGAGTTTGTCCTTAAATCCAGGTTCAGAACATCTTCCTCAGACATTTCTAACCCTTACATCTATGGGGTACCTTAATACTCAAATGCATGCTAATTTAAGGACATCTTTATGATGCTTTCAATTTCCCAGATTATTCTGTGACTTGCTCTATACTGGGAATTCTGCCACACTCTCTCCTCTGTACTGTGTCCAAACAGAGGAAGCTAAGATACCCACATATGATCACTGTGCCCAATTTTGGGAACCGATATCTGACAACTGACTCTCTTTGATTTCTTGCTATAATAATCTTAATCCCCCATTACTCCCTCTACCTCCTTCAGGCAAGGGATGACCTGAGAGGAGGCTCAGGCTAAACACAAAGGAGAATAAAAAAAGCAGCACATCAATACATTGGAAAAATATTATCTGCAATACATGAGATTATTATTTTTTAGACTTCTTCTAGACCATAAATGACATAAATTTTGGAGGAAATACTTACGTTGGAACGTGAATGACTTTGAGGTATGACCGACTTGGGTTTCAGATTCACAGCATGAATTTCAAAGAAGAAGACTGCTTAAAATAGTATAGTATCGGGGCGCCTGGGTGGCACAGTCGGTTAGGCATCTAACTCTTGATCTCGGCTCAGGTCATGGTCTCACAGTTCATGAGTTTGAGCCCCGCATTTGGCTCTGCACTGATGGAATGGAGCCTGTTTGGGATTCTTTCTCTTCTTCTCTCTGCCCCTCTCCCACTTGTGCTCTCTCTCTCTCTCTCTCTCTCTCTCTCTCTCACTCAAAAATAAATAAATAAACTTTAAAAAAAAATTAAAAAACTACTATAGCATCAACACATCAGAGTTAATAAACCACATCGTATGCATCTCACCTGAAGGCAACAAGTGAAAGGGATACTTTTCCAATGTCAAGGTAAATATTGCTATAACCCTATGTCATTTATATATGATTGCCAGATTTGGAAAATTATGAGTCTAAGAGCTAATTTCAACTTACAGTCAAGAATATCCAAATAATGGGATCATTAACACCAGAGGAGACAAGAATATATGCTAATAGAAAATGCAGGTGTCTCAAAGACAAACCCATTGCTTACAACGAGAGTGCTTTGCCATAATTATATCGGATGAGTGGGCTGCAAAGATCTCTTTTTATCTAAGCCATGGCTTGGGAAAAAAGGGTTTGGGTGATGCTATAAACTTTGTTCTGACTACTCAAGACAGTGGACAGCTAATAAAACTCAAGGCGAGTACAGAATAAAGATGACTTGATGTCAGATCCAGGCCCTCCCACTGTGGCCCCTACCTTTTGATAGATTGTGTAAATACCTTAACCAGAGTTCCTCAAATGGGTTGTGAGTTATTTCATCCCATGAGCATTCTGTGTAGCCTCTAACCAGCCTTATCTGTTAATAAGCATGGCGTTACACACAGTCCATTAGCTACGCGTGCGCTATGAAGCACAAGAGCTTTGGAAGCAGTGGTGATCCATAGTGGCAAAGGGCTTCCGTCTCATGAAGCAAGCTGTACCGGTAGGTAGTCACTGTCGTATAAAGAGGTTGTAGCACCATGGCCAGTGTCAGTGGGAGGGAATGCTCTACTTAGTTTTCAATGACATGTGTCGAGGCGTGAGACCTTACAACAGACTTTGTATTTGTTAATCTTGGCATATATATTATGATTCTAAGGCTGCAAAAATAAGTTGATTGTCTTTGCTAAGGAGGCGAGATATTATATACACAAGGAAGTGGGGCAGTGGCGAGGAAGAAGAAACTGTTAATCAAGTTGAGTGTGAGAAGGCATTTAACCGCAAATCTTTCCAATGGACCCGCAATGTGTTTCCATTGCATGTTGGAAAGGCATTCTTAGTGAAAAGCATGGTCCCTCTGAAGTAATTTTGAAAAGAAATTATTATGATTATGCCTGTTTTTAACTCCACTTAGGTCAACATAGCCTGGGTCTATTATCCTGGCCTAAGGTACTCAGGGCATTTTGCTTAACCCTGGCTCTCCAAAGCATGCCGCGTTAGCACCTCATTCATGCCATACTTGGTATTCAGGAACAATCTGCTGGCTTACAGCATCCTAGCTAGTATAAAGGTGAAATTAGTGAACATAAGACTCAAAGTTCGAATGCAATCACTCTTAATAGAGTCTAAACTTTAGTGATTTCTATTTTTTTTTAATTTTTTTTAACGTTTTTATTCATTTTTGAGAGACAGAGAGAGACAGAACACTAGCGGGGTAAGGGCAGAGAGAGAGGAAGACACAGAATCCAAAGCAGGCTCCAGGCTCTGAGCTGGCAGTACAGAGCCCGGCGCGAGGCTCGAACCCATAACTGTGAGATCATGACCTGAGCCGAAGTCGGACACTTAACCGACTGAGCCACCCAGGCATCCCAAGTGATTTCTATTTTGAAAATGGTTTTATTAATTTTCTTATTCTTCTGTCTTCCTATCAACAGATATCCTATAATTAAATGCTTATTTGTATTACTAGCCATGTCCCACAACTCATACTGGATAATAACAGTTCTCCAAGACACCTTTGTCTACTCTTCTCTACCTAGACGTTTGTACAAATAAGGGTTAGAAGCGGAAACACTACTTAAAACGCTGAAAATGATCTAAGCTTCAGTATCAAATTAAAGACAGGAAATATTTTTATCATGTTATAGCTTCGAGTGTCATCTAATTGCTGTATTTATTTCAGTGTAGAGGAATAAATGAAAAATAAAAATATTTCAAATGATAAAAAGCAATTATTTCCTCTTCAGCATTTAAAACCAGGCTTTACAAAGGTGCCACATTAAAGTATAATGTTTTAATAAGAGCAATTTTCATAATTACACCTCAACTTCACATCCCCATTTTAATTAGAATCTGCTCTTCTGTAAGATTTCTATAAAGTCAGTTGCAAATATGTTACCAACTTCTTCCTCAAGGTAACCAACCTTCAGAACAATTCAGTCTTCAAGAACTCCCAGAATACTTGAATGCTTTAAGTTGATTTTTGTCTTAATTGAGAGAATAAATGCTACCATCTTGAGGAGAACCATAATATAATTCAGCTAATATCAGTGTGTGTATTTGCTTTCAGCTCTGAGATTATCATATTCTTCACAATCCCCACTTAGTGACACTATAGTGCTGTTTCTCTTAGTTAATAAGGACGGCCATCAGAGGAATAGCTATAGATTAAAGTAGAGTACTGTAAAAATATGTAAATCAACCACTAGAAAAATGAATTGTGAAAAGATCCTATTACTCAAAAGGACTCTCCTCACATTCTCTTATTTCAGCCTCTCATTTTGACCATCGCAGTCCATTCTTACCTTGACTCTCCTCGAGAGGGGCACCCAGGGAACCAGGGGTCTGGCGTTAGTCTGGTTCATCTTTGATTGTTAATTCCCTTGACGACTTCCTGAGAAGATTAACCACCAATGCCACAGCACATTTTACTCCTCATGCATGTAAATTCTCTGTAGAAAACAGCAATTCGTCTTCAAGGAGTATTAGAGTTCAGCCAAGCTCTATTTACATTCATAAAGCACTTTCAGTTTCTAGAATTTTCATTTCTAAAATTTCATTTGAAGACCGAAGCAAATCGTTCTTTCCTTTCCCACTGATGACTGGGACCAGTAACTTGTATAAAAAACAAATTACTCAATGGTTTAAACATTCCTTATGGCTATTAAAGGACACAGTTAGACTGTAAGCCATACAGAGCAAGCGAGTCTCCACGGAGTTGTAAAAATGTGAAAGGTGCTTTGGGATTTCTCTGCCTCCATGTCACCTAGCACCTATCAGACTGTCCTAGAATTATCCAAAGCCCCTTTGTGCCAACCTCAGTGTTGCCCCCAAGTCTCCTGATGAAGCCCATACTTCTAAAGCATGTTCCTCCCTTTCATCTCAACATCCAATTTTTTTGGAGCTAGGTTTTGGGAAGAAAGCAATAAGATGGCATTAAATCTCATTACAAAATGAATGGTCGGCATCTTTCTACTAGCCTTCATTAATTCATCCACTGAATGCCTACTATGTACCAGGCATCAGGCCTGGCCATGGAGATATAACGGAAAGCAAAAATAGACAGTTTCCAACATTATGGCTTAAAAATTAGTAGGGAGAGATAGATTTTAATAAGCTAATTACAAAGAGATAGACCTGATCTCACAAATAGACTTGATCTAGTCTTGAACTCAGGGAAGGTGAACTTCTGAGAATGTGATGATTGAGCTGATATCTAAAGAAAGAATATGAAGAGGGAGGGGAAGAGTGTTCCAAAGGGTGTGAAAGCATGGCCAGAGGACAAATCATGGGGAGCACAGTTGGAAAGGAAGCTAGAGACGTAAGTGGAAGCCACAGGACTTAGGCATTTGTAGGTCATGATAAAGGTTCCCCCCCACGCCCCCTCAAAGAATGATGCGAAGTTATTTAATTGTAGAAGCTTGCAGATGATGATGGGATATGATTAGATTTGCAATCTGAAAAGATCAGTCCTGCTGCTGTATGGAAAGAAATTAGAGGGTAGAGTAGTTAGGAGGCTGATGCAGTACTACATGTGAAGAATGATGATGGCATGGACTAGAATAAGCATCCACGTGGAGATTTTAAATAGGCCATTAAAACATGGCCTCGGCGTTCGGAAGAGACATCTGGGCTAGAGATGCGATCCATCTCATCGGGGCAGTTACATTTTAAAACGGGATGTTTGTTCATTTAAATTGGCAATGGAAGAGATATATTTGTACACAAGTTTCCTATACAGTGACGTTTCAATCCCACCACTGTCGATCTACCCTGGACACTGACCCCATCTCAGTGGCAGGGTAACTTTTTGAAAATACACATTTGATTACAGCAAATCACCAGATAGAAGAACAATAGCATTGTGAACTTCCCGGTTCTCTCCTCTCTACCGCACTCCCAGGAATCATGAATTGCAAGTCAGAGAAAGCAAATTCTAGAACAAAAATTAAAATACAAAACGAATTTCATCAAAGCACACTGCCCCCATTAAATAAACTAAGGCAAGAAAGAATAAGAGAATTCAGAAGAATCTCCAAAGAATTTGGGAATTATTTTTTTATGACAATGTCCTATTGTCTTTCAAAGACTGGTTTGTGGTTTTCAAAGACACACACAATACAAAACAGGAGGATCTAAAATAAAGGTAGCACAAAATCAATTAAATGGAAGCAATGACCTTGATATTACCAATCACATGAAATGATTAGATACCATGACTGTGCTCTGATTTGAGCACTCTGCATGTCTTATCAGTTAAAAGAGGAAAAAGAAATGCTAAGTTGTATCACTTATATATGCTGAATAAAAATTGGGACATATTACCTGATAATGGGGTAAACTGTCAGGTTGAGACTTCCTGGACTATCTGGAATATAAGGGTTTTTTTGCTATACAGCTCTCATTGCTTCACAGAAGGCAATGTGCATATTATTTTGGAGATAGATTTCTTTGTATTGAATTCAAGAAGGTATTGATGGACTCTACAGTTTGATATAAAGCTTGGAATGCAAGAGGAGCACCTGGGTGGCTCAGTCGGTTAAGCGTCCAACTCCAGCTCAGGTCATGATCTCACGGCCCAGGAGTTTGAGCCCCGCGTCGGGCTCTGTGCTGACAGCTCAGAGCCTGGAGCCTGCTTTGGAGATTCTGTGTCTCCCTCTCTCTGCCCCTTCCCCACTTGCACTCCGTGTCTGTCTGTCTGTCTCTGTCTCTCAAATATAAATTAAAAAAAATTTAAAAATTTACAAAAAAAAGCTTGGAATGCAAGAAATAGAACTGACCCGCAAAAGGATTGTTTGATGCTCTGTAGTCTTGTTCAGCATTACCAATGGCTGGTCAGAAGACATTCAGTCACTAGCTCATTTTCTAATGAAGCAATTTTCATAAGCTTTGGCTTACCAATGCAGAACAGAGCATCCTAGGTCTCCTCACATGTGGGCTACCCTTCCGCCACAATCAATCAATGATCCATTTGTTTTAGCTTAGTTCAGAAAATACTTAAGTTTCTAAATTGTAAGGAAGTGTCCTGAAACACATTCCTAATAATAAGCTACTTTAAATGTACTTTTGTTCAGAGGACGAAATTAATATGTTGAGCTTTATAAATATGCACATGCAATAGTGCGTCGGTATGATTTTTGTTTGTAAATATACTTCTCGGAAGTCCTTATGTGGATTTCAACTCATATTTTATTTTAGCTGTAATATTTAAAAAAGCTGCAAAGGTTTTTTGTTTCCAAAAGAGATTTGTTTTATGTTATGATGCAAATTATGTATCAGTTCAATTCTTTCCCACAACTCTGATGACTTTTTTATGAAACCAGAGGTACTTCTCTTTAAGTACTGAGAAATGTTAATAAATACTTTACTGAAAACTTTGTTATAGAAACATAAAATCTGGGGTGTCTGGGTGGCTCAGTTGGTAAAGCATCTCTCGATTTTGGCTCAGGTCATGATCTCACGATGGTGAGATGGAGCCCCCATTCTGTACTGGGAACGGAGCCTGTTTGAGATTCTCTCTCTCCTTCTCTCCCTCTGCTCCTCCCGCACTTACGCAGCCCCCCCCCCAAAAAAAAGAACAAAACAAAACAGAAAAAAGAAACATAAAATCCTAAATTACCACGCCAGTTATTAGGTTTGTCATCACATCAAAAGGGCTATCTCTGTGGTCTTTCCTGCATGGGGACTGCTAATTACTTCTTTAGGACCCTGCATCCATGAAACAGCATAGACTTTAAAGAGCAGAATACCCCAAAGTAAATCTTTCTTGGGATTGATAGTTGAGATGTCAGGGAGAGAGACATTTACAAAAGTAGTTTTGGGTTAGGTAATATAATAATGATTCATTTCATTTGTATGAAACCTTAGGATTTCACAAAGCACTTTTACATATAATATTCTTGTATATGAATAACATTCTGGTAACACACAAGATACCGATATAAGACAATAACTCAAAGAGGTATAAAATATAAGTGTTTCAAACCTTCCAGTCTTCTGTTTGTCTGCTTGTTATTATTGGCCTGAGGTATCCAAGAGCTTTTCTTGATATCCTCATGAGTCCCTTGGTTGTGGCTATATTTAGCACACTATGAGGAACATTCTTGGCCTCCCCCATTTTTCCACTGTGGGTCATTTTAAGGAAGCAAATGGTCCTCAATCAAGACATACTAATTGTTAGTTCCTTGCTCATGGATGAATTACTTTCTAAGATTCAATTCAACAGGACATTTACGGATCTCCAGCATGAAAATCTTTAAAAAAAATTTTTTTTACATTTATTTATTTTTGAGAGACAGAGAGAGACAGAGCACAAGTGGGGGAGGGGCACAGAGAGAGGGAGACCCAGAATCCGAAGCAGACTAAAGGCTCCAAGCTGTCAGCACGGAGCCCGACGCGGGGCTCAAACTCATAAACCGTTGAGATCATGACCTGAGCCAAAGTCAGACGCTTAACCAACTGAGCCACCCAGGGGCCCCTCCACCATGAAAATCTTGTGGAGAGTTCTGAATATGGCTAATGGATAACCTCTGCTATCAAAGAACTTGGAATACTGCAGAGTTGAAGGAAATGTACACCAATAAAAACAAAGCAAGATAGAAGGAAATCATTGCTCTACTAGAAGTTTTTTTTTAATGTTTAGTTTTGAGAGAGAGAGAGAGAGAGAGAGAGACAGAGTGTGAGTGGGGGAGGGGCAGAGAGAGAGAAGGAGACACAGAATCTGAAGCAGGCTCCAGGCTCTGAGCTGTCAGCACAGAGCCTGACACGGGACATGAACCCATGAACTGTGAGATCATGACCTGAGCTAAAGTCGGACACTAACCCACTGAGCCACCCAGGTGCCCTCTCCTAGAAGTTTGAAGCAAGGTACTGTCATGGAACAGAAGAAAGAACAGGAGTTATAGAAGTTTTCATAAATGAGCCATTCTTTGATCTTGGTTTCAAAAATTACTAGATTTTATATTGAAGAACAAATAGACAGAAAAATTACACCTTTTGGTGCAGGGCATTTGGGAAATCCTGAAGAGGCAATCACAGCTGATCAAACTACTCTTTTGAAAATCTCAAATATAACATACATACAGCAGTTTCTCCAGAAATAATTATGTCTCTGTCAGAAGCATATTTCCAAAAGTGGTATTTTCAAAACTATGTTTCACACTTTCATAATGGTCCCAAAAGCCTACAAACAGACCTTTACACAAACATCTAATATAAATTTCCCTTGGTTAATTTCAACTCCTTTTACATGAAATAAATAATCAGCTGCCCCTCTGTGAGGGCCTCCAGGATCTCACTAGTCTATGTGATTATAGACGAGCGCTGCCTGGGACGATCTGCAAGGACCTGATCGTGTGGCATTTCTGGGTGAACCAGATTTGAGGGACAAATACTTGCAGTTTTCTGGGAATCCCAACTTGACAAAGCAAAAAGTCTTACTAAACATTTCCCTGTGCTGTTTCCATTACTGGAGAGAAACTAGCCTCACGTATAGATCTTGTTCTACTCAAACGCAACTGCATTGCATGCTGCCTCAGTAGTAAACAGATGGGTTTTACTTAGGGCAGAATCAGCCTAAGCGTTAGCCTTCTGTTTCATTATGTATCTGGGGCTACATAATCAAGTGCGCTCATATTTAAAACCACGCATTACCATTCATGGAGCAGATCTGCAATTGTGCACGATATAAAGACGCGGTTCTACAAGGTTTCTATTTAAAGGGATGGGAGACCGAGAAGGTTCACACATTTGTTTGTGAAATACCGTCTCCAACTGTAACCTACGCTAAGGTGCTTATTTTCAATAGATTTGTTTCACTTATTTTGGGGAATAATGTATTTTTCATTAATTTATAAAAAATAGAAGCTACGACACGACAACTTCTGTTTTGCCAACAAAATCATTCGGTAAGGGAAAATATATTGAATGGATTCTGCAACACCACAGAGTCAGAGCAATGGGTTAATTGCTTAATTGTTTCACTGTTCAACTACTTACAAAGAGAGTACAAGCAGGGGCGCCTGGGTGGCTCAGTCGGTTAAGCATCTGATTTTAGCTTAGACTATGATCTCGCGGTTCATGAGTTCGAGCCCCACGTCGGGCTCTGTGCTGACAGCTCAGAGCCTGGAGCCTGCTTCAGATTCTGTGTCTCCCTCTCTCTCTGCCCCTCCCCCGCATATGATCTGTCTGTCTGTCTGTCTGTCTCTCCCTCTCTCTCTCTCTCTCTCAAAAAATAAACATTAAAAAATAAATAAATGTTGATTGAACTTACACAAAAATTATAACACCGTGTCTACATGCTGCTGCTAGAACGCTTCCTGATGTAATTTTTAGTACATTTGATAGAATCTAATTTTTACTTGAATCAACACTATGAAAACATCATCACAATATCCTAGATGATTAAAAAGATGTTCGCCTCACGTACACCTGAGAAATCCATTTTAAATTGTAAGTATGAAATGTAGTGTGATATTCAAATATAAAATATGTTGACAGATAAGAATTAAAATATCAAAGTTATTTTTTTAAATTTTTTTATGTCTTTATTTTATTTTGAGAGAGAGAGAGAGAGAGAGTGAGCAGGGGAGGGGCAGAGAGAGAGGGAGACACAGAATCCGAAGCAGGCTCCAGGCTCTGAGCTGTCAGCACAGAGCCTGCTGCGGGGCTCGAACCCATGAACCACGAGATCATGACCTGAGCCAAAGTCAGATGCTTAACTGACTGAGCCACCCAGGTGCCCCATCAAATTTATTTTTAGGCATTTAAGAAAGTATAAATTTTCTTAGGAACTGATAAGGATGTTGTATTAGTTTCATATGAGTTTACATCATAAACTACATGAAACTTAGAAACTCAAAACAATGTTTGTTTATTATTTCAAATTTCTGCAGGGGAGACGTCTGAGCTGGGGCAGGCTGGGGTTTGCTGGCTTCTCTGATTGGGGTCTCATGAGGCTGAAATCAGAGCCAGACTAGCCTCTTTATCTAAAAGCTCTGGGGCAGAAATCATTTCCAAGCTCATTGAGGTTGTCGGCAAAAACCGATTCCTTACGTTGTAGATCTGATGCCTCGCCCCTTTTCTTGTTCATTGTGAGCAGGGGTTGGTCCTAGAGACTACCCACCTTCCTTAGCACGTGATCCTCCCCATTTTCAAGCCAGCAACAATGACATGAGTCCTTCTTATGCTTTTTACCTCTCATTTACTCTTTTTCAACTGGCTCTAGAAAATTCTCGGATTTAAAAATTTTTTTAATGTTTATTTATTTTTGAGAGAGAGAAAGACAGAGTGTGAATGGGGGAGGGGCAGAGAGAGACAGAGACGCAGAATCTGAAGCAGGCTCCAGGCTCTGAGCTGTCAGCACAAATTGAAATTCACAGACCATGAGATCATGACCTGAGCTGAAATCAGATGCTTAACTGCCTGAGCCACCCGGGCACCCTGAAAATTCTCGCATTTTAAAGAGCTCTCCTGATTAGGTCTGACCCACCCAGATAATCTTGCTATGTCAAACAGGAAGACCCAGACACCAATTCCAAGTGAGGATTTCCACCATTGGGAAACAGCAAAGATCATCAATGGCTAACACTAAAGTTGGAGCCCACAGGTCTCATCCCACTCACTACATT
Source organism: Cryptoprocta ferox (assembly GCA_028646485.1). Lineage (NCBI taxonomy): Eukaryota > Metazoa > Chordata > Mammalia > Carnivora > Eupleridae > Cryptoprocta > Cryptoprocta ferox. Next base: position 8,567,968 of record CM053579.1, on the reverse strand, counting down.
TTCTATGGATTCAGAGTTACCAATGAGGACTCAACATACAAGGTGCTGTTTGGAACAAGGCTCTCCTCACACACAGAAGAGAGGCGGCAAGGTCAGCGCTGGAGTGCACACTGGCCTCCCATGGCCAGCGGGTCCCTCCTGATGGACACGACACACTATTGTCACACTCTATCACCTTCCTGTGGGGCTATCTATACTGGCGGGGCTGGCGAGGTGCCCTAGGAAGTACATTCTTAAGCAGTACAAGGAAGTTCACTGCATGCTCAGAACAGGGGGAGGGTTTTTCTTAATAAGGAAGAAGAATCTAGGACCAAGTGACACCTTTGGCACCAGCTTCCCTAGAGAGGAATGGTCCAGGCTCAGGGCACTGAAGGCACCATCCTGAAAAGTCGCAGCAGGTTGGGTGATGGCTGCTTCCACACACGACACCCTATCTTAAGGTCAACTGATGTGAACCATTAAAATTAGATTTAAAGAAAATCCCTTCATAGTAGGACCTAGATGAATATTTGATTGAATAACTGGAACAAGATGAAAGATGAGGACAAGGGGCCAGGAATCTTGGGGGTCACTGAAGGATTAGCCAACCACAGGTAAGCGCCACAAAATGAGGGTGTAATCTAAGAAGAGAGGAGGCAATCAGAAACTAGGGGCTCAATACAGGAGAGAAGAGAAGGGAGGGAAAGTCATCACAAAAGCTGTGGTGCCAGCCAGGGATATGCATGGCCAGTCTCGGTCAAGGCTACAAGACACTGTGAAAAGAGGCCCCGTGAGGCCAAAAAAAAAAAAACAAAAAAACAACCCTGGAAAACACTGATAAATTGGGTCATATGTTTCAATATTTCAAGATATAGTATTAAAAGGCCTTTTACAGTTCCGACATACTTAATAATATTAAAATAAAATTGATTTAAGCCTCCCAAGCCCCCATGGAAATTAAATGCTGGCACATAAAAAGCTATACAAAAAAGATGCAAAATGTAATTACAGCACCTTATATGGCTCAATTGTGGACAATAGTTACGAAGTCCTAACAAACATGAGCACCGGATGTTAATTTAATCAAGACTGAAACTGAACTGTATGGATACAATTGGAAGAAAGATGAAGCAGTTCAACAGAACTAAATCCTCGTCTACCATAAAACAGTCAATAGAGAATATATACAAGTGGAAATTACAAACAGGAATCAAAAATGTTATTCAGAAATGTAGAAGAAAAACACAAGAATCAAGAGATAAAAAAAGAGAAAACGGTTGCTTCGAAGGGTTGGTTCATGGGACTTTTCCACTGTAGACACGTTAGTGTTTTTTGACACTTTAAATTATGCCCATAATTTGCACTGAGAAGTATTAAAACAACTGCAAACACGTATTTTATACATATGCACTTGGGTCAATAAGGATGCAAACAATTATACTCCAAACTTAACATTAAACAGTCTCCGATCCTACCTTCAAAAGTGTCACTACTAAATGTTAGAATTACTCAAAGGCATATGTCCAGCTGACTCTGTAACATCGTTTGTGATACTTAAGATACTGCATTAACAACTGGCTAATATATAACTTTACTAATTTCCCTGAAAGCAGCATGAACTAAAAAATGCACGTATGATTTCACGCCAGACCTGTTGAAGCTAGAAAATACTCAATATTGTGCTAACCTCGGCATTATGATAATCTTCTGTCAAGCTCAAAAACACCAGTTTGCAGATATGGCCCAAGGATGATACCACGCTAAGTCCCTGAACAAGTCTTTACTTCCGGAGAAGAGCAGTCAACACAGGCACCATCCACTAATATGCTAATGGTTAGCAGACAGTTGCCTAGACAAGCAACTTACTAGTCTCAGCAACTATGATCTTAAACAGCCCTTCCTCCGCAAGGAGGGAGTATTTTAGAATTTCACGGGACTGCTTCAATGGTCTCCCTTCCAAGCCAACTAAACTTCATGGATGATCTCAGGAGATAGCTTAAAAGAGATCAGTAGGTTCAAGGGATAAGAAGAATGCAGAAAGAATTGTCAATGTTGTAACATTAACATGGTTCAGGTGACCCAGGGCTGAGAAAGCGGTTGCAACAACTTGCTAGTGCTGAGACCATTACTTGTACAGGCTATGGGGACCCTGTTAAATAGGTTAGGCAATAACCTAAGAATCACACTGGAAGCCAATTAGCCAGCCATTATACAGCAATGGAGCACTCAAGGAGATAGGAGTCCCTCATTACCAGAAACATTAGCACCTTATTATATTTTATTTTTAATTCTTTTCCTTATTCATTCTGAATGTAGAGCATTATTACTGTCCTGCGCAGTATGCATAATTGTAAACTCAATTCGAGGGTAAATATTATTACAAAGGAAGATATTAAAATTCATGTTGTCTCTCCTTAACGCCTAGAAATGCATGCATTATATGCATATATACAACACAGCCACGGACGAATTATCAAACGGTAATAATTTTGCATCCAAATGCAACATTAAAAAATCTGCACTGCTTAGGATCATTTTAATATATCTAAGTGTCAATAAGAGTTTGTTTTGTAACCAGCAGAATACATTTTTAATTTCCTATTGGAAGTCCATTGGAAAGGAAGATTCACTTAACCTAAGTTCGTTTTTACAAAAAACTTGGCTGGAACACATCACTGCCACTTAGAAAAGGATATCTAATACCAAAAGAGAAATCACCATATTCTGCGTCTATTTTGATCTCCAAATTTTCATCCCTAATACTTGGCATAGCTAGTATGTTCAATAAAAAATGCACAGGCTATTGATTTTACATTTCGTTTGAGATTTTCTAGATCCTTAAAAATTTAAGTAGACCAATTCTTATGGTCAGCAAATATAAATATCCAGCAAGTAGATATACCATCTTTCATAATTCTTTCTGAAATGTTCTGAGGAATCACAGTAGAAAGGCCCTTAAATATATTATGCTAAAAGTACACGTAAAACAGAATGACAACACTGTGTGGAGTCTCTGAATGCCAAGAATACATACATAATTCAATGAGCAAAAATGTAGAAGGGCGATAGATGGAATTTGGAGTGATGTCCAGTGTTTACAAGGTACTTTTCACACACTCAGTCACAAAAATGTTTCCCCTTATGACCTAAGGGAATTCCTATAAAGCAATTCAATGCATATACATTCTAGTTAAATTTACATAGATACAAAATCATTTGAATTTTTAATATTTTCCATCCAAACATTATTTTTTATTCCTGACTTTATTTGCCACTTATGCATACTGTACCAGAAAGGCAGAGATATGATTTTACTCAGTATTCACAAAATATTGTTTATCAACTATTGCTATCACACGTCCAATATTTCAAGGGCATATCAATTCCTTCTTTGCTAATCCCCACAACTCCTATGTAAGGATGGTGAATAATACAGAATTTCATTCTCTTTTGTAATTAGAGAAACTGAGGCACAGAAAACCCAAACATCTTGTTTTAGCCTTATAAAATTATCTCAAAACAGAGTTGTGATTCAAATTCAAATCATCCTGACTCTTGCTTATTATGAAGGATTAAGATTAGTTCGCTCTTTGATGAGGTTAGAAGGACATAGTTTGTAGTAGACAGGTTCTCTACCTAGTTTGTAGCCTGGGAAATGTGCCAACTATAGCAAAAATCATCATTCTTATATGTCAAATTTTTGTTCAATAATGAAAATTTTACAACAGATTCTGATTGAAAAATGCATGGGTGAAGTCCGTTTTAATGACTTCCATGAATGATAATTCATTTCTGCCTCTTATCCACATTAAAGGTTAAATCAGGGCCCCGTAACACATTGCAGATTGTTTTCAGAATTTCAAGTGACACCAATGCTCAGATCATACTGAGTCTATCATTTGGTTTTTCTCTCTAAAGCTCTCCCTCCATGAGCCTTTTGTTCATGATCCTGACAATTTCTATCAAAAATTTTACATACTATGTCACCACTGGACCTTTGTTGCTTTTTATATTATTACTTTTCTAGATTAGTGTGGCTCCTAAATGCCTTTGGCCAAGAAAGAAGATCGATATATTTTTTTTCTGGTTGTAGAATGTAAGCAAAACATAAAGAAACAAAATTTGCCGAAAGACATGAGCTCTAATATTATCACTGAACATTTTTTTTCACAAAGATGATCTGTTATTAGTCAAAGTTCACTAAAATATGCATCAAAGGCATTAGAGTTACTGAGAATTTAGATTATAGTTCAGATCTCTAGATTTGTGTGGACTTGAATTTGTAATTTGTAATGACAACCTCATCTCATGCTTTTAAAAATACTTTTATTTTTTTCTTTGTGTGTGTGTGTGTGTGTGTGTGAGAGAGAGAGAGGTGGGGTGGAGGGAGGGAGGGAGAGGGAGAATCTTAATCCACGCTGGGTGTGGAGCCTGACATGGGGCTCGATCTCACAACTGTGAAATCATGACCTGAGCTGAAATCAAGAGTCAGAGGCTCAAATGACTGAGTCACCCAGGTGCCCCTTTAAGATAATTTTTAAGCAAGAATGACTTTTCCATGCTCTAATCCATTTTTTGTTTCTTTTAACACTGACCTATCATATCCAATGTTTGTAATTCAATGTCTTTTCTGCAGTATTTTTTCTTTTCTTAAAAGAACTCCTTCACTATTAAAATGTTGTCCTAATTCCATTTATATTCCAAGAAAGAAATTACACACACATACACACACACACACACACACACACCCTATTTGAAACTTAGTAAAACTAACTTATCATACGAAAGAAATGACTTACTCAATTGTTTTTAATAGTAGCATCATCAAATCTTTGAATCCCAAGTTTGGAGGACCTTGCTTATGTATACTGATTCAGTAGGTCTGAGGTGGAGCTGGAAATTTATTTTTAGAAGTACATTCAAGAGTTTCTGTTGCAGCTGGTTCTCTAGACCAAATCTCTGTAATAAAAGTTACAACTTGTGAATTTTTATAACAGAAATAGACTATGGTCAAAATTATACTATGTCTGCAAGTTATACTAGTTAAAATTCCATATTCTCCTGTGCCATTTCAATCATCGATTTCAATATTCCAAACACTGTTTCACTTTAAATGCCATGGGTCGACCAGATGGTGTCCAGAAGTACTTACTCCTCTGAAAATAAAATTTGGCGACTTTGATTCTTCCTCAAAGTGCTTGCTTTTAATCTCCAAAAGTCAATAGTTAATGTAATAGACATTGGCTAAATCATTCAACGCTGATTTGTTTAGATTTAACCAATTTGGTGCATGGCTATTATAAATACATATAAATATGTATTCTTTGTATACATAATATGCATAGTAAATAGGTATTGTTATTCAATGTTTCCTGATGCAAGAATAAAGGTCATATTGCATAAATTTTTCTTTTAATTAATCTTATATGATCAAATCTATTTTCAGCTCTCCAAGGCAGTAGAGCAAGTTTATCTAATCTATATAACTGTCGTGGTTTTACTAGATGAATTTTTAATAAGGGCTTCCAATCAGGTTAAATTAATGAGAATAAGAGAAAGACTGTTTTCTAATGAGAGTTATTGATTTCGTGGCTGATTGAAATGACTACACAGTGTAAAAACTATGTAAGACCTAACAGAATTATCACATTCTAAGTCAGGATTATTGAACCACTGAATAAAGAAATGCACCCCATGAAGGTATCTTATCTTTATGAAAATAAGGAAAGGGTCTAGATTTTTCTGTTTCCATTTCAGCAAGATTTCAAAAAGGAATCCCACTAAAATGAGATAAGAGAAAACTTAAAAAACACAAAAATGTTTTCTTCTTCCTGCAGTTCCTCTAGATGTAATTCAAATTGGTACTCAAGATTCTGACTGTATCTGGCCAACCAGTTGTGATTCTTCTCAACTGAATAGTGATTTCCAGTGGTCTGAAGAAAAGCCTAACCCAAGCACACAAACTTGGCCCTCTTCTTGGAAAACTGACATACTTTTTAAAGATTCAAAAATGTTAAAAAAACATGTAGTTCTTGGCTGACACTTAAAGAATATACGTACTACAGCTGGTTATAATTTTCCTTATTTAAATTTCAGGTAATTTATCTAAAAGCCTGAAGTGTAGCCGCATTCCTCTGACCATAGGCTCCGGAGTCCATCTCCAGACATGTCCAATTAAAATCACTTCCGCTATGTGACCTTGGGGGCATGCTTAAACTCTCTGTGTAGTAGTTTCCTCATGTGAAAATTGGCCCAAATAATAACGCCTGTCTCCTCTGGTAATTGGGTATGTAAATGTGTTAACCCAGTCCGTGCTATTGATGGATCATAGCAGCTCAGTTGAAGCAACTGCGTGCATTTTCTCCCAACCACATGTTCATGGTGGAAGTATTTTCACCATGGAATTCAGCAAATGATACGATCAGGGTGTTTCCCCATCAAAAAACTAGGTGTTAACAGCCTTTACCAGCACACTGCTGATTAATACACTTAACGTCACGCAGACTGCAGTGGCTCCACCAACCAGACAATCAAGTGTAATATTATGAGCTCTCAGAATACTAGAGAGATTTATTCACTCAACAGAAATGTGTCTACTAAACATCAGTCATTTAATCTAGGTGCAAAAAGGATGGAGCCTGAATACTCCTGGAGGTTACATTGTATTAGGGCAGACAGAAAAGAAATAAATACACTATACAGTGTGTTAGATGAGATAGATGATCCAGAAGACAATAAAGTAATGGGGCCAAATGGAGGGTGAGGGTGATGGAGGGTTTTTTAGTAGAGTGGCCAGCAGGGAAGGCCTCAATGAAAAGGTGGTATTTGAGGGTGCCTGGGTGGCTCAGTCGGCTAAGTGTCAGACTCTTGGTTTCTACTCAGGTCATGAACTCATAGGGCTCTGTGCTGACAGTGCAGAGCCTGCTTGGGATTCTCTCTCTCCTCCCTCTCTCTGCCCTTCCCTGCTCACACACGCACATACTCTCTCTCTCAAAACATTAAAAAAAAAAAAAAGAAAAGAAAACAAAAGGCGGCATTGGAACAAAGATGAGAATCTGGTATGTAAGCAAATCGTGAGGCTATCCGGAAGAAGAGTATTCTAGGCAATGTGAACAGTATGTGCAAAGACTCTGAGGTGGCATCATGCTTAGAAAAAAAAACCCAAAAACAAAAACAAAGAGACGAGTGTGGTCAAACCAGGAGGAAAATCGTAGAAAATGAATTCGGAGAGGTAAAAACTGTGAGTTATTTGGTTGTAGTAATGTTCTTTTTTTTCTTCCCCCTTGTTTGTTTTGCTTTTTAAGTGAAGGGAGAAGACACTGAAAATTTTCAAGAAAGACATCTTCTGACGTATATTTTAAAAGATTACTTGAGTGACAGCGTTGACAGCAATTTGTGACGGGTAGAAGGGGAAGAAGCAGGGATAGCATTTAACAGGTTTAGTGCAATGATCCAGGTCTGAGATGATGGTTCCTTGAAAAAGAGGGAGAGAAGTGGTGGGTAAAAGCAGATGGATGTAGACAATTCTACTGCTTAACCATTATCAAAAATTGGGGGGCCTCTGTGGAATTTTGGGGCTACTGTGGAAAACAGTATAGTGGTTCCTCAAAAAAAAAAAAACTGAAAATAGAAATACCATATTATCCAATAATTCCACTACTGGGTATTTACCCAAAGAAAACAACAATAATTCAAAAAAATATTTGTACCACTATGTTTATGGCAGCACTATTTACAATAGCCAAGACGCAGAAGCAACCTAAGGGTCCATCAGTAGATGAATGGATAAGGAAGATGTGGTGCATATACACAGAGGAATATTACATAGCCGTAAGAGGATGAGATCCTGCCAATCGAGACAACATGGATGGACCAAGAGGGTATTCTGCCAAGTGAATTAAGTCACACTGAGAAAGACAACCACCATATGATTTCACTCACAAGTAAAACCTAACAAAACCACAAATGAATAAATAAAATGCAGAATCAGACCTATAAACATAGAGAACAAAGGGACGTTTGCCAGAAGGGAGAGAGGCAGGGGACTGGGCAAAATGGGTAAAGGGGAGTGAGAGATACAGGTTTCCAGTTATGAAATGAGTAAGTCATGGAAATAAAGGCACAGCATAACAGAATATAGTTAATGATACCGTTAATAGCAATGTATCCGGACACATGGTAGCTACACTTGTGAACACAGCATAATGCGTAGACTTGTCAAATCACTATGCTGTATGCTTGGAATGATGTGTGTCAACTATACTCAAATAAAAAGGTTTAAAAATAATTTAAAAATTTATAAAGCAATATGGGGGCGCCTGAGTGGCTCAGTTGGTTAAGTGTTCAATTCTTCATTTCCACTCAGGTCATGTTCTCACGGTTCAGGAGTTTGAGCCCTGCATCAGGCTCTGAGCTGACGGGACAGAGCCTGCTACGGATTGTTGTTCTCTCCCTGTCTACCCCTCCCCCACTTGCACTCTCATGCTGTCTCTCTCAAATAAACGTTAAAAAAAAGGAAATATGAAGTAAAGCTTTTGTTTCTTCAACTGATGAATATATCTAGAGTTGTGTAATTCTCTACTAAATATCCTTTGCACATAAAAATCGTGACAAAGGGCCACATTTTATTATTAACATATTATTGCATTAATTAAAATACATTAAAAGACATATTACTAAGAGTTAATATAGTAATACTAAGGATTTATAATCTCTTTAAAAGTTGAGGGGCCCAAATTTTAGTTTCATGTTATTAATTTTCTCTTGTGAATTCCTATTAAGTCTTTGATAAACATAATGAGTAACTACTTGGTTTCCTTGGTTTTGTAGTACTTGAAATTCTTATTTGTCTAATAATGACATTTAAAATTATGTAACTGCCTGCAAATAAAACGATGGAGTTGGCACAGAAATGAATTTCAGCTTCATTTACTATTTCTCCAAAGCCAAATGTCATTTCCTTAATAATTATTTTTCCCTTATAAAATGCCTCCAAGTCTTCTGCACCATCTTAATGTAAAGTACACAGTCTTAAATACATTTTGCTCATATCTCAGAATAATACTTCCAGTAGTATTTCCTATCCAACTATCAGGGCAAAATTCAGAATTTGTTTGCTTTTTTTCCTTCAATGTGCCCCACACATTTTGATTCCTCAACTTAAAGAAATTTTCCCCCATGGGGCACCTGGGTGGCTCAATCAGTTGAACACTGAGTCTTGGTTTTGGCTCAGGTCATGATGTCATGGTTTGTAGTTTCAAGCCCCATGTTGGATCCTGTGCTGATGGTATGGAGCCTGCTTGGTATTCTCTGTCTCCCTCTCCCTCTGCCCCTCCCCTGCGCGTGCGCTCTCTCTCTCTCTCTCTCAAAATAAATAAACTTAAGAAAAATGTTTTCCCCAAATCATCAATTGGTAAATTCCTATTTTTCTAATACAAAAAAAAAAAAGCGAATCTGATAGTAATTAAAAGAAAAAAATATATCGGGGTGCCTGGGTGGCTCAGTCAGTTGAACTTCCAACTCTTGATCTGGAATTTGGCTCAGGTCATGATCTCAGAGTTCATGAATTCAAGTCCCGCATTGGGCTCTCCACTGACAGCGCAGAGCCTTCTTGGGATTCTGTCTCTTTCTCTCTCTGCCCCTTCCCCCCTTGTTCGTTCTCTCTCTCTCTCTCTCTCTCTCTTTCTCTCTCTCTCTCTCTAAATAAACTTTAAGACAAAATTAAAAAAAAAAAAGAAAAAAATATATAGTTTGTGTGGGGGAAGAAAATTTGTTTTCCAAATATACTATACTGATTTGGAGGGGCAGTAGATGTGAAGTATATAGCGCTAAACATGGGCTCTGTGAGGGTAGGGGTCTCTTCTTGTTCATTATTTTATCTTTAGCCCCAACACACTGCAACGGATCCCTATTATTTGTTAGAGGGTCCAATGTGTGGGGTTTTTTTTTCCCAGGACCACCAAGCAATTCTGTGACACCAACTAGGTATCTTATAGTTCAACTCAGTTCTGACACTGTTACCTGGAGATTATGTCATACCCCAGAGGGCTCAGTCCTACTAGAATACACCCTGCCCCTCTTTCAGAAACCAATCTCAAATCCACCTTGTTACCTCCTCAGGTCTGATTCATTTGCTAGAGCGGCTATCAAAATTCAGAGAAATATTTAATAAGGCTTGCCAGTTTCTTATAAAGGATACACATGAACAGCTAGATGAAGAGGTACATAGGGCAAGGTCCAGAAATATCAGGAGCCCAGGAGATTTTGTACCCCAAGGAACTGGGATGCACCAACCTTTGGACAAGTGGATGCACTCAACAACATAAAAGCTCCTTGAATCTCCTTTAAAGAGTTTTTAAAGAGCTTAATCTGTAGCCTGTCACCTCCCCCTTCCCAGAGGCTCAGGGAGTGAGGCAGAAAGTTCCAGCCCTCCAATCAATTGGTCCTTCTGGTAACCAGGCCCATCTTGAGGCTATTTAAGGACACAATCCTAAATCACCTAATTAGGATAAGCTTCAAAGGGACTCCTATGAATGACAAAAGACACAACTATCAGTCCGGAAATCCCAAAGGTTGGAGGAGCTTCATTCCAGTAAGCAGGACAAAGACCAAATATATTTCTTATTATACTGCACAACGTATTAAAAAATAACAACAACCAGAGAGAAAAGGAAGCCTGAAAACCTCCAAAGCCATTGTTATCTGTTATCGTTTCTGGTCTTGCACTCTGCTAAATATGGGACAAAAGCTATGAATGATTTCACCATAAAAATGGACATACACAAAAAACGTTGCATGCATTTTCATTGAGTTGTTAAGCATTCAGGATTTTATTTACTCATTAATTCATTCGTGATATAAAAACAGGGGGGAAAAAGTCGCCAGCCACTGAACTATGCATTAAAGATAGAATAAATGCAATAAATGCATAGTCAAATGCTGAAAAACGCATAACTAAAATTTTACAGGTTTAGAGAAAGAAAAACAGGAGGACCTAATTTATACTGGGCAGGAGGGAAGGGGGTATCAGGGAAGATTTAAATGAAAAACAGTTTTTAAAAGGAAGAATGAGGAGGAGTTAGCTGGGGAAACAAGGCCAGGGAGAGGGCTAGGCGGAAGTAAATGAGTTAGGGTAAGATCTGAAGCAGAAATCAATTAGCATACTATAGCAACACCCCAAACCTCACTCCAGGCAACCGTTATCATGCCTTCTGTCACTATGGGTTAGCTTTGCAAGTTTTAGACTTTACTTAAAGGGAGTTCGCTCATGTTCTGTTGCATCTGTCCTCTTGCACTCACAAAACAGATTTTTGAGATTCATCCAGGGCACTGCGCGTCCATAGTATTTTTTTAAATTACTGAATGTATCGCATTATATGACCCCTCACAGTTCATTTATACATTTCTCCTGTTTATTCTACATCTGTATTGCTTCCAGCTCTAGGCCAATAGGAATAAAACTACCATCATCATGAACTTACAGGTCTTTGAATGGACAGGTGTCTTCATCCTATCTGGGAGTAGGATGGCTACATCATAAGGCAAATGCATATTTAACTCCATAAGAAACAGCCAAACTGCTCTCCAAAGTGGTCATATTCATGTTACACTACCACCAGCAAGATACTAGAGTTCCAGGTGCTTTACAGCCTCGTCGCACTTGGAAATTAATAAACTCTTTACCATTCTCATTGGTGTGTAGCGCTAATTCATTATGGTTTTAATTTTCATTTGCTTGATGACTAACGACGTTGAGCATATTTTCATGTGCTCATTGGCCATTTACCTTTGGGTGACGTATCAGTTTAAATATTTTGTCCATTTTAACTGGCTTGTCATTTGTGTTACGCGTTGTGTTTCAGCACACTCTACATAGCGCATCTTTTTCAGATAACTCGTGCTGCCATATACAATCGTCCTTGCTGTGTGTTGTCTATTCATTTCTCTTGTCTTCTGATGAGCTGAATATTTTAATTTTAATGAAATCTAGTTTATCATATTATCTTATTGTGTCTTGAACAAGAAAATTCTGCCTGCAATTAAGTTTCCAAAATATTCTCTAAAGTTTTCTTCTAGGAGCTTTCTAGGATAAGGTTCTATATTTAGGTGTAGACTCTATCTCAAATTAGTTCTTATATATTGTAATTGGGAGTCAAAGCCGATATTTTTGCAAATGGATATTGAGTTGTTATAGAATCCTTCGTTAACAATTTTCTCTTTCTATTGAAGAGTTCTAGAACATTTGTCAGAATCAACTGACCGGTTAAGTATAGGTTTGTTACTGTTCCATTTATCTATCTGTTGAACCTGTATGTCAGTATCATTCTACCATATTACTATAGCTTTATAGTAAGTACTGAAGTATTACTCTTCTCAATACGTTTTGTTTTCCAAATTTCTTTATACATCCTATGTCCTTTTTATTTCCATATTAATTTTGGAATCAGTTTGACTATTTCTACCAGGAAACCTGATAGAATTATGACAGAGATTTCACTGAATATACAGAATAATTGGGGGAAGAAACAGCATCTTAAAAATACTGACGTCCTCTAATTCATGTACATGGTAGACTTTTTTATTTGTATACCTTCAAAATTTTTCTGTCAGCAGTACTTTCTACATTTCAGAGTACAGGTCTTAGACATAATTGGTTGAAGTTATCCACAATCATTGTATATTTTTGATATTATTATTAATGGATTCTTCTTTCATTATATAATAGTTTGTTCTGATAAAGATACCATAAAAATTTGCATATAGACTGTCTAGTAAATGCATGCTAAATGAAATCATCAGTTTTCATAGGCTTTTAAAAGATAACCTGAACATTTTTGACATAAACATTCATGCCCTCTATAGATAAAGACAGTTTTGTTTTTTATTTCATTAGGTATGCTCTTTATTTCTTTGGCTCGTGTATTAAAATTGTTAGGATCTTCAAGAGAATGCTGCATAAAATGGTGAATGTGGTTTTCCTTTTTATTAATCTCATGAGGACGGTTGTTAAATTTTCACCATTAAATATTGTTAGCTGTGGGTTTTATTGTGCATACCCTTAATCTTAGATAACAACGTCCCTTTATATTTCTACTTTGCTTAAAATTTTTGTCATGAATGCATGTTCAATTTTGATGCATGATTTTCCTGACATATTGAATTAATTACATGACTTTTGCTTTAACCTATATGGCAAATTACTTTGGTTCTTTAACAAACTTTTACATTTTAGAACACATCTATAATTACAAAAAAGTTGTGAATGCAGAACGTTCTGAAATAACCCACAACATATTTTTCCTACTGCTCTTACACATTTTTTTTTACCAGCTTTACTGAGAAATAATTGACATATAACATATGTAAGTTTAAGGTGTACGATACATTGCAAATTAATTACCCCAATAAGGTTGGTTAACAGCTCCATCACTTCACATAATTATCATCTTTTTGTGTGCTGATACTATCTAAGGTCTACTCTCATAGCAACTTTCAATTATATAATACAGTACTATTACCTATAGTCATCACGATGGACAAGAGATCCCAAGAAATTCTTTATCTTAGAAATGCAAGTTTACACTGTTTAACCAACAGGTCCCCATTTCACCCATGGCTCAGCCCCTGGTAACCACCATTCTATTTGATTACTGAGAGTTTTGCTTGTTTTAGATTCTGCATACAAGTGAGAACACACAGTATTTGTCTTTCTCTGTCTGAATTATTTTACTTAGCATAATACACTCAAGGTCTATCCATGTTGTAGCAAATGGCAGGATTTCCTTCTTTAAGGTTTGATAATATTCCACTATACATATATATGATATATATATTTCTATTATATACATATGCATGTGCATGGGTGCATATATGTGTATATATATATTTTCTTTATCTATTCATCTAATGGACACATAAATTGTTTACCTGTCTTGGGTATTGTAAATAATGCTGCAAAGAACACGAAGGTGCAGGTATCTCTTCAAAGTAGTCATTTCATCTCCTTCAGATATATACCCCATAGTGAGACTGCTAGCTCATATGGTATTTCGAATTCTTCGAGGAACGTCTGTAATGTTTTCCTCAGTGGCTTTACCAATTTGCATTCCCATTAACAATGTACAAGGGTTCCCTGTTTTCTACACCCTCATCGGCATTCATCATCTCATCTTTTTTGTTTGTTTTGAGAGAGAGAGAGAGAGAGAGAGAGAGCGAGCGAGCGAGAGCGAGCACACACATGAGCAAGGGAGGGACAGAGAGAGAATCCCAAGCAGGCTCCATGGTGTGAGCACAGAGCCAAACACAGGGCTCAAACTCACAAACTATGAGATCATGATCTGAGCCAAAATCCAGAGTCAGAGGCTCAACTGACTGAGCCACCCCGGTGCCCTATTACCTCAACTTTTTTATAGCAGCCATTCTAACAAGTGTGAGGTGATCTCTCATTGTGGTTCTGATTTGCATTTTCTAATGATCAGTGAAGTTGGCCATGTTTCATGTAGCATCTTTTCATGTATCTGGTACCCACTTGTATGTCTTCCTTGGAAAAACTGCCCCGCCCATTTTTTAAATGCATTATTTGGGGTTTTGTTTTCTATTGAGTTTTATGACTTCCTTATATATTCTAACATTCTTTTCATTTCGTTGCGTCTTTTGCTATGCAGAGTTTTTTAGATAGATGTCATCCCATTTATTTTGCTTTTGTTGCTTGTACTTTTGGTGTCCTCTCCAGACAACCACTGCCAAGACTAATGACTTGGGAGCTTTCCCCCTATTTCCTTTAGGAGATCTATAGATTCTGGTCTTATATTTAAGTTTTTAATCAATTTTGAGTTGGTTTTGGTGAGCAGTACAAGATTGGGGACTAATTCCATTCTTTGGCATGTGAATATCCAATTTTCCCAGCATCATTTATTGAAGAGAATATCCTTTACCCACTGAGTATTCTTGGTTTCCTTGCCAAATTCTAGGTGACCGTATATGCTTTCGGTTTATTTCTGGACTCTCAATTCTGTTCCATTAGTTTGTGTGTTTTTATGCCAGTATCATACAGTTTTGATTATTGTATGCATGTAATACAAGTTTGAAATCAAGAAGTGTAGGTGGTGGAGGCTGGGTGGTGGAGGCTGGGTCTGTGAGAGCTTGCCTGAACCCTAAAAACTCAGAAGTCCATCTGAACCCTGAGGCCTTGAGGGGCAGCTGGTGCAGGGGCGGGCCTGTGTCGGTTTCGTGGGAGCCCACCTGGAGTTCGGGGCTGCAGGGCTGGTCTGTCTCTAGGACAGGCGGGGAGCCTGAGACCACAATCTCTGGCTTGGTGCTGGGGCAGCCTGGGATCTTGGGCTCACAGAGTACACAGACCCAACAGGAGCCTGGGTTCTTGGAAGCTGGTCACCCCCTGGTAGCTGAGGCTACAGGAGTGGCCAATGGCCTTGGGTGCCTGCCTGAGAGCCTCCTACCATGGGAGCTTATGGAGTTAAAGGAGCCAGCTGGTGCCAGGGTAAGTTAAGCGCCTGTGGGCACCACCTGGGGCTATGGGAATGGCCCGGTTCCAGGGAGGGGTGGCCCTGGAGTCCTCAGTAAGTCCTGTGCTCACTTCACTTGCTTTTTCCCAAGGGGGAGGTGTCTCCATGCTGGGCTGCCCAGGCTTGGGGGAAGGTGACAGGGATAATGTGAATGTATCTTTCCTACCCTCCTCAAGGTATCTTTTCTTTTTTCTGTGCTTCACCCAGGCGCGCTGTAATCCCCCACCTGAAATCCTTAGCTTTTGTAACAGTATTTTTATGCATAGACAGCTGTTCAAATGGAGGTTTCTGTGAGGGACAGGTGATAGAAATTTCTATACCAATTCCTATACCAGCACCTTGCTGATACCTTTCACTTCTCGTACTGTCAACGCCGTAGACTACATTTGTCACAAGGCAACAATAAAGATGTATTGTTACTAAAGTCCATACATTATTCTCATTTCTTTAGTTTTTATACCTAGTGTCTTTTTTCTGTTCCAAGATCCCATCTAGACAAGATATTGCATTTAGTCATCATGTTTCCCGAGGCTCTTCACAATCGATGGTTTCTAAGACATTCCTGTTTTTTAGCTGCTTTTTTTCCCCTCTTTACTTTAGTTAGGATAGTTTCTTTTGTTGTACGTTCAAGTTTCTAAGCCTGTCCAGCCTTCCTTTTTTTCATTTCAGTTATTTTCTTTTTCAGCTCTTGCCATTCCATTTCTTTTTTTGTATTTGTAAGTTTTTCCTTAGTATGTTCAATATTTCCTTAAAACCCTTGATATTTATATGTTATATTACAGTCTTTGTCTACTTATTTCATAATTTCTGTTATTTCTGTGTCTGTATCTTTTGTGTGATTTTTCTTTTGGTTTTATGTTACGGGTTCCTGCTTCCTTACGCTTTCATGAAATTTTGATTGGCTGCTGGACACTGTAATGTGATATTATCGGCTGTCTGGATTTTGCTTTATTCCTTCACAAAAAGTTGGGGTTTTTTAAAGTACCTCTCCATGAGCCGAATATTTTTGAGGCTTATTCTTAAGTGTTGTTCTAGTGGGTCAAAAGTATTTTTTACTGTGAGGCTATTTTAGGTCTACTGCTGAGGCCAAACCATTGGGGTGTTCCTTCCACTTTAGCTGTTGTGAATCTCAGACCTGGGTGAGTTCCAGGAATGGTTCCGCATATGGCTTCCTGGTAGTTCTCCTCTGTCTGGCCACATGGGAATTCTCTCTGTAAATGTTCGGCTTTAAATATTCCGTTGAAGGGGCACCTGGGGGGCTCAGTTGGTTAAGCATTCGACTTCAGCTCAGGTCATGATCTCCGGTCCATGAGTTTGAGCCCCACATTGGGCTCTGTGCTGACAGCCTGGAGCGTGCTTTGGATTCTGTGTCTCCCTCCCTCTCTCTGCCCCTCCCCTGCTTGCATGTGCTCCCTCTTCTGCGCTCTCCCTCTCTCTCAAAAATAAATAATAAGCATTAAAAAATAAATAAATAAATATTCAGTTGACGATTCACAGAAATGTCTATGTAGATTTTGGAACCCCTTTTTGTACATAGCTCTCATCTATTACTCTTCCTGCACAAATTCCAGTTGTTGAACCTTTCTGAACTCTGTATCCTAAACTCAATAGGACATCTATGACAAGACACCCGCAGCCCTGAAACTGTCTCCAGAAAGAAATCTTGAGTGATTATAGGACTTACCTCATTGGTTTCCCTTTTCTCAGTGATTATTCTCCTTAACTGCCTGCTTTCCAATGTCTAAAAGCTTAATATGTTTTCTCTGTTTTTTTTCAATTTTGTTAAAACAAGGTAAAAATTCTGGAATCAACAACTGTGTCATGGCTCAATACATTACTCTAATGAATATTGTAGGGTGAAGATAAATGTACTGTCTCACTTAAGAGAAAGGAAGGAGAACCATTCACCATTATCTGACATAATAGATGAAAATTGTATCTGTCCCGGGGAAACCCATAAAACATGAACCTTATTTGAAAAAACAGATCATCAGGGCGCCTGGGTGGCTCAGTCGGTTGAGTATCTGACTTCGGCTCAGGTCATGATCTCGCAGTTTGTGGGTTCGAGCCCCACATCAGGCTCTGTGCTGACAGCTCAGAGTCTGGCGCCTGCTTCAGATTCTGTGTGTGTGTCTCTCTCTCTGCCCCTCCCCTGCTCATGCTCTGTCTCTCTCTGTCCCAAAAATAAATAAAATAAACATAAAAAGAAGAAAAGAAAAGAAAAAATAGATCATGTGACTGTTGGGTAGAAGATAGGTTGGAATGATAGGATTAAGTGTGGAAACAGGAAAACCAGTTCAGAGACCACTGAACAGATAACTGTGGCCTGGACTATTCTGATATTTACAGAAATGGTAGAGAAGTGAATGTATTTAAGATGGCTTGGGAATTGACCTGCTAGCGATGGACTGAATGGTGAGTGACAGATGGAGAAAAGAGGCTAAGATGAAAGTTTCTTAATTGTGCATAATGGAATAACATGCTTTCATTTTCTTATCGCCCCAGAGAAGGGGTCATAGAGGAAGCACCAGATTTTGATCAGGTGGCAGGAGAAAGGAATCAGGGAGGAGTCTAGGCCAGAGCTTTATTGGGATTTCCATGGAAAAGGCAAGACGGGGCATAATGAACATCGTAGATTTGGCTAATTTGAATCATTCCGGTGCAGTTGTGGTCTCTAGTTGCCAGGTACCTGGCTCTGAGATAAATTAGGGCAAGGAAAATAGTACCTTGTTGTATGAGAGTTAGGTAAGGAAGTGGTTGGGGCCACAGCCTCAGGATTGGCTGGTTTTGTGCCTCGCCTTCGCTAACTCTAAGAACTGGCTAGCCCACGAGGGGTGGTCTCTATGCTGCCGACAAGATTTTTAAGATGTCAGAAGATCATAATATGCAGAAAATTTTTAAAAATCTATTAGTACATTAAAAATATTCAAGTCTGAAGATCTGAGGAGAGATCAGGGATTCAGAAATATATTTTGAGCCAATGGCTTTTAGTTTGCAATTGACGTCATGGAAGAAATTAAGATGATCTACGAAGAGCATTTAGATGGAGAAAAGGTTGAGAACGCAGGACATATCCCATAGGAAGTCTGACTTTAAAGGCTGAGTCACGGGAACTGAAGAGACACAGAGAAGAAAAAAACAATCACACAGGTAAGGAGAAAATCAGAAGAGCATGGTTTCATGAAATCCAAAGTAAGAGAAGGTTTTAAAAAGAGGGGAATGCTCGACATCATCAAATACCGCTGAGAGATGAAATCAGATGAATACATAAAATAATGCCTTCCATTTTGAATTGCGGAGTTCATGGGTGACCTGGGTGAATTAAGTTTTGGTAGAGTGGTGAGGAAGCAGCCCGATCTGAGCAGGGGAAGGGAAAATTGGAGGCGTGATCATAGAAAGTGGGAGCAACTCTTTCAGGAATTCAGGGATGGGCAATAATCAAACAGAGTGGTAGGTACAGATGATTGGTCAAATAGTAACTTCTTAAAGCTGTAAAACAGCTCCACATATTAAATTGCTGATGGGAAGGATCCTGTGTACAGAGGGAGGCTGAACCGGGATAAAGAGGAAAGGGATGAAATATTCCTAAAGAGCGGTAGGGGTAAAATCAAGAATACGTGTTGGGAAACTAGGACAGGAAGTGGGGTGGCTCCTCTAGTGGGCGACAGCACATCATGAGAGTTGACAGTAGGTTAGGCTCCAAAGGCAAGATGCTCTTTTCAAAACTCCTAACCCTCTCTATTCAACTTTGGGTAAATTGATCAATCCACCTGTGCTTCGGTGTCCTTCCTGACAAAAGCGGGAAATAATTATAGAACTGACCACACGAGGTTGTTGTAAGTAGTGAATGAAAAGTTTCTGAGAATGTCTGTGTGAACACCCAGACACACACAGAGCTGAACTTAGTGCCCTGCAGTTCAGAAGCATTAAGCAAATTTTGAACAGTATTTTATAATAGGGGTGAAGAAATACTCATGCAGTGCAAACAACCAGCCTGATTTAAAAATCAGAGGCCATTTTCTTACTATCTGAATGTCTTCACCAAATTACTTTCCCCTGATAGGTAATTTGTACTTTTTTAAAAGCTGGAATATCAATACTTATATGTACAGCAGTGATAAAGATTAATACCTAGGGGCACCTGGGTGGCTTAGTTGGTTAAGTGTCTGACTCTTGATTTCGGTCAGGTCATGAATTCATGGTTCACAGGTTTGAGCCCCGTATTGGGCTCTAGGCTGGCGGCAGAGAGCCTGCTTGGGATTTCTCTCTCTCTCCCTATTTCTCTGCCCCTCCACTGTTCATGCACTCTCTCTGTCGCTCTCTCTCCCTCTCTCTGTCTCTCAAAATAAATAAAGTTAAAAAAAATAGCATCCTTTAAAAAAATGAATATCTAAAGCAGCTTAACTCAAATTGAGATCTGGATATCGATGCTAGTATAGCAAGTGTTCGTTTCCAGTCTGTGAGGAGTACAGAAATTGAGAGGAAGTGTTCAAAAACATATGCAACAAAGTTTACGTCTCTTAAGTCTAATAATAATTTAAAAAGTAGGCTTGGCTCATTGCTTTGTGTTTCCATATGATTTTCATATTAATGCACTTGATTGGATTTTACAGAAGTGTTAATCCATATTGGATTAGGAAAAAACAACTGTTCCAACAGTACAGATAATTTGAGAAATACAAATTTAAAGACTAAAATATATTGACTTCCTTTAAAGGAATGTTGGGGGGCATCTGGGTGGCTCAGTCGGTTAAGTGTCTGACTCCTGATTTTGGATCAGGTCATGATCTCATGGGTGGGATCAAGCCTGCATTAGGCTCTATGCTGACAGCACAGAGCCTGCTTGGGATTCTCTCTCCTCTCTCTGCTCCTCCCCTGATCTCTCTCTCTCTCTCAAATAATAAACTTAAAAAAATAATACAAATGGATGTTGGAAAACTCACATTTATGAGCTTGTTTTTTGTACACCAAAGATGGGTGGAGATTATTATGGAATAATAAGATACAAGTGCTTCCTTACATGTATGTATAATCTAGTATTTCTAGTATAATGTAACCATGTAATGTATACACATGAAAGAACCAAGTAATTACGGAAAGGAGTATCAATCTAGCCAAAATTATACTAATTAAAATAGACTGCCTGATGAAGTGAATATTGTCCATTTTTGGAGCTGTGAAATAGGATCAAAACATCAGTTTGCTTTGAGATTAGAACAGAATTGTACTATTCCTTAAGCTTGAGTTTATACAATTGAGATAATTCATTAAAGTACTAATTCAACCAATATTTATTGAAAATTCAATAACCGGGCACTGTTGTATAGCTGAGAATATAGCAATGAATGAGATAGTAATGTTTGTCATATAGTTTACAGTCTAGAGTGGGAAAAGTTTTCAAAAATGCATTGAGTTACATTAGCTTAGGTAGTGATAAGTGCCATGCTGAAAATTTAAGACAGGTAAAGTAGGATACCATTTTAGATAGGATCATCACTGAAAGACTCTCTGTAAGGAGATCTGCACAGAGATCTAAGAGAAATAAGGGAGTTGGCTATGCTGATATTTAGGAAAGGCGTGTTCCAGAGAGAGTGGAATAGCAAGGGCAGAGGTCCCGAGATGAGGACATGTGTGCTGTGTTTAAGGAAAAGCAATAGTCAGTTGAGCATCCGACTTCCACTCAGGTCATGATCTCAAGCCTTGTGAGTTCAAGCCCTGCATCAGGCTCTGTGCTGACAGCTTGGAGCCTGGAGCCTGCTTTAGATTCTGTGTCTCCCTCTCTCTCTGCTCCTCCCCCACTCGTTCTCTCTCTCTCTCTCTCTCAAAAATGAATAAACATTTAAAAAAAAAAAGAATAGCAATGGAGTCTTGGCAACTGGAGAAAAAACAATGAAAAGAAGAGCAGTAAAAGATGAGGTCAAAGAAATAATGAAGACAAAGACACAGATTTGCAGGGAATTTTATGCCAAAGTAAGGCTTTTTTGGCTTTTACTTGGATTGAAATTGGAAGCCACTGAAGATTTTTAGCAGACGCATCAAATGACTTGTATTACATTTTATTTATTTTAAAAAAATGTAACAACATTTATTTATTTTTGAGAGGTGGGGGGAACAAGCTGGGGAAGAGCAGAGAGAGACAAGGAGACACAGAATCCGAAGCAGGCTGCAGGCTCTGACCTGTCAGCACAGAGCCTGACGCGGGGCTTGAACTCAGGGACCGTGAGATCATGACCTGAGCCAAAGTCAGATGCCTAACCAACTGAGCCACCCAGGTGCCCCATGATTTCTCTTACATTTTAAAGATAATTCTGTGTTTTGAAAATGGAGGAGGGCAAAAGAAGAGACAGAGAGAACAGCAAGGAAACTGTAGTGCCCGTCCAGGTAAGAGACTACGGAGAAATAAGGGCAGAGAGATCAGGGCTGAAGTGTCCACTGTGGTGAGAAGTGGGAGATTTTGACCATCACACAAACCTGTCTGTAATGTGCACCTGATGTATTTGTCCAGTACCAATTCTTACTATGTCTTGCCCAGCGACAACAATAACATCCATACTAATAAAAACTATTTGCTGAGTGCATATTATGTTCCACACACTTTTCTAAGCAGTCATGGAATAGTTGAAAAGACATAACATTTTTCCTATTACGCATGTGTTCAGCCTATGTGTAAGACTGTCTTTCTCCCATGAGATTATGAGCTTTGCAAAGAGCCATGTCTTATTTATTCTTACACCGCCTGTAGTAGGCAGAATACTGCCATGAATGGAGTATTTACTCAGTAAATATTTGTTGTGTTGGTTCATAAAGGTGCTGAGAAGATTAATGAAAAAAATTCCCTACACTCATCATGCGGAAAAAGATGGTCCTTGCAGGAACTGACGTGAACGCAAGGAAACTGGGCATTGTCGGCAAAACCAATTTCACAGACTTCCATAATTGGCCCAGGATAGAAGCTTTTGCCAAAAAAAGGCTCCACGGCACCATTAACCATCCTTCCTAGCACTCAACCGTTACAATTTTACAATTACATGAGTGACCCCAATCAATACGTGATCAACGTCTGAATCCCTCACAAGAATGTAAACTCCAAGAGAAGAGAAACCATGATTGATTTTCAACTCTTTATCCCCACACTTAAGCACAACACCTGGCCTATAAATAAGCATTTGCTATTTATGAACTAAATGAGAAAAGGTAACCATAATGAATTTTTACTGTGTGCTAAAATCTCTCCTATCTTCACCACAACCCTATTAAGGGTACTCTTTCATTCTCCTATTACTGTCTTGAATGAATGGTTATTAATTAACTGTTACTTAGATATTTTTATTTTACTACCTTGAATGAATTAATGAATATAAAGCTAATGATCATTACTGATGAGAAGGTTAGGCCCACTACATAGCCAAGCACACAGGCCACACAGGTGATCCAGGCATTAATAATCAATCTTTCCACTGGGCCCAGCAAAGACTCCAATTACTGAACTTACTGAATTTATTAGCTTTTCCACTAATAACTTTGTTTCATCTCTGGGATTCCAAAAGAAATGATGTGATTGGTTTATTCAGCCAATTAGCATGTTTGACTATATTGATAAAATTTGTTTTCCACAACCTACTGATATAGCCTAAGGTTTCGGTCAGAAAAAATGCATGCTTGTGACTAAATGTACAGGTCAAGGTCTCTTCTGATCGTATCATAATTACCTGTAACATCAGCTCTCTCTCTTTGCCATTAGCAATGTAATGCTTTACCCTTGGATATTCACTTTTCTGCAAATGAATCCATACAATTAATCTCGTTAAATAATGTATTTAATTAGATGTCTATTAAATTTTTATAATGAGAATGAGTCACAGGGTTCATTCTAAATGAGAAGTTCATGCAATTAAAAAATATATAGCTGTTGTAGGAAGTCAGTCTCATACTCATACTGGTGAACATTATAATTAAAGTACAACCCACCATGTTGGGGGCAGACTGTGAAATTTCTCAGCACAAAACTATATGCGTACATTGTAAACTATAAAACAACACAGAAAAAAGAGAAAATATCAGATTGCTGGTCTCTCAGTCCTTATAGACAGAAAGTATTCATTGCTCTTTCATTTTCCTAAGAGATAGATATGTAGGTTAATAGGACAAAAAGAAATAAATGAATAATTTGCAGGCTTTTGAAAGTCCATTAATAGTGTAGTGTTCACTGTCTGTTTGGATTCTTTTGACTTGAGAAACTAGTGCTGCAGGTAACAGAGGTCCCCGATGAGGAAGGACTTCTTACAATTTCCCTACCAGTTCCATTATCAGCACAGTTGTGTCCACCTCATATTGGGAGTTTTAACAAAGCAGGCTGTATGTTCAGCTCAGATAAAAAATGTACCTTGTTCCTCATGTCTCAGTTCCTTTTAGGTTCTCCAAGTAGATCTGTCCAACAGTAAAACATGGTGCCTTAGGAATTAGCACGCTTTAAGTCGACATGTTCAAGCAGAGGCTGAATTTGGGAACAGTTATCTGTCTAAGATATTGGATGGCATAAGACAGCTGATCTGAGAGGCTACTGTAATTCTACAAATTGTTATTTAAAAGTCCCCACCAAAACACAGATTTATAAAACATGGCTACCAAAAAGCGTTCTTTTTAGATGCTCCTTTCTAACGGCTAGCTAATCTTTCAAAGTAACAACTGATGGTTTGAGAAAGATAGGATATTGCCTAGTGTTATGATTGAAGAATCTGTTGATAATATTTTTCCAGACACAGAAGATATAGACTGAATGTCAGAGTCAGCCTGAAAATAATCTCTGGAACATATTCCTCTAAACCCACATCCTGCCTCAATGTTGGTCAACTCTCCTTCGGGGCATCAAGAAAATATGGAACTTAGATATATAGGCAAGATTATCAAATATGGAAATTCATAATATCTTTTAATGATAATAGGCAGACTACTGGAAATCAGGACTATTCACATCTTCACATATCCAACCCAAAACCTTCCATCTGAATTTAGGATAAAAAATATAAGAGAAATATCTCTCATGCCATATATATCTCATACTACATATATAGTATTCCTCTATTCTATTTAGGAGCCTTTTTAACCAAATAAAACAATTCATTTTTCACATAACCATAAAAATCCTTTTCGATATATAAAATGCTGTTTCTGATCCCCAAAGTAAACAAAATATTTGACCAATAGGGAATGAAGCCACCGAACTGGTGAGTCATTTCTTAGACAACATATTCCAAATCTCTGCTTCACCCCTTGGAAAATGAATCATTGAGCCTCTATACGAAGTAAATGTAAGAGCCTCTGAGACAAAAAAAAAATTATTATATTCACTTGGTAAAATTATAACATCTAAGCATTGCATAACTTTAGTTTTCCACTTTTTCATGCTTTGTATCATCTTTGTATCTCATTATTTTAAGTAGGATACATGACAAAAGGTCCAAGTGATTTCAAAGCTATGAATTACAGTAAACAAAAACCATTCATTGAAAACACATCAATATGAGTAGCAGAGCTCATAGAAAATGTGTAGGTTGATTCCTATTGTGCATTCTTCAAAATACACCAAGTCGAATATTGACCATGTCAACCTGAGTAGACAATACCAACCTGAGGTTAAAAAAAACAAAATGCATTAATTCTATCATGTGGAATTGCAAAGAAGTATGCATATCACATGAGGGAAGAGATCAGCTCACATGGCCATTGCAAGACAGGCCTATAATTATTGGTGGCTCATGTAATATTTAGTACTTCTGTACTTGAGTTGAACTAGCTAGATAAAAATTCTTTTGAACCCTGGCTCGATCTGTTTCAAGTTAATGTCTTTCTGCTTTAGATAACACTATGAGTTTTATAGGACAAAAATGTCACACTCTGTATCTCAGTATATTTAGAGATTAAAACAATTCACAATCCATGATTTAGTTTTCAATTTAAAAGTATATAAATGGATTAAGTCACTATCAATCTAAATAGGACTGTACACAGGAGGGGCAGAGAGCAGATGAACATTCTATGTGCTTTTGAGATAGCATCTAGATTATGAATTACTTCTGCATTTATTTTATTTAAGCACCTCTGAAGATGAACTTCACTTTTGTCCTCTTGGTATCTCTAACCTAGGGATTGGTTCAGATCCCACACACCTTGTTCTCATGGCCTGACATATTATTTTGCAATCACTCACACTCCACTTCACACCACTTGCACGACCTGCTACATTTAAGAATGAACAAAAAGCAGAATCAGACCTATAGACACAGAGAACAAACTGATGGCTGCCAGAGGGGAGGGGGTGGGGAGATGGGCAAAACGGATGAAGGGGAGAGGGAGACACAGGCCCCCAGTCATAGAATGAAAAAGTCATGGGAGTCGAAGGCACAGCATAAGGAATATAGTCAATGATAACATAATAGCGGTGTATCTAGACACATGGCAGCTACACCGGGAACTAATGGAACACTGCGTGTCAATGGTACCCAAATGAAAGTTTAAAAATAAAAGAAATAAAAATGAATATACATTTCACTGATCCAAATGACATGACAATTGAATGGCATAGAACAACAACTTGATAACCTACTGGACGTTGCAACAAATGGTTCCCTTAACTAATTACCTAAATAACCAAATGATAAAAAAAAAAAAAAAAGTAAACAAGTTACTTGGCATGTATAAAAAATATGTATTGTTAACAACTTTTATTTCTCACTTAGTTTTCGTAAATAAGCCTAAATTGAAGGCTATGCATACTCAATAGAAAACATTAGCACCACAGGAAACATAGCCTGAAAGTCAGAATTATTCAGGGAATTTTCCCCTAAGTCCTCACTTCTGTAAACAGAACCATAACCATTAACAAGGCTCAACTTATTGAGTGGAATGTAAATTTCTGCCAATCCCTTTTCTAAGGCTTATTTTTTCCTTAGTTTGTTGAATGTTTTTTTTGAACTATCCACAATTACTCCAGAAATAAGTTTTTAAAAAGTTTATATTTAGTATACAAATAGGTTAGGAGGTTGGCCATATTAATGTGTGTCATAATATGCAAAATGTTATAATAGTGCAATTTAAGAGCTGGAAAGTTATCATTAAATATTCAAGTGTACGGAGTAGCTCACATAATTTAATCAGGAACTTTGTTAACGACTTCAATGATTTGCAATCAAATAATTTTCCTCTTGTCCATTCCATTCCACTTGGAATATATAAATTTAGGTTTAAAAAACCAGAAATGACTATGATTATACATATCTAAGGACAAAAATTTCCATATTTTTTGATTCCATAGAAGCAGCCTGCTGTGACTTAAAACTGAAAATTGTAGCTAATTTGTCTTCTAAAATTCATTAGGTTTATCTCCGAAATTCATCATGTAATATTAGTAGCCTTGTGCAAGATGCAACCATAAACAAAATTGATTGTGCCACTCTCTCGGTGCCTCACTGTTTAACAAGTAATCAAGACAAAAGAATAAAGTCTCTTGAAGCCAACTAAAGCCTACACGAAGAAAGTTCAAAAGTTATATAAAAGACAAATAACATCTATTCAAAAGCATCAGGAACTACTGAAGAAGCAAGGACAAGTGGGGTCAAGATTCTGAAGAGAGGAAGAACGCCACAAGGCCAGCTGACAAGCCAGTAGATGTTTTTACTCCGAGGAGGCCTTGTCATTAAAAGGGCTCAGGGCAAGAAAATGCAGATTGTGACCAGGCAGGGACTGTTGCTGGGGAACAAAGATACAAGCAAAGTGTCTGTCAGTATCACCCACGAGAGAGAAAATTGAAAGCTTCTCAGCACGAAATCCCAGGTAGAAGGGCCAAGTGGAAAATTGGTCCTTGCATACGTATGGTTTTATCCTCCAGAAATTTACCAAATTCTGAAGCTACAAGAGGCAGGATGCTAAAAGTGAAGCTGAGGTCTTCTGCAAAGTTGTGTCAAGTTTTCTGAAATGGTTTACTTTTGCGGAGAGATGAAAGTGAAAGCTTGGGACCAGCTAGGGAAAGGGATCCTAGTTATACTAGGACTCCGCATGGAAAGGTCTAGATGGCTACACTCTGGCATCAGTGTTGGCTCACAAATCTACCAACCATCACCAAAAGCAGAAATAAAGCCCCCATTCAAATCAGTCCACGCTCACATTTAAGTGAATGGGCCCCATTCCACCTGCTTAGCAGAGGAAACTGGGAACTTTGTATGCAGGAAAATAACATCACCTGCAGCTTCAAACGTGTGACTAATGATTTGTCTTCCATTAAAGAAATATATAAATAAATAAATAAATAAATATATATATATATATATATATATATATATATCTCACTCCCACCACAAGTCAGGACTATTACGACAGAAAGCAAGGGAAGAAACATCATACAGAAACAACAGAGGCACCTCCAATGTTGCAGATGGAAGACAAAGATGGAACAAGGAGGAAAAAACGTGGGTGATTGGACCAGAAAAGTTCTCTGTTTGGAGCCAGGTCACAAGGCTGTTGCTGGGCCCACAAGAGCACCTGCAGTTGGATCAAAGGCAGCTGATCGGTGTGCCTCCCTGAGAGATCTGTTGCCAGGACGCTGCGAGGGTCTCTGAGCAGCTGGAATCCAGTCCCAGGGCTGTTCAGCATCAACAGAGGGGTTCCAAGGCTCTGGAGGCACAAATGGGCATGTCTCTTGTCAGGTGCCTGGCAGGAAGGACCCCTCCCTGACTGAGGCTTGGAGGACCTGGAGGCTAGGAGAGGCTCATTTCAGGGTCTCCAGCGGTGTACCTGTGAGTGTCTCCCACTGGGTCCCTGGCTTAGCAGGACTGCTTGCCACCATGGCTGGGAGGGGTGGGGGCCCAGTTACAGAGCAATTTCAGAATGTACAGTAGGACTGAATTCAACAGGTTTGCCTCCACAGGCTCCCAGACTATGGCCAAGAGGAGCCAGAATTGAGTCATGGGCCACTTCTGCATCCAAAGCCAGGAGTCAGGTCTATGGTCCTATTACCCGAGGCATAGGTGTGCATGACTCCTCCCAGGTACCTTGGCAGATTGTGCTGGGTGCAGGACCAAGGTGAAACTGTGCTGAAGCTGAGTCTACAGTCAGTGGGCACCGGGGAGACCTCCAATTCTGACATCTTGCTGATGTCACTCCCTTGGAATGTATTTCTTGCAGTGCTAAAAGTAAATACTCTCAACCTCGAATTCTATACCCAGCTGGATTATCTTTCCTAAATGAAGTGAAAATGAATATATTTCCAGACAATAACTGAGACGTATGTCACCAGGAAATGTCCAAACTGTTCTTGGGGCAGAGAGAAAAGGATCAAAGATGAAAAGATTAAAATCCAGGAAGGAACAAAGAGGCATGGCAAAGGTAAATATAAATTAATATTTACTGTTCTATATAAAACTTCCAATGCCTCTTGTGTCTTGCAATATACCTGGGATAAAACTGCATGATGACAGGAATGCAAAAGTCTTGAGGTAAGAGGAGCAGAAGGTAAAAGGAGTTAAAATCTTTTGAGATTATAAAATTGTGGGGGAGCTGGTAAAAGTACCATTTATTAGACTATAATAACTCATGAGCATGTTGTAGTATATAGAGTATCCACTAAAAGATAGTAAAGGATGTATAACTGCTGTGTTTTAAAGGAAACTGATGTGTGGGTATAAGTTAGACTGAGAAAGAAGAGAGGCAGAGAATGACGAATATAAGAGAAGGTAAGAAAGAAAACTTAATATAGGAAGATCAATAAAATAGAATTGGAGTTTGCCTCAAATCAAACTTTTCTGACTGTTGAAATTTTCAAAACCCTCCCACAATTCCATTAATTTGAAGGTCCAAGCTTCCACAAGTGTGGGGTCTTTAATTCCCTTCTCACAACATCTCCGTCCAGCAGACAGCAAAACTCCTTTTGAATGAGAAACTGATTCACACATTTATACCAGCTCATTAGTGAAGACGTACTGCGGAGAAAACAAAAAATACCGTAATTCAGAACAGAGTGTTCAGAATTACTATAGGACATGAAGGTGATAATTGGACAGATTTGGCCTAAACGCATCAGCACACCAAGAACAAAACTACACAACACTTGTGAATAAGTGCTGGTAAAAGTGAGCTCATGAAACCTTTCAGTATCCACTATATGTTGGCACTGATCTAAGCACCAGGGCCACGAAAGTGAGGAACACACTACATCTCTTGTTCTCACAGTCTTATAATCTAGGGAGGGAGACACATGGAAACAAATAATCTCAATCCTGATTTTAAGACAGAATAACACATGCACAAACACATAGATTTCAGTGTGATTTATACTCAGGTAACTAGACACCAATTCAATTTCAAACAATAGGAAAATGGTCACAGGACAGCAAACCTACACAGTGTAGTATTAATCACTGAAGTCCTGTTCTGAAGACTATGTAATATGGCATTTTTATAATTTACCTGTAAATGAAAAAAAAACAAAGCAAAATGAATATATTGTATCACTGTATGAAGGAAAATATACACAAGATACTAGCAGAAAATAGTTTTGTCAATAGGATTGGAGATAACTTTTGGTTTTCTCTATTGGGAAAATTTTATATTCTTCAACTATGAAGCTTTTATAAAAATGTATTACCAAGATAGGATGTAGACAATAAAAACTCCTATTCGTTAATTATGAGAATGCAAAATGGTATGCCAATTTGGAAGACAGTTTCACAGTTTCTCACAAAATTAAATACACCCTTACCATAAGATTCGGCAATCACCTTCCTTGGCATTTATACACATGAGCTGAAAACCTTTCTCCATAAAAAAAAAAAAAACAACTTGTGAACAATTATAGCTACTTTGTTCATAATTGCAAAACCTGGAAGCAATCCAGGCATCCTCCAATAGGCAAATGGATTTAAAAAAAAAAAAAAAACCTGTGGTCCATCCATGCAATGGAATATTATTCAGTGATAAAAAGAAATGAGCTATGGGGTGCCTGGTGGCTCGGCTGGTTAAGCATCCAACTCTTGATTTCGGCTCAGGTCATGACCTGAGATTGTGATTCATGAGATCAAGCCCAGCACTGGGCTCTGGGCTGACAGCTCAGAGCTGCTTGGGGTTCTCTCTCTTCTTCTCTCTCTGCTCCTCCCCTGCTCTCATGCTCTCTCTCAAAAGAAATAAACATTAAAAAAAAGAAAGAAATGAGCTATCAAGCCATGAAAAGAGATGGAGCAACCTAAAAAGCATATTGTTGTGTAGAAGAAACCAGTCTGAAAAGGCTTCATACCACAGGATTCCAACTACATGGCCTTCTAGAGAAGGCAAAACTGTGGACACAGTAAAGACATCAGCGGTTGCCAAGGGTTCCGGGTGGTGGATGGAAGGATGAATAGGTAGACCTAAAAGAATTTTCAAGGCAGTGAAATTATTTTGTATGATACCACAGTGATGGACATTTGTCACAGCATAGGCTCATATATTGTACAATTCCAAAAGTGAACCCTAATGTAAATTCCGGACTTTAGTTAATAATAACATCAATACTGGCTCATCAACTGTAACAAATATATCACGCCAATGCAGGATGTTAATAACGGGGGACACTGAGTGTTGATGACAATATATGGGAACTCGGGACTTTCTACTTAGATTTTCTGTAAGCCAAAAACTGCTCATAACTAAAGTCTATTGATAATCAAAATATTAAAAACCTCTTAGTAAAACAGAAGAGTAACCAAAAAAATCTTGAAACACAACAGTTATGGAACCTAGTCTTAATTACACTCCTCAAAGTCTCCAAACAGTATTTTTAAGTCTCAGTCCTCAGCCCAGCAATGTGAAGCATGTGGATGCCATCTTCTCTGAATTCCCACCCCTGCAGATTTTACAATTCTTTTTACCCACAAGGAGTTTCGTTTGATTATTCCTAAATATTGCTAGTCATTTTGGTTAAAAGGAAAAATTGTACAGCACTCCGCACCTGCCAAAGAGTACATGTTAGTTTCCTGAGTGCATTAAAACTCCTTAAGTAAAGAAAGTCAATTACTGACTCATTTATCGACATTTTCAGAAGCTAAACCTAGGATGAAATGTTAGGTTAGTAGGAGAATGTGTACTATTTACAAGGAAAAAATGTGATTTGATAAGAAAGACGTTAAAAGCATAACTACGAAATTTCAGAGTATTCTAAAATTAAAGCACTTTCTTATATTATGTGAGCTAAATCATTTTAAAAAAGAGTTTTAAAAACTTTGCCTTAGATGAATAAAAACAATTCCATAAGAGTGGTAACAAAGGCTAGAGTCAGTGAAAAGAGAAAATTCTGGAAGCTAGCAAGCAAAATAGAAGTACATGTCCTTATATTACTTTGATATAGTCCTTTGTCTTTGCCAGATGTCAGCTAGGCATAAAGGAATCTCAAAGGAGCTAATCTAGGTCCCAAAGGAAGGAACAGATAATTTTTAATACCTGATTAGGGAATGCATTAGCTCAGGCTGCCATAAGAAAATACTATAAACTCAGTGGCTTACACAATGGAAACTTCTCACAGTTCTGGAGACTGAAAATCCAAGATTTGTGTGACAGCATGAGCAGTTTCCAGTGAGAGTGGGTAAAGTCACCGATACTATCATGTTATCGCCCTTATACCCTTATTTAACCTTAATGATCTCCTAAAACTTCTATCTCCAAATACAGTCACAATGGGGATTAGGGCTTCAAAATATGAATTTTGAGTGGGCACAATTCAGTCCACAGCAGGGGTGTGAGAAAGAAATAAGTGAAGAGTAATGTTTTTCCTTTATTTAAAAATGACTAGCATGTAACCCAAAAGTAATATTTCTTGGCTTTGGATCAAGATGGTAAACCGAGGGGCGCCTGGGGGGCTCAGTCGGTTAAGCTTCCGACTTCGGCTCAGGTCATGCTCTTACGGTTTGTGGGTTCAAGCCCCGCATCGGGCTCTGTGCTGACAGCTCAGAGCCTGGAGCCCGCTTCAGATTCTGTGTCTCCGTCTCTCTCTGCCCCTCCCCCGCTCATGCTCTGTCTCTCTCTGTCTCAAAAATAAATAAACATTAAAAAAACATTTTTAAAAAAGATGGTAAACCGAGTATATGTATATACTGGCCTACCTTCCAAAAGCCCATTAAAAGTATGTACACAAGGAAATAAACATAGAACAGTAAGGAAAATGAAGGGTAATGAGAGATAATCCTTAGGAGGTAACATTAACTCATACAATTCTATAAGATAAAAAGTAGATGTCACCACACTAAAGCATAGGACAAACAGGAGGAAGCCGCCATCCAGAATAGACACAGGGGAGCTTAAAATTGAGGTGGGGGCCAATCTTTCTAGCGCAGCACTGGAAAAACCACACACTCCCGGTTGGAATGCATGCATATGGGATCAAAAGTGAAAAGAGGGTGAACATGGAAAAGGGATGTGAAAGGAATGGCTGCATGCGACAACACTGACCACTTTCCATTGCTGTTAATACAGAATCCGCGCCGTGATTACCACGGAAAGACTGTTCTCTAAAGAACTTGCGGGCTTAGCCTAGAAGAGGTGGACTTCTTTGAGGGGCGTTTTGCACACCATTTGTGACATGGTATGGAATCGAAGGACACGGGTTTGTTATGAACCAATTTTCTGAAGCACAATAAAGCAAAATCTAGTAGGCTACCATATGTATTTGATTACACAGAACTCCTTTAAAGAAGGAAGGAACCTGTCAGGGAAACAATCCACATTACAACTAAGTCATCTAGGCCTTCATTTAAAAAAAAAAATCATTCATCAGCAAGTATAGGCATATATTTGAAGAAGCCGAGGGAAAAAATAGAAAGATAAAGAAGATCAAACCAAACGGTTTATACTGGAGGAAATGGATGCAATTCAAGGAAGAGAAAAGGAACAAAAAAATCTAATTAGACTCCTCAAATATATGGGAAATGATATCAACTGCACCAATAAAATAAGGACAGTGTTTTATGAAGGCAACTATAAGAACAAGTATGAATTTGTAGAAATTAAACATCACCAATTTTAAAAGGGAAGTTCTTAAAAAGGATATAACATAGAGTCAAGGATATCTCTTCAAAATAAAGTAAAATGGGGGCGCCTGGATGGCTCAGTCAGTTAAGCGTCCAACTTCAGCTAAGGTCATGATCTCGTGATCTGTGAGTTCAAGTCCCCCACTGGGTTCTGTGCTGACAGCTCGGAGCCTGGAGCCTGCTTTGGTTTCTGTGTCTCCGTCTCTCTCTGCCTCTCTCCCACTCATGCTCTGTCTCTCTCTCTTAAAAATAAATAAACATTAAATTTGATCAACAGAAATTCCAGAAAGAAAGAACAGGGAGAGGAAGTTACCAAAGAGGAAAAATATTATTTGTAAGTAATGATAGTGATGTCTTTCCAGCTAACAGACTCATCATGTACCAAAGAGGATGTATTTATTAACGCAACCCATACTTATGCAGTCTACTAAGCGTAGGCCTTTCATGGATGCGGGGAAAACAGCAGTGAATGTAACAGCCAAAACAGATGAAAATCACGCTGTCCTTCTGGAGCTTACATTCTAGATGAGGGAGACGAACAGTAACTGAAGAAAGAACTGAAATACATAGGGTGGCAGATAGTGAGGCCTGCTGGGGAGAACAGAAAACGATAAAGGATGGAAGTGCTGGGGAAGTTGGTATTTTAAATGGGATCGTTAGGATAGGCCTCTCTAATAAAGGTCATATTTGAATAGAGATTTGAAGACATTAAGGGACTATGTATATAGACCTCTTTAGAAGAACACTCTAGGCAATAGGAACAGCAAACGCTAAGCCCCCGAGGTGACTGGGTGCCAAATATAGATAAGTTATCACAGATAGGCCAGTATATCTGGAACTGAATAAGCGAACAGGAGGAAAGGCCTTGTAAGCCACGGTGAGCTTTGGACCTCCCTCTCCATGAAATGAGAACTCGGGAGGGTTTTGAGGGTAGTGAGGGTGATTTCTTATTTACATTTTTAAAAGTCCCCCCCGGGCTCTCTTGTAAGAAGGGGCTACAGAAAGACAAGAACAGAAATAGGGCTCTTGTTTTTGTTTACTTATTTATTTTTGAGAGAGAGAGCATGAGCAGGGGAGGAACAAAGAGAGAGGGAGAGAGAATCCCAAGCAGGCTCTGTGCTCAGCACAGAGCCCGACATGGGGCTTGATTTCACGAACCGCGAGATGGTGACCCGAGCTTAATCAGGTGTGGGGCACTTAACTGACCCACCCAGGCACCCCAGGGCTCTTATTTTAAGGGAAGACGATGAATGAATTCTAGATGAAAACACAGACCCTTCTACTTCAGCAAAAGTATCTACCACGTCCTTCACAAAACAATGCACACGACTACTGCAAAATGAGGTCCAGGACACCGAAGACTACCTTTACAAGGACTCTTTCATATTCCCATCTATCAGTTTCTCTACTGCAGATGGAAACCATCTTATGCGCATTTTCTTTATGATACTTAGTGCCTTCTCCACAGTTTTAGGCAATAATACTATATTTATTTATAAAATAGACCCAACAATTCAAATTCTAGGGTCAATAGGTTATATCATTTCTTATGACTGGTATATATAATTAATTTTTGCTTTTTTAGAAAAACAATCATGTTGCTCCTGAAATCATTTTGTATTCAATGAGTTCATAAATTAATTCTCATGATTCTTATGACATTAAGAAAAACATAAATATGATAGCTAAGGTAAAGAGAAATGACATCAGCTAACTCCATATGAGTTCATTTTCAGTACATCTTCAACTCCCATGATGTACAATCATATTCCTTGTTTCTTACGAGGGTGAAATTTACGTAACATGAAATCAGTCACTTCAAGTTCTACGATCCAGTGGCACTAACAGCATTCACAACACTCTGCAAACACCACCGATATTTAGTGCTGAACATTTTTCACCATCCCAAATAAACGAATCCCAAGAGACCGTCATGCGCCTCAGCACCTGACAACAATCAATCCATTTTCAGTCTCTGTGGATTTGCCACTCTGGACATTTCATACAAATAAAATCATACAATATGTGATCTCTTATGTCTGGTTACTTGGTCACTATTTTTTCAAGATTCATGCGGGCTGCACCATGTATCAGTAGTTAATTCTTTTTCTGGCTATATCATACTCCTTTTTCTCTCTGGTTCTCTGTCTCTGTCTCTGTGTGTGGGTGTACACACTTTTTTTCATCCCTTTATTAGCTGATGAATATTTAGGTCGTTCTCACCTTTTGGTTACTGTGAATGGTGCTGCTATGAACACTCATGTACAGATATCTGTTTAAATACCTGCTTTCATTACATTTGGGTATAGATCTAGGAGTGAAATTGCTGAGTCATTCGGTAATTGCTTAACTTTCTGAGGAATCCGTATGTTGCTTGTGAGTTTTTATAAGTCAGGAAAATATGAAGCTATAAAATACATCCAGTATTCTCCATTCATTGTTCAGTTTCGTCAATCCCTTAAGTGCAGATTTAGAGCCCAATTTGCTATGGTTGGCATCTTTATGAAATGAGACACATTACTAAGAGAAAAACTAAGGGCGTTGTTTTTTTTTTTAACTTTTCAATGAACCTATACAATTCAATTACCACTTTTGATGAAAAACAAGTTCTTCATAACTTAAGAATATGATCATTCTTAAAGAAGTTAAAACGTAACTGCATTGTCATTAAATAACATTTGAAAAAGGGAAGCCTAGCATTGACTTAATTGCAAAAAGAAGGCAGACAAGCAATTTTAACAAGATATATAGAAATTGAAAAAGAAACAAAGTTACTACCAAAAGTGAAAAGGACAAAAAAACCTTGTTTTAA
Organism: Cryptoprocta ferox; assembly: GCA_028646485.1. Taxonomy (NCBI): domain Eukaryota; kingdom Metazoa; phylum Chordata; class Mammalia; order Carnivora; family Eupleridae; genus Cryptoprocta; species Cryptoprocta ferox. The sequence goes on along the minus strand of CM053579.1, from coordinate 8,531,612 downwards.
CATACTTCTAAAGCAGAAAATAAACTAAAACAGTGAATAAACGTATGAAAATATATCCCACCTAGCAACATCTGAAGGAAGACAGAATAATATAAAAATATAGTATCATTTATCAGGCATTAAACTGGAATTGCTTTTTTAATTGCAATACCTAGTGTTGGACAATTTGGAAAAAAACTATTGTTCCGTTAAAAACTGCACAATTTGGGGGGTGCCTGTGTGGCTCAGACAGTTGAGCATGTGACTCTTGACTTCAGCTCAGGTCATGATCCCACAGTTGGTGAGTTTGAGCCCCACAGCAGGCTCTCTGCTGTCTGCATGGAGCCTACCTCAGATCCTGTCCTCTTCCCTCTCTGCCCCTCCCCTGCTTATTCTCTCCCCCCCCCCTCTCTCTCTAAAAGTAAATAAGTAGGGGCACCTGGGTAGCTCAGTCGGTTTAGCTCCAACTTTGGCTCAGGTCATGATCTCACGGTTTGTGGGTTCGAGCCCCGCGTCGGGCTCTGTGCCGACAGCTCAGAGCCTGGAGCCTGCTTCTGATACCGTGTCTCCCTCTCTCTCTCCCCGTCCCCTGCTCATACTCTGTCTCTCTCTCTCTCGCAAAAATAAATAAACATTAAAAATAAGTAAACTTTTTTTAAAAATTGTACAATTTTTTAAGCTTTTGGTATATATAATCTGGTAGTTTTTGTTTTTATGCGCAGGAATTTCTAATTTAAACTTTGGCTACAAGGATGCCCATCAGAATATTGCTTATAATATCATAATGTATAAACAACCTAACTGTCCAATAATTAAGAATATTGAAATAACCACAGTGTGTCCTCACGATGAATACCAAGACAGCATTAAAAATAATGGGTGTGGGGTTTCATTAGAGGGTGATGAAAATGTTCTAAAATTGATTATATTAATGGTTACGTAACTCTGTGAATATATTAAACCCATTCAATTGTACTCTTTAAATAAGTGAATTATATGATAGTTAACCCAATAAACCTATTACCATGAAAGTCCACAAAATTACATATAGGAAAAAATTAGAGTATGAATGTTAGTAACATCGGAAGAAATTAAGTGAACAAAAGCAGCTTACAAAATATTATGAACAATATAATGTACTCCTTTTTATAAAGTACATAAGAAAAAATCACAAAAAAACTAAAAAGCCTTCTTGCAATTATAATTAGTAACTAGTAACAGAAGGTGAACACAAACCCAATTTTGATTAGAAAGGAAATAAAACCACAATAAAGAAGACATTTGTAAATTGTAAGAAAATGCTGCCAACAATTATATATTAATTATTTTCTAATTTTTTTTAACGTTTTTTATTTATTATTGAAACAGAGAGGAACAGAGCATGAGTGGGGGAGTGGCAGAGAGAGAGGGAGACACAGAATGCGAAGCAGGCTCCAGGTTCGGAGCTGTCAGCACAGAGACCAACGCGGGGCTCGAACCCACGAACCGTGAGATCATGACCTGAGCTGAAGTCGGACACTTAACTGACTGAGCCACCCAGGTGCCCCTAATTATTAATTTTCAATTGAAAGGATGATTTTCTATATAAGATACAGATTATCTAAAGGGAGAAAACTTGAGTAACACAACGATATTGGAGGATATACCTCAAATATAGCACTATGATCATATTGCTTTAGAGAAGTTAACTTTCACAATTCAAGATACTGCTACCATGCTATGTAAACAGTTCCATCACCTACAAAAATAACTAAAATTCCCATTTTACAAACCTAGTTTAAGCTAATACTCTGATCCTGCAGAAAGAGAAGATATAGACTATTCAGACGTATACAGATTAAAAAACATTTTTAACAAATCTCAGCAAATCAAATCCATTTTTGTATTAAAAGAGGCTATGCCTGATGAATACATTTTTAGTCCATCGGAACATAACTTAATGTCATGAATTCTATAAACAGGTTATAGTAATGTAATAAATTATATTTTATTATCTACACTTATAAATAGGGAGAATGAGAAAAAAGGCTTAAGCTCCTCAGGAGAACCCGAGAAGACAGTTTATTTAGCATCTGCACCTGCTGCTGCTACTGAGCCCTTACCGTGTGTCAGTCACTGTAGGAAAGGCTTTACATTCATTATCTAATTTAATCCACACAAGCACCCTATGGGATAAAGACGGGCACTAGCAACACCTCTATTACAAATGACGACACAGGTTCGGAAGGCTGAGTTACCTATGGAAGTCAGGCAACTAGTAAGTGCAGAATTACTCCAAAGGCCACACATACTCTTGGTGCCTTGCTGTCTTTCTTTCAATGATAAAGGATATATATCTTTTAAAAAAAATGTTTGTTCTTTTAATTTTTGATAGAGACAGAGTGCGAGGAGGGGAGGGGCAGAGAGAGAGGGAAACGCAGAATCCGAAGCAGGCTCCAGGCTCTGAGCTGTCAGCACAGAGCCTGCGCGGGGCTCAGACTCACAAACCACAAGATCATGACCTCAGCGGAAGTCAGACGTTCAACCAACTTAGCCACCCAGGCGCCCCAAAATATCTTTCTTAAAATGGAAAATTTAAAGAAATAATATAATCATCTCATGGGACTCTCATGAAAATTACAAAATTTTATTTCTTTGAAAATCTTTTACCAACTTGGGAAACTGGTGTGAGAAGTAAGGATAAAACAGAATTTTGTAAACTATGATCTCAACTCTGTTAAAATTTAATAGTGATTGACTTCTAACCAATAAAATTATGCCACCTTTATTTTTATCTTACCTTTATATTCAAATTTGCTACAGTGAGTGCACGTTATTTTTATTTTTTTAATGCTTATTTAGTTATTTTGAGCGAGCATGGCGGGGGGGCAGAGAGAAAGAGAGCGAGAGAGAGAGAGAATCCCAAGCAGTCGTCACATTCAGCGTGGAGCCCGACATGGGGCTCCATCTTCTGACTGTGAGATCATGACCTGAGCCCAAATCAAGTCGGACGCTTAACTGACTGAGCCACCCAGGTGCCCCTATTTGTACGTTTTACATTTTCTTGATATATGACTTGAACAGCATAAAATGGATACATTTTGTGGGTACAGCGTGATCAGTATCGACAACTACTGTACATATACACAACGAACCATACAACAAAAAAGAGATTATTTTCTTCACCCTGTAAAGGTAGCTCGTGCTCATTTCCAGTAAATTCCTCACACACTTGGACACAGGAAAATACTGACAGGCTTTCTCTCACTACATTTTTTATCTAACATTTCATGTAAAGGAAGTCACACAGAACGTATTTTTTCATTCCTACCTTTTTTCCACCACGTGTTAAGATGCATCCATGTTTTGTGTATTAGTAGTTGGTTCATTCCTTTTCCCTATGCAGTAGCCCGTTGTAGATTTCTTTCCTAAGTCTTCCGTAACAAACTGTCACACACTGGGTGCCTCAAAGTTAACAGTTTTACTGCCTCGTACTTCTCGAAGCTAGAAGTCCAAAATCAAACTGTTGGCAGCACAGCCCTCCCTCCAAAAGCTCCAGGGGAAAACGTGCCATGCCTCTTCTAGCCAGTCCTTGGTTTTCCTTGGCTTGGGGCAGCATGGCTGTCATCTCTACGTCCGCCTTCACATGGCTGTCTTCACTCTCTGCGAATGTGTCAAAAATCCGCTGTTCTTAAAAGGACACCAGTCATTGGATTGGGGCTAACTCGAATCCATTATGACCTCAAATGAACATGATTACATTGGCAAAGGTCCAATTCCAAAGAAGGCCATATTCACAGGTTCTGGGGCATTCATCCCAGTCCACATTAAATATTAAGTCTTCGATTTCATGAATGGCGTATCTTAGCATGAATTCATGTCTTCTTACATTTTTCGCAGCAACGTCTACTGTTCAGTGTATAAGTCTGGTGCATGTTTTGTTACATTTGTCCTTAATTAATCCATATATTACTATGCTATTGTAAATGATAATTAAATGCTTTTCCAGGTCGTTGCTGCTAGTGTGCAAAATACAGTTTGGTAGCACCATGCATTCCTTAGTAATTGCTACATCCCTGATCATCTAATATTCAAATACACAGAGGTCCTTCTCAGGCTCTATACGTCTATATTTTTTTGTACCTTGTTTCATTTGGTAGGGTCTGGAGGACAGTTCTGACTACAAATGGTGAATGCAGATATACTTTCCTTGTTCCCGATTTTAGGGCTTAAGTTTTCGCCAGTAAGTATCATGTAACATGAAGACTTTCCTAAGATGTCTCTTATGAGGTAGAGGAAACAGCCTTCTCCTAGTTTTCTGAGATGGGCATAATACTATGGTCTTCTCCACTTATGGGTTAATGTGTTGGATGACACTGATTGATTTTCAAATTTGTTAAACCCATCTTACATTCCGGCTCTAAAAAAAGACATTTTGTCATGATGTATTATCCGTCTTATACATTGATGGGTCCTATTTGTTAATGTTTTCTAGGTTTTTTGCAGCTCTATCTATGATAGATATTTTTGTCTCTAGTTTTCTCTTGCGATTTCTAGGTCACATTTTGATATCAGAAGAGCACTGGCTTCCTACTGGGAATTGAGAAGCGTTCCCTCTTCCATAGTTTTGAAATATTATAAGATTGGTATTACTTACTTCTGAGGCTTTTGACAATTTAGCAATGAACATATTTGGGCCTGAACTTTCATCGTGGAAAACCTATTTTTTATGAATTCAGTAACCTACATTTCAACAAGCCTACTCAGTTTGTGTGTGTGACACACACTTGGAGTTTACATTTCTCAAAAATGACTTCTTCTCCAGTATTATCATCTCACTTGAAGCAAAGATATTTAAGAGTTGTGGCTATATTGTGGGATTTAACTTCTAACAGCCTATGTTTCAGAGGGCAAGGCCTTGGGAATTTTTCCTATATGGATGTTAAACTGAATGTCCTTAATCCCTATGACTTGTATTTCCGTAGATCTCCCCACTCATTTGGGGGAGCATCTGCAGTGTCAGCTTGTCCACTTATCTCTCTGGTTTTTGTTCTCTCTTTACTTATAGTACCTGGTGTTTTCAGATTTTTTTCCCTGCAAGCTAAGCTCTGAAAATTTTTCTCACATTTTATCCAGCATGCTTTTTAAAGAAAAGGGTCTCCAAGCATTTTGGTTTAATTCACCATGATATTGGGTGGAAGGTCCCAGACTGAATAGTAACAAAAGCCTTTTCAGAATACAAGAGAGAATTCTATGGGTTTTCTCTTTTTATATGCTAATGTAGTGTTTCACATCTAAAAATTTCCTAATGTTGAGACATCTTTGAACTAATGGCACAAACCCTGTTTGATCTCAATTTATCACGTTTTTAACATATTGTTTCTGTTTGCAAATATAATATTAATGATTAGTTCACACACTTAAATAAGACAGGTTTATAGTTCCCTGTCTTCTCTATAGCGGCATCCAGTTCTCGGTAGAGTTATGGCAAACTCAGAATGATTACTTAGCTTTACTGAGATATAAGTCATATGCCATACAATTCAACTCAATGTATATGTCAGCATATTCAAAGAATTGTGTTCCCATGGTCACAAACAATTTTAGAGCATTTTCATTACTCCAGAGAGATACTCTGCCGCCATTAGCACTCTTTCCTAATTCCTCCAATTCCAACTTGCTTCCCTCAGGCTTTGGCAACAAGCAATCTACTGTCTTTATCTATGGATGTGACAATTCTGGATATCTGGACATTTCTTAGGAGGGGAATCATACAATGTGTAGTCTTTCTGGATTTGTTCACTTAGTATAATGCTTTCAAGGCGCATCCTTGCTGTAGCACGTATCAGTACCTCATTCATTTGTACTGCCCAAATTTTTCCTTTGTATGGACATACCACATTTCTTTATCCATCACTGATGGATACCTGTAGTGTTTCCATTGGTTTTATAAATAACGCTACTGTGAACATTTACATACATGTATTTGTGCGGACACACGTTTTATATTTCACACAGTTTCTAATTTCTCTATATTGTTGCCACACTTGTTATGATCTCCTTTTGGTTACAGCAATCCTAGTTGGTTTGAAATGGTATTTTGCCGTGGATTTGATCTACATTTCCCTAATGGCTAAAGATTTTGAGCATTTTTTCATTTGCTTATCGGCCATGTATATATATATATTCTTTGGAGAAATGTCTATTCAAATCCTTTCATTTCAAATTTTTATGTAAATTCTAGTTAGCTAACATACAGTGGGAGAAATGTCTTTCAAATCCTTTGCCTATATTTTTATTGGGCTGTCCTGTCATGGAGTTTTACGAGTTTTTAAAAATATATATATATATATATATTCTACATATAGGTTGCACATGAGATATATAAATTGCAAGCATCTTCTACCATTCCTGTGTTGGGGATTCATTTTCTTGATGGTGTCCTTCAAAAAACACAAATTTGTATTTTTTATGTCAGTTTATCTATTTTCCCTTTATCAGTTGCATTTTCGATGTTGCATCTAATAAACCACTATGTAATCCAAGGTCACACACACTTAAACCTTTGTTTTCCTCTATGACTTTTTACAGTTTTGGCTCTTAATTCTTTAGCTCTTCTGTCCTCTTCTATTTTACTTGTCCTTTTATCTGTGTTTCTAAATCAGTGTTCAATGGCAAAGTGATTATCTGTACATTAAAAATGTTAACAAAGTCAAACACTCTGTTGTTTAGGTCTCAAATGTTTCCAGGTCTATATTTTTTTTTAATAGAGTTCAGCAAAGGAGCCCATTACAAAATAAAAATTGAAGTACAGAATTACAAATGTAGCTCTACTTTCCTTTTAATTCCCCATTCCTCTGTCCTTCCCCAGACAACCATTTTATGAACTTCTGTTTCATTCCAGGCATAAACAAATGCATAAAAAGCATCTATATCTATATCTATATCTATATATATATCTCCCATCCTCATTATATATACATGAATAATGATATCACATACCATCTACTAGATTCATCTCATTGTAATTTTTTCTTCAATGTGCCTTACAACTTTCTAATATGAGCTTGTGATCAGTAGAAACTGGTTGATATATGGGATTCACGTGTTGTCCATTCTGTCAAGCTGTTGCTATAGATTGTTTCTCATTTGCCCATCTTAAGGCTAATTCTCTGTTATAAAAGTCATACACCAGGAGGGAGCTGTGAATTCCTATTTCAAAATTAGGTATGTCATAAGTCTAGTTATTTAATTTCACATAGCTGCTTTTCCCTTCCTTGAGTCGCAGGTAGATACAAGCTTCCTTTTTAATTCCTGAGCTCTTTCTTTTTTTTCTAATCCTTTTTTAAGTGTTTATTTATTTATTTTGAGAGAGGTGGGGGGAGGGGCAGAGAGAGAAAGAATCCTAAGCAGGCTCTGTACTGTGAGCACAGAACCCGATGCAGGGCTCAGGCTCATGAACCATGAGATCATGACCCGAGCCAAAGTCAAGAGTCAGGTGCTTAACTAACTGAGCCACCCAGGGGCCCCATATAGAGCTCTTTCTAGACCACAGATTAATGCAGTGTCGCATGCAGAGATCCATTCTGTGGTTACAATGCCCCTTCTCCTAGCTTACTAAAGATCACAGAGCTTCTGATATACTGTTTATTATAATTTCTAGAAAATATGTAATCCACAGTTTTGAATTCATCCTTGTCTGATAATATTCAAAGATTTTCCGTTTGTCATGCTGTATTACACCAGTTTCTTTTGCTAGATTTCCACATTTAATAATTGTATAAGCCTTATTTTCAGATATGTCTTATATATAGCCTGTATTTTCATTATGCTTTTAATCAGCCTTTGCATTGTCCTATAATAAATGATGCCTGTTTACATGTACTGATAAGAGATAAATTCTTTCTTATTGCCATTGTGCTGTTTCTTGCAGATTCCTCTTTTTTACTGTAGTCTTTCATAATAATGAATCTAGAGAAATTTTTGTTTTACTTTTTTGTATTTCTTCTAACATTCGGACACTTTTTCATCTCTCCAGTTCCTACAATACTTATCTTTTAACTGTCATTATAATTTTACGTGAAGTATTCAGTCCTTTTTAATTGACTGCATTCACGTTCCGCTAGAAGCAGGAACAGGTCTAGTACATATATCCACCTCCCTCCCTGTTTTCCATAACCGCCAAAACTGGTTTCACTTCATATTATATTGAAGCATAAAGAATAAAGAATAAAATCTGAAGGGAAATGGTGATGAATATACCTGTGTAATCGCTACCTTGATATTAAAATTGATTTCTAGCACCCCATGATGCTTCCTCCTTACACCTCCCATTCAACCACATACCTAAAGTAATCACCGTTCTGACCCCTAGAGCCACACCTTTGTTTTGCCTTCTTCGTAGAAATGGAATCCTATAGTAGGGATGATTTTGTAGGAAGTTTCTTTCTTCTTTTACTTTGTTGCATATAGCGATGATTTATATTTTTGTTGCACTGTCATATTTCATTATGTAAATATACCAAAATTTATTTCTTCATCGTCTCACTGATGTGCATTTGGGCTGATTCCAGTTTACGCTTATAATAAATAAAACTGCTGTGGACATGCTTGGCTATATCATAATGAACATAACTTGTGTCGCTCGGTTATACACCAAGGAGTCAAAGTGCAAGGTCAACAAATGTGTGTAACCCGAGAGACAGTGCCAATCTGATTTCTGAAAAGCTGACAGCAATTTATTGACACTTCCACTAGCAAAGTGTGAGAGTTTGAGTTCTTTCGCATCCTTGTCAACGCTCGGTATTATCACTGTCTTTTTCATTTCAGTCATTGGTATGTGTCACTAGCGTTACCACTGCGGCTTTTACTTGCATTTAATCAATGACTAATGACTCTGAACATCATTCTATATGATTATTGGTCATAAAGCTATGCTGTTCTCTGAAAGTCTTGTTCATGCTCTTTCACCATCTAATTTTAAATTGCATTGTCTATCTTGTCTTATTCACTTCCAGGCTTTCTTTACATATTCTGGATAGAGACATTTGTTAAATACATATTGTAATTATCTTCTTGCTTTGTATGTATGGGTTTCCTTTTTAAGAAATAAAACTTCTTAATTTTTAAGAAGGTCTGACATGATTTTTAAAAATATTTTAACTATACTTTCGTCAGATTATAGCTCGCATGGTATATCCTTCCCATCTTTTTCCTTACATTTTTGTGTTATTATAGTTAATATATCTCTCCTTTTAAAGGGCATATACTTGTATTCATTAAATCACTCTGACAATCTTTGCCCTTTAAATAAAATGTTTAGGGGCGCCTGGGTGGCAAGTCAACCATTTTCTACTTATTTTATTATTTCCTATCTCATTTTGGTAAATTCATTTCCTTTCACTTAATCATACATTCAAATACAATTTTTTTCTTACAGTAGGTTCTTGTTATTTATTCTATTACTCTTTTATTAGTATCATGAGATTAAAGGATACATCCTTAAACTATTATAATCTAACCTTGTCTTCAATATTTTTACTATTTCTATAAAACGCAAGATTCTCACATACGTATATATACACCTATAGTTACCCTCTTTCCATGCCTTGTGTGATCGCGGTCATATACATATACATTTATAATAAACCTCACTATACATTGTTATGCTAATACTTTTATAATCATCTACATATTAACAGACTGATTCTCTTCCTTTTTTCTTGTTATTCTGCTTTCTACATGGTATCATTAATTTCAGTTTGAAAAATTCAAGTATTTTTTATGCAGTTCTTCGGCTGATACATTCTCTCAGCATCTTTTGAAGATTACTTATGTGACTTTCAGGTTTGAAGAATATTTTCCCTGGAGATCGCTATGGGCCGAATTGCTCGTGTCCTCCAAAAATATCAACGTTGGAATCCTAACGTCCAACGTGCTGTAGTAGGAACTGGGGCCTCTGGGAGAGGCGCAGCTAATGAGGGTGGTAGAGCCATCATGAAGGGGATAAGTGCCCTAGTAAGAAAGACCCCAGAGGCCTTGCTTTCCCCTGAGGGGCTGCTCAGCCAGAGGGTGCGGTCCTTGAGGCAGGAAACGGGCCCTTCCCAGACAATGAATCTGGGGCATCTTGCTTTCCCAACCGCCAGGACTGTGAAAAATAAATTTCTGTTGTGGGTAAGCTACTCATTCTGTGGTTTTATTATAGCACCAAGTAGTCTAAGACAGGGAGACGATCGTAGGTGGGTAAGATTTTCTGATTGTGTAAGTGTGGTTTTATTTCTGCATTTTAACAATCCCTGTCAACTGCCTTCTTCTTTCCTTTCCTTTTGGAGAAAATCCATCCTTTTTTTTTTTTAAGTTTGTTTATTTATTTTGAGAGAGAGAGCAGGAGAGGGGTGAGAGAGAGGCAGAGAGGGAGAATCTCAAGCTGGCTCGGCGCCAATGGGGGCTTGAACTCAGGAACCACAAGATCATGACCTGAGCCGAAATCAAGAGTCAGATGCTTAACAGACTGAGCCACGCAGGCACCCTGAAAATCCATCTTTTATTTTTTTTTAACATCCGTCTTTTAATATTACTGATACTCACTTGAAAGTAACCCTACACATCACATCTTTTTCCATATTTTTAAAGATATCTTTTTTTTTTTTTTGCTTTGTCTTTGAGAAATTTGACTAAGAAATGCATATGTGTTGCTTTATTTGCATTCATTCTGCTTGGGATTCACTGTGAATCTTGAATTTGTGAGTTGAGGCCTTCTATCAATCAATTTTAGATGTCACATCTTCAAATACTGCATCTGCTCTGTTTTCTCTTAGTTCTTTCTCGAACTCAAATTACATATGTTACATTTTTTTTTTACTGTAACCATATTTTTCTTATACTATGTCCATCTTTCAAAATTCTTTTGGCCCTGTGCTTCATACTAAGTATTTTCAATTCACAACTTCTTCTCACTCATCCGCCTCCTGCAATGTCCCATCTTCTGTTAAACATACCCAATATGGCCTCAGTTTGAGATATTGTACTTATTTCTAGAACATGAATGTGGTCCCTTCTCATAAATTCTAATTACTTTTTTAAATTTCCCCATAATTTTCACTATTTTCCTCAAAACAAAACCATTTCTATTTCAAACTCTGTAAGGTAATGTCACTGCCTGAATGTAGGGCTATTTATATTGTCCTGAGCGGGTTCAGAGACATCTAATTTTTTCCCTATTAACTTATTTGTAGAATTATAAATTGGCACAGATGCACGAGAATGTAGCATGGTGCTAAGAATCAAAGGAATTTAAATTTTAATATGCTTTAATCTAAATACATAAAATACAATTATCAGAAGCTAAAAGATGCATGAGAACTTAAGTACATATATCTTCACCTTACCACTGTTAATATAAGCAAAATATGGAAAGCAATCTAAATGTTCAATAAATGAATCAACAAAAACATTACCATCTATTCTTATAATTTATTATTGTGTGGTCATAAAAAAGTCACATTTTCAATGATTATTGAAGGACACAGAAAGCTTGGGTTAACATATTATGTGAAACTTCAGGCTATAAACTTTATAACTGTACGTTTTTATCTACCACCATATATCAGCTGGTGACTGTCACTTCGGTGAAGAAGAAATTCATTATCAAGCCCTTTCACATGTTCAGTAGAAATGAAAAGATCGCCTCAAGATTACAGGAAATTACTAGAGACTAGTGTTTTTCTGATATTTATGATTCTAATGTTTTTAGCCTACCATCATCTCAATTTCATATGCATGTCACTTTCCATGGCTATTTTTTCCCATCTGCTGTGTGCACATGTGCACGCGCACCCCCCCACACACACACGGGATACATCTTATTAAAATTTATTGCTGGATTTGTTTGGATTTTAATATATTGAATTATTTTCTGGTTCTTCATTATTTTTTTCAACAATTTTATGACACCATTATATTTTAATCAAAAGAATTTTAAAAATTTAATAAGAACAAAGAAATATTGATGGGAACTATAAAGAAAATAATTAAACTGAGAATATGTGCTAGTTGGTATTTTTAGTCATATTCATCTGAGACTCTAATTCATGATTTATATGATCAACTATGTAATTCCATCAGAAATAATTAACGTAGCAGCAAAATTTAAACAAATACTCCTCATGGGTCAGCCAGATACAGACACTGAAAACAAACGTACACTCAAAATCTTCATCATGTAGACAAGCACACAAAGCGGAGGATAAGCACAAACATAGGTATAAATATATTCATCATTTAATTAATGAATCAGGCACGAACAGTGTAATATGTACATACCTTATATATTTGTCATGATCAACTCTGAAACCTACACACACATGAAGTTTCGCTAGTATATTTGAGTATATAGTTGTTATTGCCTGGAGTAGATGAACTTCCTTTTTTTTTTAATGTTTATTTTGAGAGAGAGACAGAGACAGAGCGTGAGCAGGGGAGGGGCAGAGAGAGGGAGACACAGAATCCGAAGCAGGCTCCACACTCTGAGCTGTCAGCAAAGAGCCCAACACGGGGCTCAAACCCATGAACTGAGATCATGACCTGAGCTGAAATCAAGAGTCAGACGCTTAACCGCCTGAGCCACCCAGGCGCCCTTGCACTAAAGGAACTTAAGCACAGAGGTATAAAATTTGACTGTATTGTATAGTTCTAGTTTTAATTCTGAATTTAAGTATGTGTCTACACACTTTCCTACACAGATGTTGAGAGCAGCATCTACAAAGAGGCAGGGCTGTGAAAAAGAAAACTAGAGACTCTTTTACAGATCATTAAAATTGAAAATATTCTCTGGGAATTATAGCTCCAAAATTATTTATCCGCAATAAAACAACAGTAAACTAGTGAACCTATAATGCAACTATTTTACAAGTCAAAATTTCAAAATAAATAAATGATGTGCTATTTCGAAGGGAATAGCTGGCCTTGTGTTAATTTTTGCCAAGTGAAAGTAACAGACTTCACATTTTCTTTTCATGGAAACAGGGATGGGATATGCGAAAATTGTTTTTATGAAGAAAAATTCACAACTCAGAAAAGCAGTTGCATTCTACTGACATCAGATACTTAAACATTTAGATTCTTACCCTGAGATTCCATCAGCTTGATGTGATAGATTTATACCAACAATCAAAAGCACGGTAATGTATAAAGAAGTATTTGCTAATACTGACTCCACGTGAGACAGTTTGCAATGCGCTTTGTGTACCCTGTTTCACTTAATTTCACAATAACTGTCCAAATCATGACATGTAATTCAAATTTCATAGTAAGGAAATAGAGGCTTGTGAAGGTTCAATGGCTTTACCAAGATCGCAAAGCTAAACTTGAGAAACACGAAATTTTAACCCAGATTTATTGGATTGAAGAGTAATTCGGCCTATAAAAACGTCCTTTGGAAGCTTACTATGTTATCACAGAATTATCTTTGTCATTATTTTGTGCGTAAACATGAAAGGGAAAAATATATATACCAAACCTACACCAAATACCCTAAAACACACCCAAGACATACCTACACACATTTAACCTTTTTTCATACTTTAACCTTCCCTTCTCCCAATCTTGTCTCTCTGAAAGTTAGATGATAGATAGATAGATGATAGAGAGGGAGGGAGGGAGGGGGAGAGAGAGAGAGAGAGAGACGAGAGAGAGAACGAGAGAGAGATAAAAGAACAGAGGGGGGGAAAAGACAGAAAGGGATGGACATACTATTCAGAAGAGGTTAGGTTAACTTTTGCTTCCTCCTTCCATCCCTGCAGCCGCTTCTCAACATGACCCTCGATTCATAGCTACTCAGCACAGCAACGAACACTTCCTGACTACATGCGGGAGACAGTTGCACTGCTGCGCACTATTAGAAAGTTCTTTATACTGAGTGAAAATTGTCTTTGCTGTAACTTTCACCTCTTCATGCTAGTTATGCCCTCTGGGCCTACAGGGAAAAGTCTACCCCCTCTTCCACATGACAGCTCTTCAAATATTTCAAGACAACTAGCATGTCTCCCCTTAGTCTTCTAGTCCCCAGGCTACACACCCACGGAAGATTATACTGTAGCATTAATATCCCCACCTTGCAGTTTCTACACTCCCACCTGTCTTCTCCTTTGTTCCTTCTCTCTCAAACAGTGGGAAAAATGAGAAATTATGTCATCTGTGAACCAAGTTATATAATCTCACTCACCTCCTACTTCATTCGCGCACGTGGCTTCCTTGCAGCCCTTCCAGGGAGCGAAGTACTATGGGAGTTAGAGGAAAGAAACCATTCAGGAAACTTTCTTAGACCGTGAAGTTCTTTTTTTCAATCCCAGAGATCACTGAGATATAAAAGGCAAGTACAATGTAGGATCACTACCCACTGGAGCTACTCACAGTAGTACAAATAGATGAGAAACACTTGATTTTTAAGAAAACTGTAATAAACTTACTAAACTTAGAGGAGCAGGTACCGTCACGGGAATAAGGAATGTTGCTACAAGCATGTTTTAGGGAAAAAAAATTGTGCTGGCATTCTAGGTCTGCATTTACTAGCTATGTGTTCTTACTCAATTTGCAAATATTCCTTCAATCACAATTGCCTCAAAAAGGGAAACTATCTCTTACTTCATTCACATGGTTATTGTAAAGATGAGAAACCTGTTCATGGCAGAGTAGAGCAGACTGACTTCATTTGAAAGCATACAAATGATTACGTTCACCCATGTATTGGAATACTGCAATGACCAAATTGTTGGTTAATTCACTTTAAAGGCTAATTCAGAAAGGGGAGACTTTGCATCATATCAGAACGAGGAGCTTCCAAGATCCCCGACAGTCATTTGTAGGCATTTCATTCAACATGGTAGGTTTAATCCACACATTAACCTCTGTTCTCAACCTCACCCCACTAAAGTGAGAGTAGAACATTTATTTATTTATTTATTTATTTATTTATTTATTTATTTATTTATTTTAAATTTATTTTTGAGAGACAGAGAGAGACAGCGCCAGCAGGGGAGGGTCAGACAGAGAGGGAGACACAGAATCTGAAGACAGGCTCCAGGCTCTGAGCTAGCTGTCAGAACAGAGCCTGACGCAGGGCCCGAACCCATGAACTGCGAGATCATGACCTGAGCTGAAGTCGGACGCTTAACCGACTGAGCCACCCAGGCGCCTTGACAGTAGAATATTTAAAGTCATAGGTCTGCAAAGCCAGAGGACAAGAAATGACAGGATCACAAGAAATGCAAAGCAATTTAGGAAAATGGAAAGCAGATGGACAAATGGAAATTGACTTAGCAGTCCAGAGAAATTTAAGTATCTGCAGAAGAAAAAGCCAAGAAGTATAACCAATTTGTGATGTAGTGCCCAAGAAACACTCAGGAATTGTAGACATCAGTTCCTTTTAAAGACAGGGATGTGGATGGCAAGAGAGAATTTGTTGTTAGCCACTTCTTTCACAGTCTTCATGGAAATCTATTCAGCTAAATATCCAAGTTGATCCCTTGACCTACTTGTAGGTGATCCTACAAGTGATCGACTTTCTACTTTCCAGTAGACAACAAAACATAATTCGGACACATTCTCTGTCACTTTATACAACAGATCAAGTGTTTTCCAATTTCCAATAGCATGTTCCTCATTTCCATTTGAGACCTCAACATAAGCACTGTTAATGTTCATATTGCTACCAACATTCTATTCATGACAATATATATGTATTCTCTAAGAAGACAAAAGCTTTCTCTATGGTTCTCCTCTTTCTGATATCCCACCAGAATTTCCTTAAACATATTTGTGATAGTTACTCTTCTGTGTCAACTTGACAGGGCTAAGGGGTGATTTAAATGTTAATTTCATCAGAAGTATTTGAAAATGATAGAACTTATGAGAGGTTAATATCCAAAAAAATAAAGACCTCACAGAACTCAGTATCAAAAAATAAACAATTCAATTTAAAAATGGGCCGAAAACAGGAATAGGCATTTCTCCAAAGACATTCAGGTGGCCAACAGATGCATGAGAAGATCCTAAACACCACTAATCATCAGGGAAAATGGAAATCAAAACCACAATATGATGTCACCTCACAGTAGTCAGAATGTCTATTATCAAAAAGACAAAAGATGACAGGTATGGCCAAGTGGAGCAAAGGGAACCCTAATGCGGTGCTGATGGGAGTGCAACCTGGTGCACCCACTACGGGAAACACGTGAAGGGTGCTCAAAAAAATTAAAAATATGATGACTACATGATCCAGCAATTCTACTTCTGGGTATTTATCCAAACGAAAACACTAATTCACATGTACCCCTAATTTCATAGCAGCATCATTTACAACAGCCAAGATATGGAAGCTGCCAAAGTGTCCACCAACAGATGAATGGTTAAAAAGATGTAGTGTGTGTATGTGTGTGTGTGCACACACGCATGTGCATACATACACAATGGACTGTTACTCAGCATCAAAAAAGTATGAAATCTTCCCATTTCCAACAACACGGATGGACCTAGAAGTTATTATGCTAAATGAAATAAGTCAGACAGAAAAAAGACAACACCATATAAACTCACTTATATGTGGAAACTCAAAAAAAAAAAAAAGAAGAATAAGAACAGTCAAAACAAGACAGAAAACCTCATCAGTACAGAGAAGCATCTGGTGGTTACCAAAAGGGAAGCAAGTCAAGGGAATGGACAAAATAGGCCAAGTAGATCAAAAGGTACAAATTGGGGCACCCAGGTGGCTCAGTCAGTTTAGTGTCCAACTCTTAATTTCACCTCAGGTCATGGTCTCACAGTTCATTAGATAGAGCCCCACATGGGGCTCTGTGCTAACAGTGTGGCGCCTGCTTGGGATTTTCTGTCTCCCTCTCTCTCTGCCCCTCCCCTGCTTGTGTGCGTGCTCTCTCTCTCTCTCTCTCTCTCTCTCTCTCTCTCAAAATAAATAAATAAACTTTTAAAAAAGGTAAAACTTCTATGCATAAATCAAACATGGGGCTACAATGTATGGCATAGGGAAAATATTTAACAATATGTAACAATTTTGTATGTGACAGATGGTCACGAGATTTATCCCCGTGATCACCTCTTAATGTATATAAATGTTGAGTTACTACGTTGTACACTTGAAACTGATCTTGCTTGTCAACTACACACCAACAGAAATATTAAAGAATATAAATACACATAAAAAGCTTCCCCAAAAACCATTACTCTCAACAACAGCAACATCCAGATGTGTTTGACCAAATATCTGGTCACGATGTCCTAGCCAAGTTGATACATAAAATTAACTATGACAACTGAAAACAGGTTTCAAAGGCACATCAATATTCACAGCAGCACTATTTAAAACAGTCAGATAGTAGAAATAACCCAATGTTCATCAACTAATGAACCAATAAAATGTAGTCTGTACATGATAGAATATTTAGACATAAAAAGGAATGAAGTACTGTCACATGCTGCAACATGTATGAACTTTTAAAGACATCATGCTGAGTGAAAGAAATGACACAAAAATCTATATATTATGTGATTCTGTTTAAGTGAAATTTCTAGAATAGGCCAATCCACAGAAAGAAAAAGCAGATTGGTGGTATACAGGGTCTAGGGAGAGAAAGAATGGGAAGTGACTGCTTAAAGTGGGCAGGACTACCTTTGGGGTAGTCAGAATGTTCTGGACTTAGAGAGTTGCAATGGTTGCACCATACTGTGAATATACGAGAAGCCACTGAACTGTAGTTTAAAACGGTTGAAATAGTGAATTTCATTAGGTGCACTTTACCTGAATAAAAAAACTACATAATGGAATTTGTATCCACAATAATACGAGAGACAATTCAGCAAGAGACACCAACATTCAGATAAAGGGTAAAATATTTCAACAGAAATTTCACCAAAAAAAGATAATCAGAAGGTAAACAAGCATGTTATATACAGGTAACACCATTAACCATCAGGTAAATGCAACTTAAAGGTATAATGTTTTACCACTGCACACCAATTAGAACTGTTAAAATTAAAAAATAAAAACAAATAGGGGTGCCCGAGTGGCTCAGTTGGTTAGGCACCTGACTCTTGATTTTGGCTCAGGCCATGACCTTTCGGTTCATGAGTTCGAGCCCCGCGTCGGGCTCTGAGCTGGCAGCACGGAGCCTCCTTGGGATTCTCTATCTCCCTCTCTCTCTGTCCTTCCCCAGCTCACATGCTCGCGCTCGCGCTCTCTCTCTCTCTCTCTCTCTCTCTCTCTCTCTCTCTCTCTCAAAATAACTAAATAAACAAAGAAAAAGAAAGGGAGTTCTTGCTGATTGTGGTGGTGGCTACACAAAAGCATACCTTTGCCAAAAGTCATGAAGAATGTAGGTAAAATTTGTAAATTTTATTGTAGGCAAATATTACAGCTGTAAATAAGAACAACAATAGATAAAAATAATTCTCATCTAACACTGGTTATAGAGATCAGTCATCAAAACTCATGAAAGCAAACCTAAAGCAATTCATTCACTTATTCATTAAACAGCTATTTACTGAGCACCTATTCTTTACCTGGCGGTGTCCCATGCACTAGTAATAGAGTAGCCAAGAAGAAAGGGATGATTCGTAATTCCACTTCACTACATTCTGTTGTCCCTTTGTAATATAGATATTAGGAACCACACTGTTAATTGATTTACGTGTTTCTCCCCAGAGACTAGCATCTTTCACATCCACTGCCTCCCTGTTTAACCATAACATGTAGCAGATACTTGTCTTTATCACAACGTGTATATATATTTCTTCCTCCCTAGACTGTAAACCCTGAGAGAGCAAGAATCATGCTCTTTTTAAAATTTCCTATGCTTCCCCCAACCCCGCCAGACTCAGAATACTACACTGTCACTAAATGCTTTTCAAATGAACTGAAAATCTAGTCGTATGACTTTGATACACACATATGCTGCTAATGTATGGAAAATCCACAGTTAATTGTTTCTGATTCTACTTCACCTCCGCACTTTAATAGTTGAATTCTACATCTACTGTCTACCTCACTCCTAGTTTACCTCCCCATAAAAAATGCAAAGAGGATGCCTACATGGGCATGAGGCTCATAACTCACTCCTGCTTGGCATGCTTCCCTAAGCTGATTCTGCCTCTCTAGTTAGACAATCACTGACCTCGTATTTGAAACCTTAATGAGGAATTATCACCTTCAAGCTTTCAGAGGGCTCCTTTTGGACAAAATTAAGAAAGCAGCAGTGGGCAAACAGTCCCAGAAACTAAGTCTTCCTAATGAGTAAATTTATTTTCTTCTAGAACTGCCTACCCCCCAGCTCCCCAGTAATCCACACAATTATTCAAGTTGCCTGACTGGAAAACATGCCCTCCAAGTCAGTGAATGAGTTAGTGAATCCTATGATAAGTCTGCGTAGTCCAGATATATGGAAACCTTGTGCTTGAGCAGAAAGCATTTTAAGCCATTAGAAAATATGCTCCTTAGAGATCCAGAGAACTTCAGGTGCATCTGAACAACTGAAGAGAACTTTGGGAATTTGGATAATACAATTCGGCCCCTTTAATGTGTTTCGAGAATGCCCACATTCATTCAAAAAGCAATTACTTAGACATTATCGTGTGTTTGCCACTGTTTTGTGAACTTGGGATACATCAGGAAATAAAAGAAAGATCTTGGCTATCGTGAAGTCTATGATGATAACTGTGTGGACTGTGAAGTAGCAGTTACACTCTTATTCGGTTCAAAAATACAATTTAAAGTACTTTGGCTTAACTACACATCTAGAAGCAGCAGAATTTAACATATGTGCTAATTCAAATGAAAAAGCCTACACATCACGAAACCATCTGTTTCTGAGAAATCAAAATCCTCTTCAAGCACTAATACATGAGTATAGTCTACAGGGCCATTAATACTCTCGGTCATTCCTACTGTTTTAGTCTAAATTGCCATTCCCAACATATCCCCTATGCTCCTTTTACAAATCCAAACTCTTTGCAAATTGTCTACCAGTCCATTCTCGCACATGCTTTTGTCAGGTTAAACATGTTTCTTCTGCCTGAAATGCCCTTCATGCCCTCGTCCTGTATTGCCCACCCAGGCAACATCTCTAAAACAAATGGCAGAGTACATGGTAATCATTTATTCTCTTCTCAGTACTTTCACCTAGTACACTCCTTAAGGCTAGGATATTTTGTTATTAATTTATAAATACACAGTGAATATGAGAATATCTGAGTTATAATAAATGTTGAGCAATTGTTTCTCAAGTTGAAGAAAGCATATATTGTTTCACTTTTTAAAAATATACCGCTTTAGAGCTTATAAAGTAATTGCTCAGACATCCAAAGTCGGTACTTGCCCACCTTAGCAGAATGGGGACCCTTGAATAGGAATCTCTGGCACAGTGTCACTACACGCAAATGAATTTTGGCCACCTAGTCAAAGTGCTTTAGAAAATGTACTGTTGGGGCACCTGCATGGCTCAGTCAGTTAAGTGTCCGACTCTTGGGGATCAGAGGCATGTGTTGAGCTCCTCGCGGAGTGGAGCCTACTTAACATTCTCTCTCTCCCTCTGTCCCTCTCCCCACTTGTGCTCTCTAAAATAAAAAAATAAATAAATTAAAAAAAGAAAATGTACTCTTTCACTGCACTGACAACACGGAACCTGCTCAGGATTCTCTCTTTCTCCCTCTCTCTGCCCCTCCCCTGCTTGCTCGTGTGCACACGTGCGCATTCTCTCTCTCAAAATAAATAAACTTAAAAACAAACAGTGTCATGGTAGTGTGTTTACAAAGGGCTTTCTAGTAGGAAAGTAAGAAAACAAATAGGACTGTGTACACTTCACGACCTAGACACTGAGAGTAGACCTCCCCGCTCGAAGCATGGCCCTGCTACTTACAAGCAATGGGACTTGGAGCATTTCAACAAACCCTTTTAAGCCTCATCGGCAGAGTTTATTTGCTTGAGTCTGTGGGACTGCGGTCGCTGTTCTCTAGGGAACTATGGACCAGGAAGAGGTGTGGGATCCTAGAGACCGTTCTCAAGGTCTTGCCATGAGGCCCCCTGTAGAGGGAGATCTGAACTGAGGGATGCACTTGCCAAATTTGAGGAAGCAAACCACCACGATGTAAACTGCCCCCAGGGGGCGCCATGTAGCAAGAACTTGAGACCAGTCTCTAGGATCCCACACCTCTTCCTGGGCCGTGGTTCCCGAGAGAACAGCGACCTCAGTCCCACAGACTCAAGCAAATAAACTCTGCCAACAGCCCGAAGGGGCCTAGAGGCGCACCTTTCCTACTCCAGCCTCCAGGTGAAGATGCACCGGGTCTAAAGACCCTGAGCAGAGAACCCTGCTAAGCCTGGGTCTGAACTTGTGACCTCGGGAAACGGTGTGACACTCAATTTGAGTTATTTTAAGCCAATAAGTTTAGGGCAATTTGTTACACTGCAATAGAAAATTACCTATGTCATAGCATGGTTATAAAGACTAAATGAGTGTAATATTTAAATCTGCATAAGTGCCTGTTAATGAAAAATGCAGATCTGTGAATCATTCAAGAAACTAAAAATGAAGAGTGTCTACATCTGCAAACTCATATAAAGTAGGGAGCAATACCGGGAAAATTTCCTCAACACTCAATCTTTATTTCCAAATGTTAGACTCTAGACTC
This sequence comes from Cryptoprocta ferox, assembly GCA_028646485.1. NCBI lineage: Eukaryota > Metazoa > Chordata > Mammalia > Carnivora > Eupleridae > Cryptoprocta > Cryptoprocta ferox. Next base: position 8,509,964 of record CM053579.1, on the reverse strand, counting down.
ATAATTACGCTCCTTGCCTCTTTCAAATCAGAACTATTGTGACTACCTCCACAGAACTGGATTATAATTTATTCTCCATTAATCTAACATACATAATACCCTCAGAAACGGATTCAAATATATTTCTTTTTCATCCAGTACCCACTTAATAACAGCCCACTTCTCTTAAGATCTCTCCAAGCATAACAGCTCTCTGAAACTGAGGAAATTCAAAATATTTAAATTAATCAAATGTATGCAACCAAGATGAGTTACTTGTTCACAACAAATTCTGTAGGATGCTGCAAACGAAGCTTCAGTTCTTTTAATTTCGACCTCCCATTATACTTAAAATAAAACATCTGTAGTGGTTTAGAAAGCTTAGACTATTAAACCAAAATAATCGACATTTTAGCGCTAATCTCAAGCTGTTCCAAGAACAATGAATCACCAAAGAGGCCAATTTTACACTATGAAATAAAAACGTTTCATCCAATAAAAGTTTATGTTCCTGGTGGCAGCCAATTTATTATTTTATTTAGAAAGATTCATTTAACATCCAGCTGTTGTAGGCTATGTATATTTTGGAATATGTGAGGCACTTAGATATTGATTTACATGCACTGAGATCATCAAAGCAAGTTGATGATTTTCGTCTTTTAAATGATTGTTACATAATCAGGTTGAAGCCTTTTGCAAGCAGTTTCATTGCTGGGGCATATAAAATTTAAATTTTGCCAACTGACAAAAGAATTATTTCACTAAGACTCGTTACATTTCTATATTCCGAATTATATTGGAAAATAATGTATGCAGTAAAAGAACCTTAACCTCGCTAAATTTTACAACATGCCTTACCTCATGTCTTGTATTATGTAACGTAACTTTCACTATCCAGTCTGCAACTGCCACTATCTGTGTTTAATCGGCCTGTGTTGTAGATTTCTAGAAGAAGCGCGTTTCATCCTGTGGGTGGCTGTATGCTAAAGGGAGGACTCCACCAAACAGAAATTCTCTGCCTGCTGAAATAATAACTAACCTGTAATGTACTAAGTATGCTTACATTCTCCCACACTTGGGGATGTGAAAAAATCTTTCTTTACCAGGATGCTGACAAATTCAATATTCTTGGGGTGCCTGGCTAGCTCAGTTGGTGGAGTGACCAACTCTAGAGCAACCAACTCTCGATTTCTGCTCAGATCAAGATCCCAGGGTCCTGGGATTGAGCCCTGCATTGGGCTCCAGGATCAGCACAGAGCCTGCTTAAGAATCTCTCTCTCTCTCTCTCTCTCTCTCTCTCTCTCTCTCTCTCTCTCAAAAATGAATAAACATTTTTTAAAAATTAAAAAAAATTATTTTTTTGAAATAATTCTGGATTTCCCAGAAGTTTTGAAGATACGTTTACTTACATCTCTGATCCAGTTCCCTTTAATGTGAATATATTATCTTAGTACATTTGTCAAAATTAAGAACCCAATGTGTTTCATGTTAAGCGAGCTCCAGATGTTATTCAGATTTCACCTATTTTCCCACTAATGTCCTTTTTCTGTTCTAGGACCCAATCCCGGATGCCACATTGTATTTAGCACAATGTGGTTTTTGCCAGGCAACGAAAGGAAAATGAAGGTCCTCCGAAAGCATCAGAAGTCTAGATTCTTAACGCAAAAGATTCTAGAAATAGGCAAGATGACAACCTCCCATTCTTTCCTCCACCGTCCACAGTAGCAGGATTAAAAATAAATATTTCAGTAAAGTATGCTGTCACAAGAGTTAACAAAGCCATTTCTCATCTAACAATACATTTCAACCATAAACCTATCTTTATAGACGGAGCTGTCAGAAAAGAGCTGTGATTTGCCACATCACATAAATATAGCTTTGACATTCAGGCCTAATTTTATTAGCTATAATCCTGGAGATCTTTCCACAATACTATGTTGCCTCCCAGCCCTTCTCTAAGCCAACAGAGACTCACAGACTTGAGACAATTTTGCCACCTAAACAAAAACAAAATTAGATAATGGAGTGAAATGACAAAGTAGGATATAAATAAACTAGATTTTTTTACATATGTATGAATATATATTAGATAATACGTAACAGGGACAAAAATCATACCAGTATTCTGAAATTAGTGCTGTCAACAGTCAACCAAATCCAATTATAACAGATTTACAGAGACATTCCAAACTCCATCATACATTTTGCATCAAATACCGTTTGAAATTAATCAACCATCAAGTTGTCGCTTGACGATCACTTTTTGTGGGTTCATTTGCACACCACTGACACTGGGATTCAAGGTAACATGTACAAGTAGCATTTTCTTTGGTGGGGGGGGGGGTGCCTGAAGTCTCTCTCCTACTTTCTTGTTCTAAAAGGAATCCATGCTGTCTTTGTGGAATTATGTAATTAAGAGAGTTTAAATAATTTATGGAAGTATACCACGGTGGTCATAGCAATAGGCTTCAGCTAAACATAGCAATGCAGATTAGTTTGTTGGAAAGTAAGAATTCAGTGTTAAACTTCAATATTAGGAATATGATTATTTTTATCTCAGAATGAGCCTACTTCCAAGGTCCCATTACATTAAAAAACTCAAAGGATTAAAGCTGTTGAAGAATCCAAATCTTGTAATTTGTGGATTATCTACACTGGACACTCATTAAACTCATAGAATTTTTAATTTCTAAGAAAAGGTTCCACCTAAAATGGCTATGTTCCATTCTGTTTTGTGATTGGTAATTGGTCAAATTTTAAAAGTGTCTGGAATTACAAGTAGAGATTTCTTTCCCTCTCTTTTTAGAAGTCTATTAGAATATAGCAGTTTTCCTTTATAACTAGATTTCTGCTGGAGGAAAAGAAGTGTTCCAAAGAACATTTCAGAAAAACCTATTCTCTGCTTGTTTAATGATCCAATTTTTCCATGAATCTTTATGCATTATGCCTATCTTTGCCAAGAAGGAACGAGTGCAATGGTTTGTGGTCTTTGTTTAGAACCAAAGAAAGCTGATCCCTAACTGAATAGAAAAAACATGTTATGCCTGTCTTGTCTCACCCGGCCTGGTTGGTTATTCCCACTCGAAACCCATCTTCATTACAGAGCCTTTTTGGATTGCTCAAGAAACATCTACTTTTGCTCTTTGGTCTCCCACAGACTCCCCACCAATTATATTCTTCTCTCTAGCCTAATCTCCCCAGATGACATGCTATTGACAAAGAAAATACTAGTTTGCTCATTCATGAACAATTCAGTGTTCTTCATGGGCGATCTCAGGCGTCCTATTTCTACATCTACTGAGTATTAGGAAAAGGTTTCAAAAATTATGTCTAGGGAAACAAGGACGTGACAAACCCCATGCAGCAAATCAAAGAATTCTCTATTACTTTTTCTCTTCTAGTCCTTGAGGATGTTGCCGTATATTTCTTAGCATAATTTTATGCACACTGGCACCTTACAAGAGCGCTGTTTGATTATCAGACAATAACGACCGAACTCTTTTTGTCATTTGCTGTAATCTATCCCTCTTCTAAGCTGGCTTCACTGTACATCGACTCTGTCATGTGGTCTTTCTGAACTCATTTTCCTGCTAAAATTACATTCCAACAAATTAAATTTCATCATACAAATTCATTGAGAATTAACGAGGTAGGGATGCAAAGTGTTATTTCCCACATTCTGCATTCCTTCTTCCAAATAACAGTAACTGCTTGGCTACCTGAAAGTTGATTGAACCAGCACTGTTTACAAAATAAGTATGTATTAACAAAAATAAACTCGTATGTTAAACATTTAAAAAACAAACCATAGAAATTAATATGAATTTTCCCAAGTTTTGATGCGGGCTAAGGGCTTCTTTAGACATGCTATCGAGTGTCAGGGCCTTTACCGCATACGTCTCAACCATAATGCAAATACTACCATTTTCAGTTTCTGCTTCTTTAAAGGGAACCTAGAAACGTGTAGAAAGCTGGGTATAATACCTAGAGGCTTTTGTAGTCGCTCCCAATATTTTATACTTTTCTCCTCCCACATCCAATGTGACAACTCGTGTTTTTAGTGAGTCATGTTTATACTCTTTGAAAGATATTCCTCTTGTTTTTCCATAGAAATCTTTCAAATTCATAGGTCTTCCACATACATCATATTTACTTACATTACATAACTGTAATACCAAGTAGAAGAGGTATGATCAGGCTCACAAACGTATACAGCCACCTTTGGGAAAGCACAAAACTCAGCCGTTGTGGAGACAAGTGCAGGTCACCTGAGGGTGCACTGGCAGGCGCCAGCATGCCCTAGGCACTAGTCCGTGTTTGGAAGAAGAATAAGTGTAGATTAACCTGATGAGGAAGTTTGCTGAACTCAACAGCATTTCAGACACTACCTGGGGTGGGGGGGATGTGGGAAGGAAGTAGGAGGAAAGAAGAAACTTCTTTGGCAAATGAGAAAGGGAGAGTTTTATATAAATGTATGCATAAGCATTACTTTATGTTTCTAAGAGTATCCAATCACCTGTAATCCCAAAATATCTCCTCTCAGACATGCTGTACTCTGAAGGAATTCTTTCCTGAAAAAGATCCCTGATGAGTGCATTTTCTAATTTGAACTTGAATTAATTACCTTAAGCAATTTCACAAATGCCCCTAAAATACCTTTTTAAAGACGTTATTGAAAGTGTACTATGTAACTGGAACTAAAAATAGAAAATTGACAACTTAACTTTCTCCTGTGCTATTTCTTCAATAGGTATTCCGAATACCAGCTATAGAAAGAATGCAGCCAGTAACACCGGGTTGACTGAAATCATCCAAAAGTATCTTTGGGGGGTGAGCGTTATACTTTCATTTTGCCCACCTAATAGCAGAATGCTTGGGAATTCTTATCAGAATTAAGACTCTTGAAATTTTCCCATCATTAAAATACACATTTAAAGTTCCCCCATTAGTCAACTTATCACACCGTGTGCTAAAAATACACCAATAGAAATTATATTCAATGAGATGCTCTCTTGCTAGGAGCCCCTATTTTTAGCAAGCAGGTGATGGTTTTGAAATTAAAGATTGCTTCTAATACATAAAACGTTCATACTTTAAAGTATTCAGTTCCTTTCAAATGTCGTCAGTCTTTTCAAAGTGCGCAACCCCAGAGGCAGTCTAAGAAGAACTAGGAAAGGTCAAGTTCCTTTTGAGGACACGGAATGCGAGATCACAAACACCAGGAACCAAAACTTGTTTTCACCTGGTGACAGAGCGATGTGCTGCTTACTCCGAATGGTTGAAGTAGCAACACCTAGTTCTGCTTTTGCTAGCAGGTAGCCTGCTGTCACCTCTCCCTGGTCTACTCCCCCGTGGTGATGAGAGAATTTCCGAAAGAACATTTACTTATTTTCCATGAAGGTGTATTTTGCCACTGTAATCTCAATCGACGTTTTTTGAAGAATAAAGTGTTGCATTTGTAAACTAGGAAGGTAAGGTCTAGCAATAGATTTAATGGGCCTTCCTTTGCATTTACCTTTACTTCACGCTGAACCTAAAGACGTCTGGCAGATGCTGACACCAGCCCATGGCCAAATAACTGATTTGTAAGACTGTAGACTGGACGATGCATTTGTTCTGATCAAAAACCTTTGTGTAAAATGTTTAAGTCGAATGCAACTTTTTTTTTTTTTTTGGCCAAAATACAGTATATGTTCTATTGTCACTGTTATCACCACAGCGGCATAAGTCTTGCAATAGTAAGATGGCTTAAATCCCTGGTAATGTGCCAATAAGAACATTAAGATTTCTTTTCCATGGGCCAAAAATATCTGATGGCATCTTCAGGCACATACGAGGGTGTAAGTATGTGTGTATATACACACTTATTTTTCCTTTGTGGTATATAGAGTTCGCATTCAAGTTGTATTTAAGAGCACAGATAGATTTCCTGACATCTTTTTTCAAAAGCAAATAGCTTAAAAGCCAGGCTTCCTTGAGATAAATGCATATACTATTGTACAAATGGAGTTGCCTGGGAAATTATATTATCTGCATCTACCACTGTGTCTTCGGTTACATTGGATTTCAAAAAAATTCCACTTATTTAACGTAGGAGGTAATTTGTAGGCTTAATTATTCTAATAGTCACAGTGAAGAAACAGACCTGTACTTGTTTATCAAAAATGTTAACCTTTTATTCTTTCTCATTGCCACAAACTAGAGGGTGTTATGCTAAGTGAAAGAAGTCAGTCAGAGAAAGACAGATAGCATATGTTTTCACTCATATGTGGATCTTAAGAAACTTAACAGAAGATCATGGGGGAAGGGAAGGGGTAAAAATAGTTACAGAGAGGGAGGGAGGCAAACCATGAGTCTCTTAAATACAGAGAACAAACTGAGGGTCGATGGGGGGTGGTGGGAGAGAGAGAAAATGGGTAATGGGCATGGAGGAAGGCACTTGTTGGGATGAGCACTGGGTGTTGTATGGAAGCCAATTTGACAATAAATTATATTAAAAAATGTTAACCTTTTACTTGATATTAATATTTGATCTACAATTCTTTTAAGTTTACTTATTTATCTTCAGAGTGAGTGAGTGTGAATGGGGGAGGGGCAGAGAGAGAGGATCCCAAGCAGGTTCCACACTGTCAGCACAGAGCCCGACGCGGGGCTCATACTCACAAACCGGGAGATCACGACCTGAGCCAAGATCAAGAGTCAGATGCCTAACCAACTGAGTCACCCAGGCGCCCCTTGATTTACATTTCTATGTGTAAATGCTTATGAATAATTTGGAATAAAATAACTTGGAATAAATGCCTATCTCAAGGCATTTTCTGGTTTTAAGGACATCCAATTGATAAATACATAATATTAATTTTCTTACCATTAATATTAATTTTCTTACCATGGAACGTAACCGGATAAAGCACATACATATACACAAGACGATTATAAAGAGGATACATATAAGTGCTGCCTGAGTCAAAAAAGAAAATACTGACAGGATCCAATCAATATATACATACACACACACACACATATATATATCACTGAAATAAATTTAAATATATACATATATATTGCTTGCATTAGTTCATTTCCTGAGCAGGTGCTCAGGGGCTCTTGGCAGGGCACGCTGCTTCCTCTTCACCATCACAGGCTTCTGGCTGTACACGATGGCACTGGCTCTGTGAATGGCGGACCTGGGCAGCACTCATGCTTGTGGATCATGTGCCTGATGCCTCTGAGGGTGGCTCGGGCTTTCTTGTGAATGGTGGTCCACACGGACGAGGTGGTAAGTTTTTGCTGCCCAGATCTCGGCTTCATGACCACCACCACTACACCTTCACTGCTGGCCACCGCCTCCAGGCCCACAGTCTTGTTGTACATCAGCCCATTGTAGCAGAAGTTGTGAGCCTCCAGGTTATTGCATTCAAGCGTTTCCTTGTTCCTCTTGATCAGGAGGGTGGAGCAGTTCTGCATGACCACCCACCGCAGCTGGGCAGACATAGCGGTTCCTCTCACTATGGCGTGGGGAGACAGAGCAGTAATAGCAGGGGGACATTTGCACCCCACTTATATCAATGGAGAGACCATTCACACAGATAACACAGAATGGTTTTGACTGATACATTTGACGAGATGAATCTAACAGACATTCAGAATATTGCATCCCAAAACAGGAGTGTACTTTTTCCAGTGCCTTCTTCTTTATTCTTAAGTCCTTTTTCAAAAACTATTTAGTGGCTATGAATATCATTGTTTTCATCTAAAAGATGCATAGTCCTGCCTTTGCATTTAGTTCTACAACTTAAGTGGACTGAATATTTGCGCGTTGAAGGGTTATACTTTTCTCATTTTTGAAACGGATATCTAACCATTCGAGCTCAGTTCATTGAAATGAACATCTTTTCACATGATTCCGCAATTAAAATCCAAATGTGCATGTGTGCAAGGGTATTTTGGTGGGGGGGCTCTATTCTATTTCATTGGTTTATTTCCGTGAACATGCCACACTGCCTGAATTACCAAAGGTTTTAAATGAGCCTGATGTCTAGAAGACAAAATCCACCTACCTTGTTTTAAGAGCATGCTGTGAGTGGATCTCTGAACTTCAAGACACATTTTATAATTTAGTTGTTACAAAAAAGTGGGAGTTTTGTGGTGAACGCACTGATCCTACACATTTGCAGAAAATTGACATCTTTACAATATTGATCTTGACTATGAGCCTTAATTTCCATTCATTTCCACCTGATTGAATTTCACCCAGTTTTAATATACTGCCCTAAGAGTTTACACTTTTCTTAAATCTAAGAATATCATGTTTATAAAATAACAAATTGTATATTTAAAAAAAATAATTTTTTACTATTTTTCCTCATTTTAAAGACCTTTTTAAGAGGGCTTTTAGGTTTAAAACAAAATTGAGGGAGGTACAGAGATTTCCCATACACGCCCTGCACACATGCAGGCCACCCCCCATTATGAATGTCACTCACCAAATAATACACTTGTTACAACCGATAAACCTACATTAACACATCATGATCACCCATTGTATATATGATGCTTCATTCTCAGTCTTCTACATCATATGGGTTGGAACAAATTCATAGTGATATCACACACAGTGTTTTGACTACCGTAAAAATCCTGTTTCCTGTCTATTCATCCCCTCCCTCCCACAGTAGCCACTAATTCGCTGTCTCCATACTTCCACATATGTCACGTAGTTGGAATCATGTGGTACTTAGCCTTTGCAGATTGGTTTCTTAAATCTAGTGATGCGCCCACTAGGTTGCTTAAGTATTTCCAATGCCTGAGAGTTCATTGTCTGGAAGTATCACAGTGTAATTGCCCAATGACCTGCTACCGAGCATTTTGGTTGCTTCCAAGTTTTAGCAATGAGATATAAAACTGCTATGAACATCTGTGTGCAGGTTTTTTTTTTTTTCCCTCCAAAGAGAGTTTTTAAATCCTCTGTGTAAATACAAAGGAGCGCAACTGCTGGATCCTACACTCACAGTCAGTTTAGATTTGGGTGAAATCACCAAGCTCTCTTTGCTCCACATCCTAACCACTTTCGGTGCTGTCCGTGTTCCAGATTGTTGCCATTCTCATAGGCATGCAGTAGTATCTCACCGCTGTTTTCATGTGCATTTCTCGGAAGATACAGGAGGCGGAGCGTCTTTTGATATGATTTGCCAATCACATTCCTTCTTTGTGAGGTGCCTGTTAAGGCCTTTGTCTCATTTTTTTATAGGGTTATTATGTTTTCAAATTGAGTTTTAAGAGTTCTTTGTACAGTCTGGATAAAAGTACTTTATCATGTGTTGTTTGCGAATGTTTTTCTCCCAGTTTATGCCTTGTCTTCTTCTCTGGGTATTTTAAAGTGCAAAATTTTTTAAAATTTTAATGAATTGCAGCTTCTTTCTTTCCTAAATGTCTTTGGTGTTGTATCTAAAAAGGCATCATCAGACTCAAAGTCACCTAGGTTTCCTCCTGTGATATCTTCTAGGAGTTGTGCATTTTACATTTAGTTCTATGAACCATATGGAGTTAACTGTTGTGACAGGTATAAAGTCTGTGTGTAGATTTTGTCCAAGCGGATGTCCACTTGTCCCAGAACCATTTGTTGGAGACACTATCTTGCCTCCGTTTTGTTGTGCCTTTGCTATTTTGTCAAAGATCAGCTGACCATATTTGTGGGGGTATACTTCTGTGCTCTGCATTCTGTTACGTTGATCTATTTACCTATTCTAATGCCAATACCACGCTTTCTTGATTACCTTTATATTAAGTCTAAGAGGCAGTGTCAGACGTCAGCTTCATTCTTCAATTTCAGTATCATATTGGCTATTGCGGGTTACAGGGTAACTCTCCCTGTAAATTTCAGAATCAGCTTTTCAATATCAACAAAAAATAACTTTCTGGGTTTTAAATTCAGATTATCATGAATCTATACATCATTTTGGAAGAAAATGACATCTTGGCAATAATTACTATTCCCATCTAATAACACAGACTATCCATTTAACTCTCAATATTAATCAGTTCTCTAAATTTTCCTCATATGATCTTTTAAAAATTATTAGATTTATATCTGAGTGTTTCACTTTTGGGGGTCCTCATGTAAATGGGATTGTGTGTTTACTTTCAGGTTTCACTTGTTCATTGTTGGTAGCTAGGAAAGTAACGGACCTAGAAAATATATTAACCTTCCTATAATCCTTTACTAGCTTCAAGAATTTTTGTTATTTTGCATTTTGTGCAAAAATGAACTATGAACAAAAAGTTTTACGTCTCCATTCAGAACCTCTATACACTTTACTCCTTTTTCTTGCATTACTGCATTAGCAAAGACTTCCAATACGACTGGAAAGGCGTGGTGAGAGGTGGTGTCCTTGCCTTGAACCTCATCTTAGTGGGAAAGCTTCAAGATCTCACCATTCAGTGTGATACGACCTACAGGTATTTCTGAAGTCTTTCTCAAGTTGATACATTTGCCTTTACTCCAAGTCTACTGAAATTTTATGATGAATGAGTGTTGGATTTTGAGAAATGCTTTTTCTGTACCTATTAATAGGATCATGCGATTTTAATTTTCTAGTTTCTTAATGATGGATTGATTTTAGAACACTGAATCATCCTTATACATCTGGAATAAATCCCACTTGATAAAGATGCTATAATTTTCTTTGTTTAGATTCTATTTGCTAACACTTTGTTGAGCATTTTTGCATCTAAGTTCATGAGATATACTTGTCTGTAGTTTTATTTTGTTGTAATATCATTGTATGGTTTTGGCATTATGGTAACGCAGGCCTTATACGATGATAGGAAGTACTGCCTTTGCTTCCATTCTCCGCAAGACGTGGTATTGGTGTAATTTCTCCCTTCTATATTTTACAGAACTCAGCAGTGAACACATTTGCCCTGGTGCTCTCTATTTCGGAAGTTTATTTATTGTGCCCTTAAATTTTTAAATAGATAACGGTATATTCACATCACATAGATCTTCTTGTATATGTTTTGGCAAACACTGTCTTTTCAAGGAAATGGTCCATTTCACATTATTCAAATGTGTGAGCACAACGTGTTGAGTATTTAATAGGCTTTTAATTTCCATGGGATATACAGTGGTGACCACTTTTTCCTTTCAATATTACTAACTTGGTTCCAATTTCTTTTTCTTTTTTCTGAATTTGGCTTTCGTTGACCTCTTTGAAGACCATGCTTTAGGTTTTCTTCATTGACTCTACTATTTCCTGTCTTGACTTTCATTGATTTATGTTCTAAGTCTTATTTTCTTCTGCTTACCTCGGATTTAATTTGCTGTTGATGCTTGTGTTTCCTAGGGTGAAAATTTTGATTATTGATTTTAGATCTTCTTTTATAATATATGGCTTCAGGGCTATAAATTTCTCTTTCTGGGTACTGCTTCCTCTGCATCTCCAAACTTTTCTTAATTTATGTTTTCATTTTCATTTGGGGGAAAATATATTTTAATACCTCAATATTTTTTTTTCTTTGATCCGTGTGTCATTTAGATCTGTGTAGTATCATCTTCATGTATTTTGAGACTTTTCCAGTTACCTTTTTATTAGTGATTTCTAGTTTAACACTATTGTGGTCTGAGGGCAGACACTATATGATTTCTACTCTTTCCAACTTATTAAGGTAAATCTTATGTTCCCAAATGTGGTATATCTGACTGGATGTTTAAGTTTGAGAAAAATGTGTGTCTTCTGTTATTAGATGAAAAATTCTCTGTGTCAATTATATCCAGTTCGTTGTTGGTGTAGCCAAAGTCAACTCTGTCCTTTTCGATTTTCTGCCAGCAGGAACTGCCCATTCCTAAGAGCAAGGTGTCAAGATCTCCAACTATGATAGTGGATTTATCGGTTTCTTCTTTCAAAGTTACACTTTTACCTAATGAAGTTTGATGATCTGTTTTCACTCATGTACACATTAAAAAAAGATACCATCCTGATCTGGCGTTGGTACCAGAGTAAATCTAACCTCATAAAATGAGTTTTGGAAGTTCCCTCCTCTTCAGTTTTTTAGAACAGTTTGAGGTTTGGTGTAAATTCCCCTTTAAATGTTTGTTAGCATTCACCACAGAAACCATTGGGTTATGGGCATTTCTTTGTTGGGAGATTTTAACATTAAAATCTCCTTACATGTTAGTGGTCAGTTCAAATTTTCTATTTCTTCCTGACTTGGACTCTGTAGGTTTTATGTTTCTAGAATTTTATCCATTTTTCCAGGTTTTCCAATTTGTTTCCTTATAATTGTTCATAGTAGTCTCCTGTGATCTTTTGTATTTCTGTGGTGTCAGTTGTAATGTCTCCTGTCTCATTTATATGAGTTTGGGGGGGGGGTCTTCTTTTATACTAACTTAATCTACCTAAAGGTTTGTCCATTTTCTTTGCACTTTCAAAAAGCCAACTCTTGGTTTTGATGAGCTTTTCTATTGTCTTTTTAGTCTCTGTGTTCTGATCTCCGTGTTTCTAATGTTAGGGCTTATCTGTTCTTTTTCTAGTTACTTGAGTGTAAAATTAGGTTAACTGTGATATTTACTTTTACTTGTTGTAGGTGGTTATTGCTATAAACTTGTTTCAAGATATTATTCAATTTACTTTACACTTCTACTTTGACCTATGCATCCTTCAGGAGTGTGTTAATTTCCATACACCATACATTTGTGAATTTTCCAGCCTTCCTCCTGTTTGGATTTCTAGATTCTCATCTTATGGTTGGAATATATACCTGGCATGATTTCAATCTCCTTATATTTGCTAAGGTTTGTCATTAACTTTCTCCTGCTTTCCATAATATATATTTATACAACCTTCAAATTTCACTTTCTGGATATATATTTTATGTTTATCTTGTAAATATTATATTCTTAGATTCTTTTATATGTAGTATAGGCACAACTTAGTTGAGATTTTGACCTTATCAACCCTCTTACTTTTCAGTGTCATAAAACTATAGTGAACATAAAGATATCTATATTACATGGACAGATCGGTATTTTCACAAACAGAATGCACCCATACACTGGAAACAATACAGAAGAATGAAAAAATATAAAAAACCAAAGAAGACCCTATATGCTCCCTTCCAAAAACTACCCCTCCAAAAAAAAATCACGATCATAATTTCTAACTTCATAGTTATGTTTTGACAAATTTTGCACCTCACACAAATGTCGTATTGGTATAAGGATTTGGTACAAGGATTTATTCATCTAACACCATATGTGGAAAACACTAACCATCTTAAACATGGTTGTTAATCATTGCCAATTTTGGTATACTAATATGTGATATACCATAAAATATTTATCCATGCTACAATTAGACATTTGGTCATTTTCCAGTTCGGCGCTGTTATGGACCTTCTAGCATGTATATTTTAGTTAACATATGTATGTATTCCTTCTGTGAGTAGAATTAGTGGATCATAGGGTATTATAAAATTTTGTAGATACCAAATTTTCAAAGAGTTTACACTGATTTCTAACCAATGTAGGATCATTCTAGTTGCTTAACATTCTTCACATTCCTTGGAAATTTAGTCTATTTTTTTAATTTTGTAGTCCATTCTTATGAATATGTATGGTATAACATTATACATTTAATTTTCATTTCCCTGATGTTTAACAAAGTTAAGGACTCTTTTATAGGTCTATTATTTAAGTTTTGACATAATTCCACTTAATATACAGTATAATATTAGTTTCAGATATACAACAGAGTGATTCAACACTTCCATACAACACTCAGTGCTCATCACAGCGAGTGCACTCCTTCATCCCTATCAGCTATTCAAACCCCCCTCTCCCTGGTAACCAGCACCCACCCCTTCCTCTCTGGTAACCATCAGATTGTTCCATAGGTAAGAGTCTGTTTCTTGGTTTGCATCTCTCATTCTTCTCTTCCCTTTGCTTGTTTGTTTCCTTTCTTAAATTCTGCATGATTGAAATCATATGGTATATGTCTTTCTCTGACTTATTTCACGTAGCATAATACTCCCTAGCTCTATCTATTTAAGGGGCAAAAGATTTATGCGATCTGAAGAGAAACCAGAGTATCTAGCTCTATCTATTTAAATGTTGCAAATGGCAAAGTTTCATTCTTTTTGTGGCGGAGTAATATTAACTTTGTGTGTGCCCACACACACACACCACCTCTTTGTTAATCATTCATAAGTAATGGACACATGTGATATTGTAGATAACTGCTGCTATAAACACTGGGATGCATGTATCCCTTTGGAGTAGTATTTCTGTATTCCTTGGGTAAGTACCTAGTATTTCAATTGCTGGATTGTCGGTAGTTATATTTTTAACATTTGAGGAATCTCCATACTGTTTTCCACAGTGGCTACACCAGTCTGCATTCCCACCAACAGTGCAACACGGTTCCCTTTTATCTGCATCCTTGCTAACACCTGTTGTTTCTTCTGTTGTTGATTTTAGCCTTTGTGACATGTGTGAAGTGATAGGTCATTGTGGTGTTGATTTGCATTTCCCTGATGATCAGTGATGTTGGCCATGTTTTCATGTGTCTATTGGCTATGTCTTCTTTGAAAGAATGTCTATTCATGTCCTCTGACCATTTTTAATTGAATTATTCATTTTTTGGGTGTTGAGTTTGATTAAATTCTTTACAGATTTTGGATACTAACCCTTTATGAGATATATCATTTGCAAATTCTCCTATTCCACAGGTTGACTTTTAGTTTTGTTAACTGTTTTTTTTACATGTGCAGAAACATTTTTTGATGAAATCCCAATAGTTTCTTTTTGCTTTTGTTTCCCTTGCCTCAGAAGACATATCTAGAAAAAAGATGCTATGGCCTATGTCAAAGAAGTTACTGCCTGTGTTCTCCTCTAGGATTTTTACAGTTTCAGGTCTCACGTTTAGGCTTTTAATCCCTTTTGAATTTATTTCTGTGTATGGCATAAGAAAGTGGTCCAGTTTCCCCAACACTATTTGTTGAAGAACTTTTTCCCATTGGATATTCTTTCCTCTTTGTCAAAGATGAACTGACCATCAAGTTGTGGATTCATGTGCTTTCTTTTCTGTTCCATTGATGTGTTTCTTTTTGTTTGTTTAAAGTTTCTTTATTTAGGGGCGCCTGGGAGGCTCAGTCGGTTGAGCATCCAACTTCAGCTCAGGTCATGATCTCACAGTCTGTGAGTTCGAGCCCCGTGTTGGGCTCTGGGCTGACAGCTCGGAGCCTGGAGCCTGCTGTGGATTCTGTGTCTCCCTCTTTCTCTGCCCCTCCCCTGCTCATGTTCTGTCTCTCAAAAATAAATAAACGTTAAAAAAATTTTTTTAATAAAGTTTAATTATTCAGAGAGAGCATGCATGAGTGGGGAATAGGCAGAGAGAGGGAGAGAATACTGATAGCACAGAGCCCAATGAGGTGCTCGAACCCATAAACCAAACTGTGAGATCATGTCCTGAGCCAAAATCAAGAGTGAGATGCTTAACTGACTGAGCCACCAAGATACCCCTAAGTTTCTATTTTTGTGCCAGTATCATACTGTTTTGATCACTATACCTTTGTAATATAACTTGAAGTCTGGAATTAGGATGAGTCTAGCTTTGCTTTATTCAGGGTATTTTGTGGTTCCATACACATTTTAGGATTATTTGTTCTTGTTCCGCCATAAATGCTATTGGTATTCTGGTAGGGATTGCATTAATGTTACATTGCTTTGCTTTGGGTAGTATAGACATTTTAACAACATTTGTTGTGATCCATGAGTATGGAATGTCTTTCCATTTCCTTGAATCTTCAATTTCTTCCATCAGGGTTTTATATTTTTCAGACTGCAGGTCTTTCATCTCTTTGGTTAGGTTTACTCAGAGGCATCTTTCTGGTTTTGGTACAATTATAAATGGGGTTGATTCCTTAATTTCTTCTGCTGCTGCTTCATTATTGTTGCATAGAAATGCAACAAATTTCTGTGCATTGATTTTATACCTCGCAATTTTACTGAATTCATTTATCAGTTCTAGCAGTTTTTTGGTGCATTCTTCTAGGTTTTCTATATAGACTATCATGCCAACTGCAAATAACGACACAATTTGACTTCTTCCTTGCTGGTTTGGGTGCCTTTTATTTCTTTTTGTTGTCTGATTGCTAAGGCTAGCATGTCCAGTACTATGTTAAATAACAATGGTGAGAGTGGACATACCTGTCTTATTCCTGCCCATAGAGGAAAAGTTCTCAGGTTTTTTTCCCATTAAGGATGATGTTAGCTGTGGGTTTTTCATACACAGGCCTTTACTATATTGAGGCGTGTTTCTTCTAACCCTATCTCATTGAATGTCTTTATCATCAATGATTATATTTTGTCAAATGTTTTTTCTCCATCTATTGAAATGATCGATCATATGGTTCCTATCCTTCATTAACATGGGGTTT
The DNA here is from genome assembly GCA_028646485.1 of Cryptoprocta ferox. Classification (NCBI taxonomy): domain Eukaryota; kingdom Metazoa; phylum Chordata; class Mammalia; order Carnivora; family Eupleridae; genus Cryptoprocta; species Cryptoprocta ferox. The sequence goes on along the minus strand of CM053579.1, from coordinate 8,493,548 downwards.
CACACTGACTGATTTGTGAATACACCCTTTCAACCTGGGAACAAATCCCACTCAATTGTGGTGAATTATTTTTAACTGTATCATTGGATTCAGTTTGCTACTATTTTATTGAGAATTTTTGCATCCATCTTCATCAGGCATATTGGCCTGTCATTCTCTTTATTAGTGGAGTCATTATCTGGTTTTGGTATCAGAGTAATGATGGTCTCATAGAATCAATTTGGAAGCTTTCCTTCCTTTTCTATTTTTTGGAAAGGTTTGAGCAGAGTAAGTACTAACTCTTTTTTAGACATTTGGGAGAAATCACCTAAGCCATCTGGCCCTGGACTTTGTTTGTTGGTAGTTTTTTGATTACTGATTCCATTTCTTTGCTGGTTATCAGTCTGTTCAAGTTTTCTATTTCTTCCTGTTTCAGTTTTGGTAGTTTCTATGTTTCTAGGAATTATCCATTTCTTCCAAGTTGTCCAATTTGTTGGCATATAGTTTTCCCCAATATTCTCTTATAATTGTATTTCTCTGGTTTGGGTTGTTATATCCACACATTTGTAATTTTATTTATTTGGGTTCTTTTTTCTTTTTGGTAAATCTTGATAGAGGTTTATCAATTTTATTATTTTCTCAAAGAATAAGATCCTGGTTTCACTGATCTGTTGTATTGTTTCTGTATCATTTATTTCTGCTCTAATCTTTATTATTCCCTTCTTCTGCTGGCTTTTGGCTTTGTTGTCTTTCTAGCTCCTTTGGATGGAAGGTTAGGTTGTTTGAGATATTTCTTACTTCTTGATGTTGACCTGGATTACTATATACTTCCCTCCTATGACCACTTTGGCTGCATCACAAAGGTTTTGGACTGTCATGTTTTCATTTGTCTCCATGTATTTTTTAAAATTTCTTCTTTGATTTCCTGGTTGACCTATTCATTGTTTAGTACCAAGTTGTTTAATCTCCACGTATTTGTGTTCTTTCCAAATTTTTTTCTTGTGCTTGACTCCTGGTTTCATAGCATTGTGGTCAGAAAAGGTGCATGGCAAAGCAGACGAGTGGTTGCCTGTGGTGGGATGAAGACTGACTGCAGGCGGGCTCAGGGAACCCAGGGGGTTGGGTGATGATGGGAATGTTCCAAAACTAGATTGTGGTGATGGTTGCACAACTATAGAAAATACTAAAGCTCATCAAACCAAGCACATTACTTGGGTAAATTTTGTGGTATTTATACCTCAATAAAAGTGTTTTCTTAAACAAAAGTAAAAAGGAGGAAGGGAGGCGCATGGTAAGACTTCAATCTTTTTATAATTGTTGAGGCCTATTTTGTGACCTAATAGTTGATCCATTTTAGAGAATGTTTCGTGTGCACTTGAAAATAATGTGTATTCTGTTGTTTTAGGATGGAATATTCTGAATATATCTGTTAAAATCACCTGGTCCAATGTGTCATTCAAAGCCAATGTTTCCTTATTGATTTTCTGCCTAGATGATATGTCCACAGATGTAAGTGGGGTGTTAAAATCCCTCACTATTGGGGCACCTGGGTGGCTCAGTCGGTTAAGCGTTCAACTTCAGTTCAGGTCATGAACTCACAGTTCGTAGATTCGAGCCCCGCATCGGGCTCTGTGCTGACAGCTTGGAGCATGGAGCCCGCTTTGGATTCTGTGTCTCCCTCTCACTGCCCCTCCCCTGCTCGTGCTTGCTCGCTCTCTCTCTCTCTCTCTCTCTCTCTCTCAAAAATAAACATGAAAAAAAAATTTAAATCCCCTACTATTATTGTATTATTATCAAAGAGTTCCTTTATGTTAGTCATTGTTTATATATTTTGGTGCTCCCATGTTGGATGCATATCTACAATTGTTAATCTTACTGTTGGATTGTTCCACTTATTATATAGTGCCTTTTCTTGTCTCATTATAGTCTTTGTGTTAAAATCTATTTTGTCCAATATAAGTATTGCTACTCTGGCTTTCTTTTGACATCCATTTGCATGATAAATGTTTCTATGTCCCCTCACTTTCAATCTCAAGATGTCTTTAGGCCTAAAATGTGTCTCTTGTAGGCAGCATATAGATGGGTCTTGTTTTTTTTTTTTAATCTATTCTGACATCCTATGTCTTTTTAATGGAATGTTTAGTCCACTTACATTCAAAGTAATTACAGATTGATATGTAATCAGTGCATTTTATTACTTGTTTGGTCTTGTCTCTGGAGATTCCTCTGATCCTTTCTTGTCTTTGTCACTTTTGGTCTCTCCTTTGCACTCAGAGAGTCCCCTTTACAATTCTTGCATGGCTGGTTTAGTGGTCATGAACTCCTTTAGCTCTTGTCTGGAAAACTTCTCTCTCCTCCTATTCTGAAGAATAGCCTTGATGGATAGAGTATTCTTGGCTGCAGATTTTTCACATTCAGCACTTTGAATATATCATGTCAATCCCTCCCAGCTTGCCAAGTTTCTTTTGAAAAACCTCCAGCCATCCTTATGGGTCTTCCCTTGAAAGTTAAGGACTTTTGTCTTGCCTCTTTTAAAATGTTTTATCGGGCGCCTTGGTGGCTCAGTCGGTTAAGTGTCCAACTTCGGCTCAGGTCATGATCCCACGGTCCGTGAGTTCGAGCCCCACATTGGGCTCCGTGCTAACAGCTCAGAGCCTGGAGCCTGTCATTTCAGATTCTGTGTCTCCCTCTCTATCTCTGCCCCTCCCCTGCTCGTGTTCGGTCCCTCACGAAAATGAATAAACATTAAAAAAATTTTTTAAAGAAAAATAAAGAAAAGGAGAAAATTTTTTAAAGGGGGCATCACTGTGTTTTAGGAGGACTTCTATAAATGGTATTAACTGCTGAGACTGTAGTATCCAAAACGGAGATTTCACAAAGCAGGATATTTTGGACACAGTACTTCAGTCTGAATCTCTTCCAATATTTTCTGAATTAGACATTCTGAAAAAGTGAATTTGTCATTGATAAGTTACCCAGCAGAAAGCTTCTGTGTTCACAAACACTAGGAAAATAGGTCTACTAAGATATTTGTCTTAAGCCTATAAAAATAAGAAGCCATTATTAGTCTCTGCAACCAAGTATTTTCCAGGACCGTTTTTACTAATATGGGTAAAATGGTTCAAATGTAACCTTCAGAAAATCCAATTACTTGATCAGTAGACAACATCTATGTAGCTCCTATGAACCAGACTACACCTATGACTAAGGTGGTTGTTTTTCCTTAGACACACACACACATACACATACACACACACACACACACACACACACACAGAATGTACTGTCCTTATCCCACAATTATCCCCAGTACACATCATAGTTTTCTAGAAGTGAATTCTTCCTCTACTAGCTTTTTGGACTGAATAGTATTTATACTTTTAATCTGTTCTTATATAGTTTCTTTTTCTACCTTGAATATACATGACTATTTTTTTTTCAATGTGACCACAGAATTCCGTGGGTGAGAAGCCAAATCTCTTTATTTCTCTATAGCAGTCCATGGAACATAGCAGATGTACTATAAATGGCTCTTGAGTGAACAAGCAAAAGAACAAATGAGAGAAACCATCCTAATTACAATGACTCTTTCCTTCCATCTATGCCCATAAAGGATAATTACTGTTTCCCCATTTGAGTACTTTTTCTACTACTCTTTATTCTGTTCTGAGCCCAAAGAAACTAACCTATATGGATGGTTTCAACATGTGTCCTTGAGAACTTCAGGCTCGGCTTGGGTGGTGACAATCCCTGGCAAGGGGTCAGGGTGGAGAAGGGTTACTAATACAGAAGGATCCCTCCGATTCTGTCTGTATACAGTTATTCCAGACTCGCTGTGTCCCTCAACCAAACAGCTCTCACGCCCTTATTCTTGGGTTAATGCTTACGGGTATTAACAATTGCCAGTAGTGGTCCTGGGCTAATATACTGTCTTGTAGTGGTTTTCTTAACCCTGCACACACTTTATTAAAATCTCTTTGAATGACCTTTCTTTGGTTACACACCATCTGCTTACTACCCAAACTGACTGGTACAGTGTGCCATAATGTCTTTATGGACCTGAAATATACATACAACAAAATGCACATTTAAATATTGGCAAATGTGCACAACCACATATATGACCATCAAAACAGATTTCTCACACACTGTTCTCATTTCTAAACCCATAGAGGCGTTAGGTGTGTTCTTAAACTTCATATAAAAGTACCTATAGTAAGTACTATTTTCAGTCTACTTCTGTTCAATAAAATGTTTTTAAGATGGATCCAGTGTTTTTTATTGCTAAGTAGCAATCCACTGTTTGACTCTCGAACATGTCATAACTCATTATCCAAACAAACATCTGGGTTATTTTCAATTTTCGCTATTGTCAAACTCTTCTCTAATCACTTTCATTTCTCTTGGCTGAATACCTGTAACCAGAATCCCTAGGTCATAAAGTAGTTCTATAGTTAGTCTCTTTAGAAACTACCAAGGAATGTTTGCACAGTCCTCCCTTTGTACAATCTCACAAACAACATATGAGCACTTCGATTTCTCCACATCCTTTCCACCACTTGGTTTGAAAGTCTTTTTAATGTTTGTGATTTTAGAAGGCACAGAGTCCTCTCATTGTGGGTTTAACTCCCATCTCTCTAATAATGTCGAGCACATTTGCACATACTTATGCACCATGTACATATTTTCTTCAGTAAAATGAAATTTCGCATCTTTTGTCAGTTTCTGAGGTTTTCTTATTATTGGCTTTTTGAAATTCTTTATACATTCGAGATACATCCTTCATCAGATACATCTACCACAAATGTTTCATCCCAGCCTATGGTCTGTCTTTTTCATTTACAAATATTGCCTTTTGATGAACAAAAGGATTTAACTTTGATGATGTCCAATTTATCAATTTTTCATTCTGGTTAATGCATTCTCAGTCCTATGAAATATTTTCAATACCAAGCTTCTCAAGATTGATAGGAATAAAGATTAAGTTGAATACTTATGTTTTCTTCTGTAAAATCTGTAGTTTTAGCTTTTAATTTAGATCCCTGGTGTATCATAAATAAAATTTTTCTTAGTAGAAGAGTGGTCAAGCTTCATATTTCTCTGTATAAATATCCATTCAGTTTGGCATAATTTGTTGAAAAATCTAAACCTTCCCCTGTGAATTGCCTCCATGCATTTATCAAAAATCTATTTATTGCATACATATGAATATATTTGGGATGAATTTGGTCTCCTGATGTATTACTCTAGTCCTAGGCTAACACAAGACTGTCCTATATTATGTAGCTTTACAGTAAATACTGAAATCAGGTAGTGTGATTCTATTAAGCGTAGACAATTTTTTCAAGATTGCTTTGACCATTTGATCTTTCATTTTCACATAAACATTAAAACCACCTGGTCAATCTCTACCCATGGGCTTTTTGTTATTTTGCGTGGAATTACATTAAATCTATGGATTTACTTTGTGGGAAAATTAACATCTTAGCAGTTTTAATTTTTTTAACGCTTATCTATTTTTGAGAGAGAGCGAGAGAGTGAGAGAGTGAGAGAGCAAGCGAGCGAGCGAGCGAGCGAGAGAGAGAAAGAGCATGCAAGGGAGCGAGAGAGAGCGTGCGCATGAGGCGGGGCGGGGAAGGGGAGAGAGGGCGACATAGAATCTGAAGCAGGCTCCAGGCTTCTGTTTTTAAGATGGACCTGCGCTGTCAGCACAGGGCCTGACATGGGACTCTAACTCATGAACTGTGAGATCATGACTTAAGCTGAAGTCGGACACTTAACCAATTGAGCAACCCAGGCATCACTTAAGCAGTGTTAGATATTCTTTTCCACGAACACAGAATTCTCCATTAACTTAGGTCTTCTCTAACCAATTACTTCTCTCGCCCAGATCAATATACAGATCTTACATGTCTTTTGAGTTTGTTCCTTTTTTTTTAATACTATTGTCAATGCCATATAATTTCTTAAGTTTCATTTTCCAATTGCTTTTTGCTAGTATAACTAAATACAATTGATTTTGGTTTTTTAAGTTTTTATTTATTTATTTTGAGAGACAGAAAGCACGAGAGGGAAGGGGCAGAGAGAGAGAATCTGAAGCAGGCTCTGCACTACCAGTGAGGAGCCTGATGCGGGATTTGAGCCCACGAACCACAAGATCATGACCTGAGCTGAAGTCGGATGCTTAACTGACTGGGCCACCCAGGCGCCCCAATATAATTGGTTTTCTATACTGACACAGTATCTTGCCAACCAGCTAAATATTAGTTTCAATCCTTTTTATGGTGCATCCTTTATTTTTTAATATCAACAATCCTGCCATCTTTATAAAGATTGTTTTTGTTTTTCCATTCTATTATGTATGTCTTTTATTCCTCTTTATTACTACATTGGTTATGGATTCCAGAACAAATTTTAATAAAAAAGTAGACATCCAAGTATTCCCGAATTTGGAGGGAAATGTTCTATATATGAGCTGTAGGAATTGTTTATATATAACCAATTAATCAAATTCAGATTACTACGACTTTCTGTTAACAGTTTTAACATGAATATATGTTAAAGCACACCAGGAGTAGCTTTGTTTTGTATATACGGAGATCTAATCGTTTTAATCTAATCTCTTCTATTATGATGGTAAACAACATTGATTGAAAATTTTTAAAATGCAGACATATGTTCACATGTGTGTCTGTATGTATATACATGTATATACATATATATTTCCTAGCTCTATTAAGAGGGTCTAGGAGGGGTGCCTGGGGGGCTCTTGTCAGTTAAGCGTCCAACTTTGGCTCAAGTCATGATCTCGTGGTTCATGAGTTCAAGCCCTACATCAGGCTCTCTGCTATCAGCCAAAGCCCACTTCAAATCCTCTGTCCCCCTCTCCCTCTGCCCCTCCCCCACTCATGCTCTCTCACTCATAGGCAAACATTAAAAAAAAAAAATAAAGGGGGTCTAGGAGCAGTAACATTTCAGTAGTAATCAGCACATCTAGTTGTTGGTGTTTTTGTTACATTCTCTACCAAAAGGAAGCAGACATCCTTGTAAAAATAGCTGATTCCAGACCTGAGGCAAAGTACCTACAAGATGAACTTGAAATATCTGGAGGCTCCTTAAAATAAGGGAAATGCTCTCAAGGAGATAAAATTCAATCTAAAAGGGCTAGTGGGAACTAGCTAGACTGGTAGTAATTTCAACATAAAATAATGACATTAGCAGATATGGCCCATGGAACAAGTTATTAATCTAGGTTTCCATACTTATACTAATAAATGTATGAATAACTTTTAATCATGTAACTCATCCAGAAAAGTTCACTATCATTTCTGCAAAAAATGGGTGGCCTGAGTCTTACCATGATTAAACAACGGAAAGACCCAGGTCAAAGGAAAACTGTGTGAGACACATGAACTACTCCAGATTGAAAAACTCTAAAAGCATGTGACAACGAAATGTTTTTAAGATGTTGGATTATACTCAGGTAAAACATTGCCGAGACAGTTGGCAAAATCTAAATGAGGTCTTCATTCACAGATTGTGAGAGGGTGCTATCAATTTTACTGTCTTAATTTGAATCACTAATGGGCCATGTTAGGCGGCACCCTTGTTCTGAGGCAATGCACGCTGAAATTTTTAGTGGTTCCAATTTATTCTTAAATGATTCAGAGACAAGTTGTATGTGTGTATTCAAACACAATAAAGAGCACGACAGACGGAGCAGGGGGTAGAACAAATAGGGTAAAATGCTGAAAGGGGGCAGAACTGGAAGAATCTTCATGAAGGCTCTCTGTGGGATTTTTATACTGGTCTCTCAACATTATTTCAATTACTTCAAAATTAAAACACCGAGAAATAAAAACGCATCTATCGTAGAGAACACGGTGGTGGGTGTTACAGGAGGTTTAAGCGATTAGGCAACTGCTCAAGAAATTGGTTGGCATGGGGACAAGCCTGCATGAGAAGGAAGTTCCTCAGAGGAGGAGATGGGCCGTGGCAAGGGGGCGGCCACTGAAAAGGGGAGGAGGGTGAGGGAAGTACCAGGAGAGAAGGGGGTCACAGAGACCTCACACGGCTAGACGATGTTGGTCAGCAGGAGAAGAAGGCATCTCTGGGTCGGACAGCTTTGAAGGGTCGTTGCACCTTGGAGGTCTTACAGCTACAGTGTTGTACCCTGATCAGTAAAACCTATCAGATGAGGTTTCATGGGGTCCGCAGAGGACGAAGGCCCTCCATTACTAAATAAATAAATAAAGGTGCTTATTTAGGCTATTCAAGATACAATTCCATGTGTCAACATCTGAGTTTGGAGCCAGCAATCTTTCAAGCTCGCTGGTCTCAGCCTGGATGAAGAAATAAACAATCTATGGGCCAATATACAGGTTCCATCTTTAGCTTATTTAGACAACAGATATTCCTTTTGTTACAGACTCTGCCTTTCATCGGTTTCCTCGGTTGTTTCATGTTTGATGTAACTTGCTATTTGTTCTCCAGCAGTCTTTTTTTTATTTTTTATTTCTGCTCTTCCTTTTGTGCCACCTTTTGGGTGAATCCAATGTTTTTAGTCTTTTATTTCACGCCGTCGCATTTTAAACTAAACCACTTTGTTGTTTTTAAGTGTTTTCTCTATGACAAGAAGCTTAGGTCTCATGTTGTTCAAATTCACATCAATGTTACAGCAAGAGGGGCGCCTGGGTGGCTCAGTCGGGCCAGCATTCGACTCTCGATTTAGCTCCAGTCTTGATCTCCAGGTTTGAGAGTTGAAGCCCACATGGAGCCCCTTGCTGACCCTGTTGACCCCACCTGGGGTTCGCTCTCTGCCCCTCCCCTGCTCACATTCTCATTCTCTCTCTCAAAATAAGTAACTTGAAAAAAGTTTATAATGTTACAACAGGAAAATTTCACACGCCACATTTTTGGTGCTAGCGTTGCCATATTTACATTACACATGCAACAAATTCTATAATATAAGGTTATTATTCTTGCTTTGAAGAAACCATCATCTTACAAAGAAATTAGGAAAAACTATGAATGCTTCTTCTATATCCTTACATATCTATCTTTTCTGGTGATCTTCATTCCTTCCTGTAGATCTTAGTAACTATTTGGTGTCATTTCCTTTCACACTTCTCTGTTATTTATCCAACAGTGTTCCAATTTCTCTCTTGTTTTGAAGGGCATTTCCAACGGATATCAAATGCAAGCTTGACAGGGAAGCCTCTCTCCCTCCCCTCAGTATTAAAAGATTTCACTGTCGGGGCACCTGGGTGGCTCAGTCGGTTGGGCATCTGACCAGCTCAGGTCATGATCTCATGGTTTGTGAGTTCAAGCCCCACATCAGGGCTCTCTGCTGTCAGTGCAGAACCGGCCTGGGATCCTCTGTCCCCCCATCCCCACCCAGCCCCTCCTCTGCTCACACGCTCTCTCACTCTCAAAAATAAACATTTAAAACAATTATAAAAGAAAAGATTTCACCACCTTCTGACCTCTGTTCTTTCTGGCCAGTATTTATTCAAATATTCCTTCCACCCACATTACATATAATTAGGCCACTAGATATTGTCCCCCCAAATCAGTGAGTGTCTGTCCATGGCTTCTAAATCTTGTTTTTAAAAACTGGATAATTTCTACTGATCAGTGTTCAAGTTCACTTCTTTTTTCTGTAGTCTACAAAGAGTGGTTAAAGTCTCTCCAGTGATTTAGCATTTTAGATACTATTATTTTCAACACCATATTTTCTATTTGGTTCTTTTGTGTATCTTCCTTTTCACTGCTAAGATTCTCTACCTAGTCACACATTGTGATTTTTTCCTTTAACATCCTTACCCGCTTATTCTAATATGTGGGTCTCTTTTAACCATGTTTTTAAAATTAGTGTAACATTTTCTTTCATCATGTGTCTCCTAATTTTTATTTAGGGAGGGCACTGTGGGTGATCACTGTAGTCTCAAATATATCTCCTTCCTTTAAAAGATATCAGGTATGTTGGTAGACAGTTATGTCCAGTAATTCTCAGCATAGTATCAAGTCTGGTGTCACCATTCAATGCCCATCTACACATTAGGCAATTTTCTTTAAAGCCTGTGTGTCCTTGCCTTGCACGTGTGTATCCTAGTCCTTGGCCAAAGATACACCATGAATCATGTCACCAACTTCTAAGACCCTTCCTCTATATAGTTACCAGTTTCCCAATAGTCCTGCGACTACTGTAAAACATCCCTCTCAATATTTGCTCTTAGAACAGTTGAGCATTTCCTAAAGGTTTGTGAAAATTCTCTCTAGATCAGATCTCATCACAAGAGATTTAAGTCTAAAGACTAGTTCTATCATTTTATTGCTATATGGTTTGGGGGCAATTTACTGAATCCCAATTGCCCCATCTGAAAAATGAGGATAACACCATTTATCTCTTAGATCTCTCAAAGATATTCTAAAATGTATCAATATGTGTAGGACAGTGCCTGACCCAGAAAAGTGGTTAATACGTGGTAGCATTAATAACAGTAATAGCAGCAGCATTATCATTCATAAAATGGCCCAGGGACCTTAAACGTGGTTCTTAGCTACAACCTATAATATAAAATCTAATGTTTTTCTCGATATGGAAATTAAATTTAACCTTAAAATTCCTGATTCTCTTGCACATGGTCACTTATTTTTGATTCGAACGTACATGACTCACCTCTTGACAGTCAACCTACCTACCTACCCAGCACCACACAGGCGGACCGTGGCCCCCCCGGGACAGAGGGGGAGACAGGCAAGCACCACCATCTGTGTCTAGAACATTCTCAGGCTGCAGCCCAGATTCCAGACACTGGGACACCGCAGGGCACGTGCCCACCTCCCGGTTACGCAGAGAGGGGCTCTGGGCGGAGTCAGGGACTCTGAGGAACTAGCCCAAGGTTCATTTATCTGCCCCAGCCGGCACGTCCCCCCTCACGACGAAGTGTGAGGAATGAGGCAGGGACGTGTTTTTATGTTCACACCTAAGGGGTAGGAATATAGAAACGGGTGAGGGGAGGCAACAGGGCAAGACCCCAGCTGGGTACCAGCAGTCCCCGGCCCTGGGACGTGGAGAAGGGGGGACAAAACCTCAACACTGGTCCTGCTCTTCTCATCCCCTTACTGCTCACAGAACGTGAAAATGTTTCAAATAGAATTCCTGACCCTCAATATACCTTCTCTTAAAATACAGACATTATCAATAACTTTCTTAATAGGTAGACATTCACAGGTAGACAAAGACAAGCTTTGAATTCGGCCAGGTCTCTGGTCATGGATATATTTAAAATATGTTCAATATTTAAGCTTAGTTCATACTCCAAATTTGCCCAGAAAGCATCAGATAAAAATGTGAATAAGAAAGGAACACATCTATATAGGACTCACAACATTTAAAATGCACGGAAACCAATTTGTAATTTTGGTAAACATTTTAAATAGAACTATCAATGGCAAATTAATATTACCATGACATGTGCTTAAAAATAAGTAGGTTGGGGCACCTGGGTGGCTCAGTCGGTCAGGTGACCGACTTCGGCTCAGGTCATGATCTTGCTGCTTGTGGGTTTGAGTCCCACGTCAGGCTGTATGCTGACAGCTCAGAGCCTGGAGTCTGCTTCCGATTCTGTGTGTGTGTGTCTCTCTCTGTCCCTCCCCTGGCTTGCAGGCTGTCTCTCTCTCTCTCTCTCTCTCTCAAAAATAAACAAACATTAAAAAACATTTTTTTAAATAAGTAGGCCAGAGGATTCTTGTTTGGTAGCTACAGATTGTTTTTTTTTTAATTTTTCTTTAATGTTTATGTTTTGAGACAGAGAGAGAGAGAGAAAGAGAAAGGGAGGGGGGGAGGGGCAGAGAGAGGGGAGACAGAATCGGAAGCAGGCTCCAGGCTCTGAGCTGTCCGCACAGAGCCCAATGTGGGGCTCAAACCCACAGACTGTGAGATCATGACCTGAGCCAAAGTCAGACACTTAACTCACTGAGCCACCCAGGCACTCCTGGTAGCTACACCTTTCTATAAACATCAGTTCTTCTGTCAAGTTTAATATTGATTTATAAATCTAAGTACATTTGGCTGTGACCTTAGCCTCTCTGGTTCATGATATAAACAGGAAATTTAGATTTTAGGTCAAAGGAGACATACTTCTTTTTGAGGATGTTCTCATGGAAATGAGAGAAATCCCTGAAATTTTCAATATAAGTTCTCTTATAACCTTGGTATCTTTCTTATGGTGTATGATTTACAAGGTAGTTTCTAGACAGAGAACTTAACTATTCTCCACTGCCACATTTCCTATCATAACTTCTGAGGATTAAGCTAAAATTGTTTAGCTCTTTTGATTAGGTTGTATTTATCATGGAAATCTAAATCTGTCAGATCATTATTTCGAACAAATTCATACTCACTCTTTTCCCAGCCGTACTCATGATTTGAAATAACCTTCATGTACCACACTATGAATTTCATGTGACACCCTTTGAAATCCCTACTAAATTTTAATGAAGGATACAGAGCCAGACAGCAAGAGAAACTGTATGCCTACATAAATCATGAATGGAGTTGGGAGAGGGACAGTGAAACAATGACCCGAAGTAGAATTTCATGAATTACTTCTCCCGTAAAACACCAACTTACACTTGCATAGTAATGCGAAGCCTGAAATCATTACTACGGTATTGATTTCAAGTCACTAGAAATGACATAGAATGATATCTTTTAAAAACAATATAATGAAAATACTGATTTGTCTGTGGGCATTTATTTTAAGGTGCAAAAAATACTGACATAATTTTTTAAGTGTGCACATATGTATTAAACACATCATTTAAGTTGATTTTTCCATGATCATTTTGAGTTTTCAGGAATTTGCAAGAGTAATATGGAGAATAGGGATTTCCTGATTCTCAAAATTCCATAATTCTGAATTAAATGTAAAGGAGAGCAAAAAAAAAGTGTCAAACTCACTTCTTAAACTATCAGTGCCTAACACGCTGTTATAAGGGACAAGGTAACTGTTCCCGGAATTAGAGAACTGAGGCCACCTCCCTGGTGAGTGGCTTTGCCCTGGGAATGAAGTCCTTCATCCAGAACTTGACTCTGCCTGAGGACGGGGTTGTATTTTCACATTATGGTCTCTCGCAGGCAACAAGTTATCATTTAGTGAATTCTGATTACACAGCTATCGTTGGCATCCTCATGGGCTGAAAGGAAGCACCACACTAGAACTAAGTTCATCAGATGCAGAAAAGTGCACAATCCGGAAAAGACATCTTCAATTTCATGTAAAGTTTTTTCATTGTCTGTACCTTGGCACCCACACACCGTGGTGCTCTGACACCAGAAACTAAAGGAGGTCACTTATGACATCCTGACAGTGAGTGAGTACTGAACAAGGCATTTCAGTAGTTAAAATTGTATCTTGCCCCAGCCTTTGCTATTTCCATGATAAAGAAGTATTGATTAGGGCATTTTTATATCAGATTATTCTAATCATAAAAAATACCTTTCAAGCAATCAGAGGTCTTCCCAACTGCATCCTTAAAATAGCCACTACGGGTTAAGAAAGAAAATTTACTGGGGCGCCTGGGTGGCTTAATCAGTTAAGCCTCTAACTTCAGCTCAGGTCAGGATCTCATGATTCGTGAGTTCGAGCCCTGCATCGGGCTCTGGGCTTACAGCTCGGAGCCTGGAGCCTGCTTCAGATTCTGTGTCTCCCTCTCTCTGCCCCTCCCCTGCTCACACTCTGTCTGTCTCTCTGTCTCTCTCTCTCTGCCCCCCCACTTGCGCTCTGTCTCTCTAAGATAAACATGAATATAAATAAATAAAAAGAAAGAAAATTTACTGGTTTGCTGTCGAAGCCAAATATACATTTAAACATGCTGAGATGTTGGGGCCCTGGGATGGCTCAGTCGGTTGAGTGTCTGACTCTGGTCTTCAGCTCAAGTCATGATCCCAGGGTCATGGATCACGCCTCATGTCAGGCTCTGTGCTGAGCGTAGAGCCCATTTAAGATTCTCTCTCTCCCTCTGCCCCTCTCCCTGCTCATGCTCTCTAAAATAAACAAAAAAACATACTGAAATTTTTTTTCAATTTTTACTTTAAATAAATATACATTTATTAGAGGTATTTCATTGCCATTGAGTCATGTCATTTCCATCAAAAGCCATACTTTGCTACGTATATTAAAATCAATTACCTCCACTACCACTTATTATTATTGCTTTTTTATTATCAACACTAAGTTTAAATAATAATTGAAGGATTTTTTTTATATTTGTAGTGATTCATTAATAATTCACAAAGGAAATGCAAATGTTATGAGTTAAATGTTAAGCACAAAAAGAATACACTTGTCAAATATACAAGATTAGAAGATCCAAAATTCTCAGCAAATCAATTTCAAGAGTCTATTACACTGGCATTTAGGCACATGGTACACAACAGTTCTGGCTGCTTAAGACAGTAAAATACGATTATTAATCCATCAGAGTACCAATAAGGTTTGACAAATGACTATATGAGGCAGCCTTTTCTAACAACTTGGGCCCAAAGAAGCGAATTGTTGAGAAATCATTTCCTTTCTCATTCCTTGTTTGTTGGGAGAATAAAAGACCCAAAAATGCACTTTCAGAACTTCAATGTGAGTAAATATTACCAAAAACAAAAATATATATATATGAAACTCGGTTACATTTCAAAAGGCTCATGGTACAATCAAGTCACGTATTTTATTATTCTCTGTCACAGGGTAGTATAATCCATTTGTCTGAGAAAGGGTCTGATATAATAAAAAGTGCCTGAAATTTGAGATCAAATACAGTTGACCCCTGAACAATGTGTAGGCTAGAGACACTGAACCCCACACAATCTAAAATCTGTGCCAAATTGGGGTGCCTGGGTGGCTCAGTCGGTTAAGCGGCCGACTTCGGCTCAGGCCATGATCTCGCGGCTCATGAATTCGAGCCCCACGTCTGACAGCTCAGAGCCTGGAGCCTGCTTCAGATTCTGTGTCTCCCTCTCTCTCTGCCCCTCCCCTGCTCTTTCTCTGTCTCTCTGTCTTTCAAAAATAAATAAATGTTAAAAAAAGTAAAAATAAAAATAAAATCTGTGCCTAACTTTTGATTTCCCAAAAACTTAACCACAGATGGCCTACTTTGCCCTGAAACCTTCCCAATAGCACAAATAGTAGATTAACCTATGTTTTGTATGTTACACGTATTATATATTATATTCTTAGAATAAATTAAGTTAGAAAAATTTAAGAAACTCATAAGAGAAAAGACATTTAAGATACTCTCCTGTTTTTATGAAAAAAATTTCTCAGTAAGTGGATCCATGCAGTTCAAATATATCATTCAAGTGTCAACTGTACATGTAAGTTTTATCTATAGGTTTGTAACTTACTAACTAAAACATCAGACATCTTAAAATTGCTGAGCCTCATGCCATGTAAAATGAGGATATCTTATTAATATGAAGATTACAGAAGACACAAAAATAACCTAGCACAGTATTTAGCACACATAGTTGGAATATAACATACAGTTATTTCCTTTATCCCTTTCCGCTTTTGATATGTATGGACGAATGCTCAATGGATCATGCAGTAGATCTTGAGAAGACATCTTAAATCCTGTAAAAATGTAATTATGTTCTATGAGATGCATAGTGCTTCAATATTTGCAGATCAATGTGATACATCATAGTAACAAGAGGAAAGATTAAAACCATATGATCATATAAATAGATGCAGAAAAAGCATTCCACAAAATATTTGTTCATGATCAAAACACTCAAAAGTAGGGTTAGAGGGAACATACCTCAAATATAACAAAGGCCATATATGAAAAACCCACAACTATCCTCCTACTCAACAGTGAAAAACAAAGATGTTCCTCTCAGATCAGGAACAAGACAAAAGATGTCCACTTGAAAACCTTTTATTCAACATAGTACTAAAAGTCCTAGCTGCATCAATCAGACAAGAAAAAGAAACAGAAGACCTCCAAGTTTGTAAGGAGGAATGAAATCCATCACTCTCTGCAGACGCAATGTCGCTATACATAGAAAACCTTAAAGACTCCACCCAAAAACTACTGGGGCTGATGAATGAATTCAGTAAAGTTGTAGTATACAAAATTAATATACAGAAATCTGTTGCATTCTTATACACTAATGACAAAGCAGCAGAAAGAGAAATTAAGAAAACAATCCCACTTACAACTGCACCAAAAAGAATCTGAGTAAACTTAACCAAGGAGGTCAAAGACTTGTGCTCTGAAAACCAGAAGACACTGATGAAAGAAACTGAAGATGACAAACAAATTGGAAAATAAACCTTGCTCATGGATGGGAAGAATTAATATCATTAAGATATCCATACTACTCAAAGCAACCTATAGGATCTATGAAAGCCCTATCAAAGTACCAGTAGCATTTTCCACAGAAGTAGAACAAATAATCCTAAAATTTGTATGGAACCACAAAGGACCTCAAATAGCCAAAGCAATCGTGAAATAGAACAAAACTGGAGGGATCACAATTCCAGATTTTAAACTACACTGGGAGGCAGTAATAATCCAAACAGTACGGAACTGGCACAAAGATACACACATAGATCAGTGGAAGAAAATAGAGAGTTCAGTAACAAACCCACATGTGTACGTGGTTATTTAATCTACAACAAAGGAAGCAAAAAATATATATATAATGGGGAAAAGATGCCCTTTCCAACAAATGGTGTTGGGAAAACCAGATGGCTACCTGCATACGAATGAAACTTTCTTACATCATATACAAAATATGAATAAGACCATTTTCTTACATCATAGACAAAAATAAACTGAAAATGGATGAAAGACCCTAAACATGAGACCTGAAACCAGAAAATTTCTCACAGAAAACACAGGAAGTAATCTCCCGGACAATGGCCTTAGTAACATAATTATGCATAGGTCTCCTCCGGCAATGGGGAAAAAATAACCCATTTGAACTACACCGCAGTGAAACCTTCTGCACAGGAAAGGAAACCATCAAGAAAACAAAACGGCAACCTAAGGAATGGAAGACGATATTTGCAATATATCTGGTGAGAGATTAATATCCAAAATATATAAAGAACTCCTATAACTCAACACCAAAAACAAACGATCTGATCTTTAAAAAGGGGCAGAGCTCGTCTTCCTTTTATCCACAATCATGGTGTGTGTGATGGACTGTCCCTTGCCATGCCGTCTCAAGACTTTCAGGATCAAGCAGTTCCTAGCCAAGAAACAAAAGCGGAATTGTCCCATCCCCCAGTGGATTTGGATGAAAACTGGTAACAAAATCAGGTGCAACTCTGAGACATGGGACAAGAACCAAGCTGGGTCTATAAGGGGGTCACATGAGATGGCACACAAATTTATGCTCCATGAAGGTCACTTGCTCGCATCACATCACTCCATAAACATCACTACTACCTGACAATAGACACGTTTTATCAGGGAAATGATTTTTCTGTTACTATGCTTCTGCACCAGTAGGCTGGTTCACTAATAAGTAAGTGAGACCTTTTGCTTGAAAATATATAAATAAAATAAAGAAATAAGTAAAATCGGCAAAGGACCTAAATAGACATTTTTCCAAAGAAGACATAAAGAAGGCCAACAGACACAAAAAGGTGCTCAACATCACTCATCATCAGGGAAATGCAAATCAAAATCACAATGAGATATCACCTTATACCCGTCAGAATACTTTGCACAAAAAGAAATAGGGCACTTGTTGGGATGAGCACTGGGTGTTATATGTAAGTGATGAATCACTGGGTTCTACTTCTGAAACCAATACCACACTATCTGTTAACTAACTTGAATTTAAATAAATACCTTTAAAATAGAAGAAGAAATAAGTGTTGGGGCACCTGGGTGGCTCAGTTGAGTGACTCTTGATTTTGGCTCAGGTCATGATCCCAGGGTCATGGGATCAAGCCCCATATTGGGCTCTGTGCTAAGCTTAGAACTCTCTCTCCCTTTCCCTCTCACCCCATTCTCTCTCTAAAATAAATAAAAATTAAGAAGAAATAACGAGTGTTGGTGAGGATGTGGAGAATAGGGAATCCTCCTGCACTTTTGGTGGGAATGAATTTTAAATTGGTGCAACCACTGTGGAAAACAGCAAGAAAGTTTCCCCAAAAATTAAAAATAGAAATCGCTATGATCTAGTAATTCCACTACTGAGGGTTTACAAAAAAAAAACCCAAGCACTAATTCAAAAAGATGTATGCACCACTATGTTTAATGCAGCATTACTTACAATAACCAAGAAATGGAAGCAACCCAAGTGTTGGTCAACAGATGAATGGCCAAAGAAGAAGTGACACGTACACACCCACACACACGCTGGAATACTGCTCAGCCATAAAAAAGAATGAGATCTTGCCATCTGCAGCAACATGAATGGACCAAGAAGGTATTAAGTGAAATGAGTCAAAGACAAATACCATGTGATTTCACTTATATATGAAATCTGAAACAACAAACAAACAAAAAACAAAACACAAACTCTTAATTATAGAGAACCAGTTGTTGCCAGAGGAGAGACGGGGAGGGACTAGGGGGCATGATAGATAAAGGAGATTAAGAGGTACAAATTTCTGCCTATAAAATAAGTAAGTCATGGAGATGAAAAGTAGAGCATAAGGCATAGAGTCAATAATATTATAATAATGTTGCATTGTAACAGATGGGGACTACGTTTATCATGGTGAGAATTATTGCATAGAATTTCGAATCAATATAGTGTACACCTAAAACTAACATAATGTTGTATGTCAATTATCCTTCAATGATATAAATAATAAATTACATAAATATCTCCTTCAAAATGCATAGCCTTCCTGGAAAACATACTAAGCTTTGTCTTTATGTGTTGGCATGGTCTATCGTGATTCTTGCTCTTGTAGGCATCTATATATTCTCCTGGGGGCGTTATTGCAGCCATGCTTTCCATGGTCGGCTAACCATCCTTTTTGCCCGTGTGTCATATAATTCAACTGTAAAAACGAACACAGAAAACTTTCTGAAACTCTCGAATATATCACAATACATCTATCTTGAGAAGACACTGCTCTTCTAGTGTGAATTTGATTTAAAAGTGAAAAGAGTACAATCGTTAATCATTTGTTCATGTTTGCAATGTGGAGAAAATCTCATTGCCTAATTTCTACAATGAGGAGAATTATCACAGACACAGATTTTTGGCCTAATAAGCTAATAAGAAATAATTTGTATTCTAGTAATTAGTGTTGCTTTGAGACCACACAATGACTTTGTCTTTTTCGTTTTGAGAAAATCACTTCTATGCATAATTTTTGTATGCTTTCAAATTAAAGTCAACCCATTCCAACTAAAATATTACTAATCTTATTTTTTCCCTAACCCAAGTGTACTTCAAACTGCAATAGGCAATAATGAAAGTACAATTAGATATGTGTAGGAGAATCCAGAGATCTACTTTTTTAAGGACTCATTGGTAATTAAATGTTTTATTTACATTTATCTTTTCTTAAAAAGAGTCACAGTGACGAAAAGCTTATTGTGGTTGATTATTAATACTGCAAATGAATGATTAAAACAATCATACATTTAAATATCACTGAATAGTACACAAGACTTTTGTACATAGTGTTGCTATTTTGTTCCGGCAGTACAAGTAAATGTGAAATTTGTAACAATATCCATATTAGGTTACAGGAGCACAGACTTGAAGATGGCTTGCTATTGTTTTCAAAATAAAGTACGGATGTATGGTCATTGCATAAGAGACCACTTTCCACCATGGAACATGCACTTTCTGGCTTTGTATCCTTATCCATGCTCTTTCCTCTACTCGAAACAAGGTTGCCAATGCTTGTTTCAATCAGCCAAGAGAGCATCAAGGTAAGCTCCCATGGAAAGCATCGCCTTCCTCACCTATCAGTTCCACAAAAGCATTTAAGTGACTGCTTCGAACTTTTCATAGCACTTTGTCACAGTTCTTACGGCACCTTATCAAGATAGAGCACGTGTTTCTTGCCAGTATTGCGGCGCTATCTCGGTTCCCTACTTCATCCTCATACCGCAGTAACCAGAGCGATATTTGAAAATCCAGATATGATCGTGTTACTTCCTGCTGAAAACCTCTGATAATCAAAAAATCTTTTAACTCTCTCCTCACTCTCTGTTCTTCAGCCCCATTTGCCCTCTTTCCATTCCTCATAATCAGGAAATTCTTAACCACCTCAAGAACTTAAGGCATACAAAGCCTCTAAAAAGGGGGGGGGGGAACAAAATGGAAGGAAACGGAGTATCTAATATCTTTAGAACCGTTATATCAACATTGGACTTATTGGAGCCATTTGTTTTGTCCTTTAAATGCACTTAATCAAAAATGACAGAGCCCATTAACTGAAATTTAATGGAAACCATATTCAATGAACATTTTCTTTTTTCGATCGAACCCAAGCTCTGACGGCTGCACTAAATTAGAGGGCCAGGGCCCAAATGGTGGGGGTGGGAAGCACATAGAGGGAGTCAAAAGAAAGAAGAATCTAGATGTACCTGGGGACTTGGCAGGTTATCCATGCAGGAATGCAGGATCTCAGACACAGGTGAACGAGGTAGCAATCCACTGTTTCGGGCTCACGGTCAAGGTAACAACAGGATATCTGGATGAGATGGTAAATATGTGTGATTAGCACTGCTTCTACTCCTCCCTCCAGTGCCAAAAAAGTTGTTACTGACAGATACTGTGTTGAGAGGAGCTCAGACATGGTCTCAAGAGTTGTCACAAACCACTACCCGAGATGATAGTATTACCAACTGAACATCATTGTATTCAAGATTAAACCTATTGACATCCTGTTTACAAATATAGGAGCTGAATCAACGGACATGGATCAAAATAACCAAGTTTCATAAAAAGAACATTTGATTTCACAGGCCAAGAATGAGGCAAGGACGGATACCTTCTTTCCATGTCCTCCTGTTTGCCCTACTGCTATTGACCTTAATGTCCCCACCACCCTTTCTAATTGTGACATCTATAATTCCTCTTTCTATACTGGCTGACCCACTTGTGGTTTCTTTCACAGATACTGTATTATCAAGGCCAGGCTGCAATCCTATCCCATAATCCAGACAATGGCCGTGTTTACCTATATGCCTAACTGATGCCTCATTTGAACATAATATTTTCATAAAATATATTTTTCACATTGAACTAGAGTCTTTAAAAATCAGTGTTTTGACACTGGCATAGTGTGTTGGGGATTGATGCTTCATCCGAGAATAAAAGAACAGTCAAATACATCTAAAAATCTCTATAGAAAGCTAGTTTATGGAATTTGAAACCATTTCACATAAAGTCAGGACATCTTAGTAAAATAAAAAAGTATATACACCTGTGATATGCAACATTTTTTGACACGCTCTCCACCTCTGGTTGTTATCCCCATGATTGCATTACATTAGACAGTGATGGAAAAGGGATCTTCAGATATAATTAAAGACCCAAATCAACTGACTAACTTAAAAAGGAGATGAGCCTGGGACTCCCTGGGATGACGGCAAGGTAGGAGTACCCTAAGCTCACACTGTCCCGATGACACACCTAGGTAACACTCACATCAGGGTAAATAGCCCAGAAAATCCCCATAACATCTGGCATTGAAAACCAGAGAAGCCAAATTTCCCAAGTTCCTACAATCAGTGGGGCTTCAACACCTGGAAACTCTGTGGGCTGGGCTCCGGGAGAGCCAGGAAGGCAAAAACCGGGCCCCCTGCCCCCCAACCTTTCAGAGATAGCACAAAAACAGTCCCATGGAGGTACAGCATCGAAGCACCTATTTCAACACCGCCTGGGGTACACTGGAGAGAGATTTGTTTTTTTTAATCTGAGAGCATGTACGAGAGGGGCAGGGACCATTAGGAGACTTTTCTAGGAACAAAAGAGCTGACCAGTGCCATTTCCCTCCCCCCCCCCGCCCCCCAGCAGAGACACATTGAACACCCACAAAAACTAGCTCAAAACCATCTAACGGGCTAGTATCAAGCCTCCACTGCATTTTCCTATGGATACACCCCTTCCAGACAGGCCTCTGCTCCAGGACGGCTCCTACAGAAGACTTGCGCAAATCGTGCTAACACCACGCTCCCTGCCTGGGCACACCTTCATGCAAGTCGTGCCCTCCAACCAGGCGTGCCTCATCCAAGAGGGTGGCAAGTCCCAGCGTGCACCTTGCTGGCCACACGCACACGCTGCTGCCACGTTCTCCTGCGAACCTGCCCCCCCTAATAGAGGCCTTGAGCCAGAGCCCATCCAAAGCAGTGTCACGGGCCTGGCAGTGTTTAAGCAGCCTTCACGGGGGCCAGCACTGCTCTGAAGTGACTCCTGCCTGGGAGAAAAGGGAAGAAAGCCACAAATGTGAGTGCAAGTGAAGCCCCAGTAAGGGCCTGGGGGCGGGTCTGAATGCAGGCCCCACCCACTAACAAAAGCTCTCCATGGGACAATGGGAAACCAACTATAGACCAACTATAGACAGGAGCAACTCCATCTATGGCAAATGCTTGGTCTGACTCAAGCCCAACGTGGCCCCAGACGGCCTCACTAATAACACAGGCACCAAACCACACCCCAAAGGGCAAAGACAGTCATTGCAGAAGACTGGGATACAGGGAAAAGCAGCTCAGACACAGAGACTTAGACACAGTGAGAAGACAGAGGAATATGTCACAAATGAAAGAACGGGACAAAAACCACAGCAAGAAACCTACATAAAGTGTAGATAATAATATACCTGAAAGAGAATTTAAAGGAATGGTCATAAGGATACTCACTGGACTTGAGAAAAGAGTGGGATACACTTAATAAAGAGAGAAAGCATCAGAAAGAACCAGAGATGAAGAACTCGATAACTGAAATAAAAATATGCTAGATGGAACAGTAGACTAGAGGAAACACAAGAAATAGATCAGCAAACTGGAGGACAGAGTAATGGGAAGCAATCAGCGACACCATCAAGCATAATGTCCCAGAAGAAGAGAGAAAAGGGGTCACAAAATATATTTGAAAAAAAGTAGCTGAAAACTGTGCAAATCTGGGGAAAGAAACAGAAATCCAGATCAAAGAGACACAGAGAACACCCCCCTCCCCCCGCAAAAAACAACCCAATCAGATCCACACCAAGACACACGGTAACTAAAATGGCAAAAAGTAGTGATGAGAGAATTTTAAAAGCACCAACAGAAAAGAAAAATGGTTACCTACAAGGGAAAATCCCAGAAGGCTATAAGCTGATTTTTCAACAGAAATTTTACAGGTCAGAAGGGAGTGGCATGATATATTCAAAGTGCTGAAAGGAAAAAAATCTGCAGCCACGAATACTCTATGCAGCAAGGCTATTCTTCAGAAGAGAAGGAAAAATAAAGAGTTTCTCAGGCAAACAGAAGTTAAAGGAGTTCATGACCACTAAACCAGCCCTACAAGAAATGTCATTTCCACTCTTTGAGGGGAACTGAAAGATCGTAAGTAGGAGTCACAAAATTAGGAAACACAAAAGGAATAAGATTAAGTATATCTATAAAAGTCAGTCAAGGGATTTAGAAAATAAAAGGATTTCAAGTATGACAACCACATACCTACACCGTGGAAAGAAGAGAAGTAAAAGCGTGTTCAAACTTAAGCGACCATGAACTTAATATAAAGCCATGTGCGGAAGATGTTATATACAAACTGAATGGTATCAAAAACCAGCTATCGATATGCAAAAACTAAAGAGAAAGGAGTCCAAGTGTATCACTAAATAAAGCCAAAAAACCATGAGAGAACAGAGCAAGAGAAGAAAGGAACAGAGAAGAACTGTAAAAACAACCATAAAACAAGTAACAAAATGAGGATATAAGTACATGCGTATAATTACTTTAGCTGTAAATGGACTGAATGCTCTAATCAAAAGACAGGAACAGAATGGATAAAAGAAAAAAAGCAAGACCCATCTATGTGCTGCCTACCAGAGACTCATTTCACACCTAAATATACATTCGGTTTGAAAGTGAAGGGACGGAAAAGCATTTACCACGCAAATGGGAGTAAAAACAAAGCTGGAGTAGCAATACTTATAGGACACAAAATACACTTTAAAATAAAGACTGTAACAACAAACAAGGACACTATAAAATCATAAAGTGAACAATCAAAAAGAATGGTAACAAACTGTAAATATTCATGCACCCAACATGTCAGCACACCAAACACATAAAGCAGCTAATAATGAACATAAACGTAGTAATGGACAGTAATACAATACTATTTGGGGACTTTAAAATCCCACTTACATGGAGTGTCTGGTGATTCAATGAGCTAAGCATCCAATTCTTGATTTTGGCTCCCAGTTCAGGAGCCCCGCATTGGGCTCTGTGCTGACAGCATGGAGCCTGCTTGGGATTCTCTACTCTCTCTCTGCCCCTCCCTCCGACTCGTGCAATCGCTCTCAAACATTTAAAAATAAAAAAAAATAAAAAATAAAATTCTACTCACATCAAAGAATAGATCATCTAAATAGACAATCAACCAGACAACAGTGGCTTTGAATGACACATTGGAACAAAAGGTTCTAAGAGAGATATTCATAACATTCCAGCCCAAAACAACAAAGTATACATTCTTCTCAAATGCATATGGAATTTTGTCCAGAACAGACCAAACCTTTGCCCAAAAAACAACTCTCAACAAATTCGTAATGATTGAATCCCTACTATATATCCTTTCCAACCACAACACTATGAAATGAGAAATCAACCACAAGACAAAAAAACATCTATAAAGAACACATATACCTGGAGGTTAAATAACTTTCTACTGAACAATGAGTAGGTCAACCAATAAATCAAAGAGGAAATAAAAAAATACAGAGAAAAACGAAAATTAAAACACGGCAGTCCAAAATCTTTGGGATTCGGCAAAAGCTGTTCTAAGAGGAAAGTTAATAGCTCTATATCAAGAAGCCAGAAAAATCTCAAAACAACCTAATCTTACACCTAAAAGAGCTAGAAAAAGAAAAAAAAAACAAAACAAAACCAAAAATGAATAGAAGGAAGGAAATAATAAAGATTACAGCAAAAACAAAATTGAAACTTAAAAAGCAATCGGTCACATCAGTGAAACCAGGAGCTGGTTCTTTGAAAAGACCAACAAAGTTGATAAACATTAGCCCGACTCATTAAAAAGAAGAGAAAGGACTCAAACAAAATTGAAAGTGAAAGAGGATAAATAACAGCTGAAGTCACAGAAACACAAAAAATTCTAAGGGAATATTAGGAAAAATTATATGCCAGCAAATTGGATAACCTAGAAGAAATGGATAAATTCCTAGAAACATATAACCTACTAAAACTGAAGCAGGAAGAAACAGAAAATTTGAACTGATTACCAATAATGATTGAATCCGCAATCCAAAAAAGTCCCAACAAAGAAAGTCCAGGACCAGACAGCTTCACAGATGAATTCTACCAAACACCTATAAAAGAGTTAATACCTATTCTTCTCAAACTGCTCTAAAAAAATAGAAAAGAAAGCTTCCAAATTTGTATTATGAGGCCAGCATTATCCTGATATCAAAACCAGATAAAGACACAACAAAAAAAAAAAAAAAAAAGAAAGAAAGAAAAGAAAAAAGAACCAGAGGCCAATGTCTGATAAATATAGATGCAAAATTAATCAACGAAGTATCAGAAAATCAAGTCCAAAAGCACATTTAAAAAAATCATTCACCACAATCAAGTGGGATTTAATAGTTCCAAATCAATCTGCATAATACTTCATATCAGTAAGAGAAGAGATAAAAATCATATGATCATTTTAATAGATGCAGAAAAAGCATGTGTCAGAGGAGACATCCACTCATGATAAAAACCCTCAAAAAAAAAAAAAAAGGCTTACAGGGCACATACCTCAACCTAATAAAGATCTTCTATGCAAAGCTCACAGCTAACATTATACCCAATGCGGAAAAACTGAGAGCTTCCCGCTACGATCAGCAATGAGACAAGGATGTCCACTCTCACTTTTATTCTTATTCAACACAGTACTAGAAGTTCTAGCCACAGCAATCAGACAACACAAAGAAATAAAAGGCATCCAGTCTGGTAAGGAAGAAGTAAAACTGTCACTATTTGTAGATGTCATGATCCTATATATAGAAAACTCTCAAGACTCCACCAAGAAACCACCAGAACTGATAAATGAATTCAGTGAGGTCACAGGGTACAAAATCAATATACACAAATCCATTGCATTTCTATCCACTAAAAATTAAGCAGCAGAAAGAGAAATTAATAAAATAATCCCATTTAAATTGCACTAAAAATAATAAAATAAGCAAGGAAGTGAAAGACCTATACTCTGAAAACTGTAAGACACTGATGAAAGAAATTAAAGATGACACAAACAAATGGAATGCAATCCCTATCAAAATACCAACAGCATTTGTCACAGAACTAGAATAAACAATCCTATCATTTGCGTGTAACCACCAAAAGACCCCAGAGTGATTAGGCAAAAGAAAAATAAAGCTGGAGGTATCACAAGTCCAGATTCCAAGATATACTACAAAGCTTTAGCAGTCAAAACAGTAGAATACTGGCACAAAAACAGACACACAGAGCAATGGAATAGAGGACCCACAGATAAACCCATGGTTACACGGTCAACTAATCTGCAACAAAAGAGGCAAGAATATGCAATAGTGGGTGCCTGGGTGACACAGTTGGTTAAGTGCCCAACTTTTTTTCTAATGTTTATTTTTGAGAGAGACAGACAGAGTGCAAGCAGGGGAGAGGCAGAGAGAGAGAGGGAGACACAGAATTCAAAGCAGGTTCCAGGCTCTGAGCCGTCAGCACAGAGCCCGATGTGGGGCTCAAATTCATGAACCACGAGATCATACCTTAGCCAAAGTCGGACACTTTACCAGCTTAGCCACCTATGCATCCCAAGCGCTCAACTCTCAATCTCGACTCAGGTCATGATCTCGCAGTTTGGTTCATGGGATTGAGCCCTGCATCAGGCCCTGTGCTGACCGTGCAGAGCCTGCTTGGGATTCTCTCTCTCCCTCTGCCCCTCCCCCTGCTCATGCTCTCTCTAAATAAATAGACTTTAAAAAAAATACACAATGGGAAAAATACAGTCTCTTCAACAAATGGTGTTAGGAAAACTGGACAGCTACAAGCAAAAGAATGAAAGTAAACCACTTTGTTACACCATACACAAAAATAAACTCAAAACGGATTCAAAACCTAAACGTGGACCTGGAATCATAAGAATCCTAGAAGAGAACATAGCCAGGAAGTTCTCTGACACTGGCCATGCCAACATTTTTCTAGATAGGTATCCTGAGGCAAGGGAAATAAAAGCAAGAGGGAAGGGAAATAAAAGCAAAAACAAACTACTGGGACTACATAAAAATAAAAAGCTTCTGCAGAGAAAAGGAAACAATCGGGGCGCCTGGGTGACTCAGTCAGTTAAGCATCCGACTTCAACTCTGGTCATGATCTCACGGTTTGTGAATTTGAGCCCTGCATCGGGCTCTCTGCTGTCAGTGCGGAGCCTGCTTGGGATCTTCTGTTCCCCTCTCTCCCCACCCTTCTCCGGCTCGTGCTCTCTCTCGAAAATAAACATTTAAAAAACTGTTAACAAAAGAAAGAAAAGGAAACAATCAACAAAGCTACTGAATGGGAGAAGATATTTCAAAAAGAGATATCTTGATAGAAAGTTAGTATCCAAAATATGGGGGCGCCTGGGTGGCTCAGTCGGTTAAGCATCTGACTTTGGCTCTTGTCATGATCTCACAGTCCGTGGGTTTGAGCCCCACATCGGGCTCTGTGCTAACAGCTCAGAACCTGGAGCCTGTTGCAGATTCTGTGTCTCCCTCTCTCTCTTTCTGCCCGTCCCCTGCTCACTCTCTGTCTCTCTCTCTCAAGATAAAGACATAAAAAAATTAAAAATATATATATAAAGAACTTCTACAACTCAAAACCAAAAAAACTCCACAAATAATTCAATTTAAAAAATAGAAGACATGAATAGACACTTCTCCAAAGAAAACATCCAGAGGGCCAGCAGACGCATGAAAAGATGGTCAACATCGCTCATCATCAGGGAAATGCAAATCAAAACCACAATAAGATATGACCTCACACCTGTCAGTATGGCTAAAGTCAAAAACAAGAGGGGCACCTGGGTAGCCCAATGGGTTGAGCGTAAGACTCTTGATTTCGTTCAGGTCATGATCCCAGGGTCATGGGTTCGAGACCCATGTCAGGCTCTGAGCTGAGCGTGGAGCCTGCTTAAAGATTCTCCCTCTCTCTTACACTCCTCTCCCCAGCTTGCAAGCTCTCTTATGAAAACACCACACAAGAAACAACAAGTGTTGGCCCAAATATGGAGAAAAAGGAACCTCTTGCACTCTTGGTAGGAAGGCAAAATGGTAAAGCCACCGTGAAAAACAGGAAGGAGGTTCCCCCCAAAATTAAAAATAGAACTACCATTTAATGCAGTGATTCCACTACTGGGTATTTACCCAAAGAATACAAAAACACTTATTCAAAAAGAGATATGCACCTCTACATTTATTGCAGCGTTATTTACAATAGCTAAATTATGGAAACAGCCCAAGTGTCCAGTAATAGATGAACGGATAAAGAAGATGTTGTGTTTGTGTATGTATGCATGTGTGTATGTATATACACACACAATGAAAGATTACAGAACCATAAAAAAGAATGAAATCTTGCAATTTGCATTAACATGGATGGATCTGGAGAGTATACTACTACGTGAAAGAAGTCAGTCAGAGAAAGACAAATACCCTAAGATTTTACTCATATGTGAAATTTAAGAAACAAAACAAGTGAACAAAGGAAAAATCAGACAAAGCAAAAACTATAGAGAAGAAACTGATGGTTATCAGAGGGATGGTGCGTGGGGAGAAGGGTGAAAGAGTTTAAGGGGATTAAGAGTACACTTAACATGATGAGCACTAAGTCATAGAAGTGTTTAATCACCATGTTGCACACCTGAAACTAACACTGCATGTTAACTATACTGGAATTAAAATTTTTTTTAACACTTAAAGTAAAAGAAAAGAGGATATAATCCTAAATGGGCCTGATTTAACAGTTGGAAGCCCTTGGAAGAGGGTCTAGGCTTTCCCTTGATGTCACAGATGCTCTTCTGCTGACCTATAGCACCACACCATCAGGAGTGCATTGTGCCCACAACCACATGAGCACGGGGAAGAGAACCCAGAACGTTATCTGAGACCCCCAGCCCCAGCCAAGACCTTCACTGCAAACCTATAGCAGGGTACGTAGGTAAACTGTGCCCAGACTCCTGATCCAGGACTCTTTGAAATAATAAAAGAATATTGTACTAAGCATAACGTTTGGTGTAACTCATAAAGCTGAGCGTAATATACATTAAAAATGTGTTCTTTTCCCAAAATTATATCCACGTGTTTAAAAAAACATATCCAGTGCTTACTATGTGTAGTGAGCTGAATAGTGCCCCGCCCCAATAAGTCCATATTCTCTCCGCAGAAAGTATAGTTTGACCTCATTTGGGAAAGAGGTGTTTATAGATCTAATTAAGGATCTTGAGATGACATCATCCTAGATGTAGGATCAGCCCTGAATCCAATGACTGGTATCCTTACAGGAGGCAGGAAAGGGCAATTTGAGACAGACTGACAGAAGGAGGAGAAGACCGTGTGGAGATGCGGGCAGGACCGGAGTGATACATACACCCATGAGAGAACCAACACCGGGAGCCACCAGAAGCTGGAAGATGCAAGGAAACATTCTCTCCTAGAGGCTCCAGAGAGGGTGTGGTACTGCTCACATCCTGAACTTGGACTTATGACCTCTGTAAACTGTCATATAATACATTTCTTTTAATCTACTAAGTTTATAGTAATTTGTTATAGAAGCCCTAGAAAACTAGTATGTTCTGTGTGTAGCTACGGGATTGGGGGGGGAGGGGTGGGAAGGGAAGCTGAATGCAGATTCTACCCTCTAGGAATTCCTAATCTAGTACTACCTCTGTGACAGACATTAAAATGGCATATGCCAAAAGAGGTCGAGAGAAAACAGTTCTGGTGTGAAAAGAGAAAAGATCTCCTTTCACCCAGGACAATCAGATAAGGTTTCCTAGAAAAAAATAATGGTTAATGGAGGTCAATGTTTGGGCATGAAGATACTGTGAGAAGCACTTTTCAGATAGGACAACAGGGAGACAGAAAAGTAATAAGCACCTGTGAAATCTCTTTTTTGTTAGAGCAACCTACCACCAGACATCCATTAGGCATTAGTTGCACCTAGCATGCCCACAGTCAAAGTTTCAATATCATGTTCTCATTTGAAAGTTCAAATGTCAATTCAAGTCAATTCAAGCAACTCTAACAAGATCTAACTGTACGATTTCATATGAATCTAAAAAAGCAAATTCTTCTCTCCTTCCAGCTATTAGTCACTCTCGAGCGCCATTGGGTAAAACCATACACACAGATAAACTTGAAACTCTAAAGCAATGAGAACATAGTAAATAAGATGAATGTACTTGTCTGACGTTGTGTATAGACATGTATGTAACGATACTAGCCCAACACTTACTGACCTTTGTACGTTCAACCTTTATATTTACTTACTTCAAAATTTTGCATTTAAAATGCCACATATCATTTGATAAGTTAGAATCAAAAAGCAATTTATGGATTCATTTTTATTATTACAGTCATCTACCCATTTGATATTAATAAACCCATCTTCCCATGAAAATTGAATTCTAAAAATTATTAGTGCTATGGTAACAAATAGGAAAGAGAAAGCATATTGCTTGGAGCTTTGTAAAACACAGGTGTCAAAGTTAAAATAGAACTAGTCAGTAAAAGATCTAATATAATCATTGGTTCCATCAGTGCACAAAAAAACCCATTTTAAGATAGTATACTTTATGAAGATGAGACTTACATTAGACCAAAAATTTAGACGTATTAATCCACCAATCGAAATGATAAGTCCAATTCATAATCAGGAGAATCTTCTGAATGTCAAAAGTAATACGTTTGAGGGCTCACTGTTCATTCAACAACTTTTCTTTTTGTAGTGAAAAAATCTGGAACGTATTAATCCAGAGTTTCTCTGTTACCCTACAGAAATACTGTGAAAAGGAAATGAGATTATGTGTGTACAAGTGTATTCTAAACAATAACTCATGATTGCACTGAATGAGGAGAGATAGAGTCCAATATGGGAATCCATTAAAAACAGAACCATTTTGACACATTTCCACCCTGTCGATTGTCCCACAACAGTGAACAAGTAACACATCTAATAGATTCATATCTCCTATCAAATATCGTCCTCCTTTAATGTTAACTAAAGTCTTCCTTATCTATGGTAAAATAGCTTTGGGCAGTAAGTGAGGGAAGTTGGTGAAATCAGTGAAGGGCCATGGGCATTATCCAGATAAAGCTGGACATTCTCTTCCCTGTTTTAAAGCCTGTTTCAGGGTGCCCGGGTGGCTCAGTCAGTTCACTGAGCAACTCTTGATTTCAGCTCAGGTCATGATCTCAAGGTTCAGGAGATCGAGCCCCATGTTGAGCTCTGTGCTGGTGGTGAAGCGCCTGCTTGGGATTCTCTCTCTTCCTCCCTCTCTCCCTCCCTCCCTCTCTCTCCCTCTCTCTGTCCCTCCCCCACACCCTCTCTCACAAAATAAACTTAAAAAAATAAAGCCTGTTTCAGCATGGTGACACAGGAAAAATGAAACTCCAACTGGACTCCAAAACTTCAATGAGAGCTATATACAACTTTTCAGATGTTTTTATCAAGACACAATGAAGGTAATTAGCAGTGATTGCACAGCCAAACTTCTCACTTTTTATTTCACTCATCCCTTTATTTTACATTTCATACTGAATCAAGGCTACTCTCCTCTCTTCTTTACTTCCCTCAAAACTCTGTTTACTTAGCTTTATGGATTCATTTCTCTTGTCGGTGTTTCTCACTGCATCACCTTGCTTCCCGCTCCTTATTTTTCCTCAGCCTGTGCCCCCATATACATTTTTCCTCTGAACATTCTCATAAGATATTTCAAAATTTTGAAATTTTGCTCTAAGATATTTCAAATGTTGTCTGTCAAAAAATTGTGCTCAGCACAAGAGGTAATACAAAAACACAAGGTTTCTCCTCCTTAAGAAGTAGAGCATCTGGGTGTTGCAGTCAGTTATGCATCCAACTCTCACGTTTCAGGAGTTCAAGCCCCGCGTTAGGCTCTGTGCTGATGGCATGGAGCCTGCTTGAGATTCTGTCTTTCCTTCTTTCTGCCCCTCCCCAATTTATATGCTCACTCTCTCTCAAAATATATAAACTTTAAAAATATTTTTTTACAGTAGAGAATATATAATTTTTCTACTATGAAAGTACAGCATCTGTAATTTTTCTAATTTTTCTAAATCTTTCCTATCATATACGGACGTCTTGGGAAGGCGACTTATCTGTCAATTTGAACTTCCTAAAATCCAACTGAATACACAGAGGACAGCAAAACAAGGCCTTGCATCTGCAGGTCACCAAGTTCGTGCATTAAAGGACGTAAATCCCACCTCCCTGTCCTCCCTTCCCTCTACCTGGTCCTTCTGTGGAGACTGTATTTTACCACGTAAGCAAAGTTAACGAGTTGAGAAATGTACTTAAATATGCACAAGATCATTTTTTATGTATCAATATTACATGCATTTTTATTAATACCTATTAATAGGATATATATTATATTGATACATATTAATAAATGGTACATAACAAAGTTATAACTGAAATGGAAACTGCAATTTTAAATTACCTTGAAACATTTCTGAAATAAAATGAAACACCTTGGTTTATCATCTACAAATAAATGTATTCCAGAGACTCAGAGTACTACTGGAATCTTTTTTCCAAAATTCCACATATGTACATTTGGCACGGAGGGCACGGAACCAAAAGGAAAATAAATGAAGTGTTTGAGCACGTAAAATAGAAAAACAAGTCATACTTATGAAAGGCATTATAACACAAAGTTCAAATACAAATAAACCTAGAGGGATGATGCAGTAAAAAGACGGTATGGATGAGAAGGAGAATGGAATGGATGTCCTGGGGGGTCTCCTGTTTGCGCTTCCTTATCCACTCCCTGATCTTCTTATGACTCTATATCCAGGTGTGTTGATTCGTATGGATTAACATCAGTTGATTCCATCGCCCCTTAGTTTCTGGTGGGGTTTGGCACACGGAGGCACTAGAAGTGGGGCAGGTCGGAGGAAAATGAGAGAGGGGTATTTTCCTCCCAAGTTGTCGCCTTGCCAGCTCACTATGGGTCGGCTACATCCCTCCGTGCAAGTTCACAGCTCCTGTTGGACATTCCTCCCTCCAGGCTAGGCCACTCTTACACCGGATGTCCACTTGTGGTTAAAAGCTGTCTGTTGTTACTACCTCTGGGATCCTGTATTTCCCTTGTTCCCTTAAACCAGATACACTCAAAATGCAGGTCAAAGAACCCCTGGGAGCCTACAACATTTTAGGACACTATCTGAAACCAAATGTATATGCAAGAGGATGTTAAGGTGTTATTTACCTTCCCCACAACAGACTGAATGCACAAGTAAATATGCAGCTATAGTCTCTTAAGCCACACATTAAAGAGATTTGTAAAGCTGTAAAACAATACAACTCTTCTCAGTAATTATGTTTTGGAAAATGTAGTTATTTTTCATAAATTATGTTTATATATTAACACCCAGTGGGTTTATGAAGCCTTCTTAAATGAAACAGGGATCCTGAAAATACTTGATTTTAAAGCCTAATATGTTAAATATGGATAGATAATGGACACAAATAAAAGCTCATTGAGGTCCTTAAAGTTTTTAAGAATATAAAGTGGTTTGGGGTCTAAAACTTTGATAAACACTACCTAAAACACTGTACTCACCATTATAAACTGACCCTTCTAAAAAGAAAAATGTTTATTTTGAGAGAGAGAGAGAGAGAGAGGGAGAGAGAGGGAGAAGGAGAGGGAGGGAGGGAGACTAGGGGACGGCAGAGAGAGAGGGAAAGAATCTCAAGCAGGCTCCACGCTGTCGGCGCAGAGCCAGATACAGGGCTGGATCTCATGAAACAGGAGATCATGACCTGAGCCAAAGTCAAGAGTCAGATACTCGACCAACTGAGTCACCCAGGTGCCACTACATATAGACCCTTTTATGTAACCCTCCTACCTTTGGCTTAGTTGAGTAGGACATGTTACTGGCCAGGACACTCAGTAAGACACTGGAAATTCATAAAAGAGACATAAATTGCCAGTAAACTTCACTAATAGTTAATGAAAAAATATATATACAAGGAAAAGATACCTTTTTACACCTCACAAACTTTTCCAGAAACATTTAAAACATCCAATATTGTCAGTATAAGGAAACAAGGATTTTCATTTTTCAGGGGGAGGAGTAAACTGGTACAAATTTGTGGAAAGCAATTTTTCAGTGTCTCTTAAAAAAGTAGAACTGTGAATACTTTAGGACCAAACATTTCAAATTCTAGGAATTTATCCCTCAGAAATTAAATTGTGAGGATTAAAAGTATCATTACAGGGGCGCCTGGGTGGCTCAGTCGGTTAAGTGTCCGGCTTCGGCTCAGGTCATGATCTCACGACTTGTGGGTTCGAGCCCCGCGTCGGGCTCTGTGCTGACAGCTCAGAGCCTGGAGCCTGCTTCCGATTCTGTGTCTCCCTCTCTCTCCGACCCTCCCCTGCTCGCGCTGTCTCTGTCTCTCAAAAATAAATAAAAAACATAAAAAAAATTTTTTTAAAGTATCATTACAATAACACCCACTATAGCAGCTTGTAATAGCAAAAAGGGAAATAAAAACACAAAGGAAAGATATGAATGTTCATTTAAAAAATGAGATAAATATTGTATAACCACACAATACCGTGGAAGTGTTTTAAAACACACACAAGTTAGATTTATATGTACTTAGCTTACAATTATAACTATGATATATCCAGAAGCTGAAAACTGCATAAAGCATAGATCATTTTCATGTATGTGTATATAAATATGCATACATTTTTATCTTTCTGTGTAAATATGACAGCATCTAGAACAAATTATTTAATACTCAAGAGGAATAGAGGTGGAGATTTTCATAAAAGGCTTTTTTTTTTTAAATGAAAATACAAGAACTTGGGAGTGGGGAAGGGAGCAGTCTGAGGTTATTATTTTTTTAATGTTAATTTTTTTTTAAGTTTTATTTACTTTGAGAGAAAGAGCATGCACGCGTGCCAGCAGGGGATTGGCAGAGAGAGAGGACAGAGGGAGAGATTCCCAAGCAGGCTCTATGCTGCCAGCACAGAACCTGAGGCAAGGCTCGGTCCCAGGAACTGAACCCTGAGATCATGACCTCAGTCAAGATCAAGAGTCAGACACTTAACTGAGTGAGCCATCCAGGTGCCCCTTAGATTATTTAACATACAAACAAATAACCCACCAGAAATCAGTCTGAGGATATTGATATATTCTTTTTATTGATATTCAGAATGATTATGGCTTAAAAATAATTTTATGCTCACCTTTATCTTTCCACAGATTTATAATTATGCTAGTCTACAGCAAACACACACATTTTATTCACTTAAACCACCAAGATGAAGGAAATACGGAAAGAAGCTGATGATATTCAGGGTTCTGCTGAGGACTAGGCATCTCCGAGGGCACAACACGACATTTTGGAAGGGCAGGGCAGGGTGTGTAATTGGGTCGGATTACATTATGTCAAAAAGCCATGCGCAGATACCGTCTGGACAATTTAGGCATGTGCTGGTGAGGTAAACAGGAATGAGGGGAGAATTGAGATTAGTCCAGATGGCCTCTTATAGGAAGTTATTTCTCAGCCATCACAGGAAAGTTAAGTTCGATCTGTTGTACGCTCTTAAGGACAGTTAAGAAGCATGTCCCGGTCTCTGCGGGTACACAGAGATAGGACATCTATAAGGGGCGGTGTAGTGCAGAAAACACCTGGACTCCAGATTCACCTTTGCCACCTGGACCAGGAGCCGGACAAGAGACAGCGGGCAAGAGATCTATAATGTGCTGTGTTTCAGGTCCACTATCAGGGACAGTGATGCTACTGATCTCATAGGTACGAGGATTAAATAAGTCCATGCATGTACGTTTTCACAACCTCAAATAGAGTAAGACACCAAAACGTGAACGTTGTCACTGTTACTAAAAAACTATTTCACTTTTACGGAAAATGAACGTGTAGGGCTCGTTCTTATCCCCTAAATTCTGCACAGATGAAGCGCTCTCTCTCATTTGCGCCTACTGGATGACCCGAAGCCGGGCTAACTCCCGTATCAAGCCATGTTTATCCCTCTGTACTCTTCCACGTTTTCTCCTCTTCCTCTTCCTCTGTGGATCATTTAATAGTACAAAAGGGAATTCATTTCACCTTCTATTAACATTTAAATGTTTGTTTTCATTCCTGTAACTTTCTGGAAAGTGACCTGTCAGTATTCGCTTATCGGGGACCCTCACCAGTTTGTGTTGAAAAGTTTTCCTGATTCAAGAGATCAAAGGACTCTGGTGTCCTCCTTCAGGATTCACCGGTCTTGGCCTGGAAAGCTAGCTGTTGAAAAGGGGGACCAGGGTACTCAAACCTAGTGCTCAGAAAGCTAAGGGAGACAAGCTCACATAGCAGGACAGTGTGATCATGATATTTTGGTCAATAAAACAGTTTCTTTAGCCTTAATAGATGTAGTCAGGTATTTTTCCAAAACTAGGAGGATTTTAAATCTTTAGAATTTACCCTAAAGCATTATAATAAAATATGGTGTTTTATTAACAGTTTCTAGAGCTCTTGTTTAACAGACTTATGCTATTTGGTTCTATGTGTTTTCTCCATCATTATATAACGCTTCTAACACGGGAAGATCGATACATTGATTCAGGCCCCCAAATCCCAGCCCCTATTCGGATAGTGTCTCCAACAGGTGACAGTTATGTAACTCTCAATAAAATAGAAACTTTGGGGCTCCAGAAGACAATGGAAGAAATTAGATGGCGAAAACACAGCCATTCCCAGATTTTAATGCATGTTTTAAATCATTTCCATGGGAACCAACATTTGGCACGAGGGCCACTGTTATGAAAAACAGTTAGAAGGCAGCTTCTACCAAGCCAGATGGCTAATTTTTAACAGGGGACTATAACAAGGAGGAGCTGGATTATATAACCCCTAAAAACCCTTGATGATGGATTCGAGTGGACTACATCACTGGGCTCTCTTCCAGTTCTCTGTCAACGCTGCTATCTGTGGCAACAACATTATCAACCACAGGAGAAAGCAATACTAATTGCAAGGTGTTTAAAAAGTTAAATACCACAGCTAAAGAAATAGGACTCAATATTTCTAGAACAATAAGGGAAGTTCAGGTCAAGAATCCTGAAGTTCTCTAAATGAAGTTATAGGAGCAGAAGCAACAAGGCAGAGGGGGAAAGTGTGTTGGCTTAAATTCCCACTACAATTAGACTAAAACTAATTATCCAGATTAACTGTCAGTACACCTTCAAGCCAGCATCATGTAAAGTCACTCTGTATTGCATAGAATCTGAGCATTCTCTGGTTTCAGCACTAAAAACAACCCTAGAGATTGAGCAAGTTCCTCAAAGTCACACAGCAAGTTATTAACACAGCTGTGACATGAGCCTTGGGAGGAAGACATATAGATAGATAATGCATCCAATGAGATTCATCTGGGCACACTGCTCTGTTGAGGAAAAGCTGAACTCCGTCCTTAAGAAAATTCTTGGAACAACTATTTCCCAGGGTCTTTTGCCAACTTCTCATGGGACTACCTATTCTGACATTACCTGTAGCCACATCGCCAGTCCCAGAATTTAAATTGAGGTGAGACCTTATTTTTCCCTTCCCTGGAGGTTATCTTTGGTTACAAGGCTTACAAAATATGAGGAAATAACTCCTCAGGGGACACACACACACACACACACACACACTCTTCATTCAAATAAACACCTACCACAGTATATTACTTTTTGCAAGCAAGACATCAATACCTTGAGGTTCAATTCTTGAAGCTACAACTTTAAGTTTGTTGTGATGTTGAGACAAATCAGTTGGTTTATCCTCAATTCTCTTAGGCATAAAATGGGTTTACTGATGATTATCTCAAAAGGGTATTATGAATCTAATAAATCCTTTAATTATGAGAAAACATATTACACAAAATCTAACTTGACAAGAAGGAACACATTGCTTGTATGGCTTCATTAACTGGTATAGGATTTTTTTCTCATTACTTCTTTCTTAGAATTTATTGATTTTATAGAACTAGTATAGCAATAACCATATTTTAGTATAAAAGTGAACATAAAGAAGGTGATATTTAACATATAAATGAAATACGCCTGTTGGACAGTAAAACAAAGTATTTCTCTGCAAATTCTTTACCATGTAAGAAATATTTTTAGAAGTATGAAAAATCTGAGCACTCTAACATTGGTGACTCAAATTTGTTTACTTCTACAATAATTTGAAGAACAGATTTCTTTTTATTTTTCTTTTCATTGCTGATAGACTTATCTGTAAATGTCATCGAAAGCCTCATTATCTTACTTTGGATGACTAATCCATAATAGAAAATAAAAGGCCCATTTTGATTACTTTGCCTATTAGAGAAGGTACTTAAATTGATAACCAGTTTTGTGACTATTATAAGAAAATACTTTGAATTGCTCCCAAAACTCATTCAAAATGCCAACAAGACAACTTTATCCCTGTGATTGTCTACTGATGCAACAGAATTGGCCCAAATATCATTCCTTGTTCATTCCTAGTGTTCTAAGTGGGCTCTCCTGGAACATTCCAGCACGGCGGGCACTGTTTTGTGCCTCTAGCCATAAGTTAATGGACAAAGCTGTCAAGATAGACCCTACTTGGGGAAAAAGCATCAATGCAGCATGCAAAGGTGGTTCCTAACTTCTTATGAAAACAGGTCTTGGAAGCCAGACCCATCTTCTCTGCTCTGTGGGACTCATTAAGATACACAGGGCCACATCAGTCTCACAACTGTGGCCATCGAGAGTGCCACAGTCATAGCTCCGAAAAGAGATGGCTGTCTATGGGAAAGAAACTACTCTCCAGTACACTGAACCCCCGTCCCTCAGGAGTCGGTGTCCTCTCAGGAGACACGTAGATATTGACAGGGTGTCAGAGAATGATCCTGGTGACCAGCTGCAAAGATGATACAACCTCAAAGGGGAACAGACTCCCTTTTGTCACCACCGCATTGCTAGCACTGAATCGCACAGGGCAGATTCTTTACTCCTGCCTCACCGGCTTCCTAGGTCACCATTGAAGCCTACTCCTACTCCTCCTTTCTGCACAGGAATTCCTGGGGTTGGGAGGGGATGCGTCTCCTCAAGCACACAGGCTCCGCCCCCGCCCCACTGAATAGGGTGCCTCTCTCTCGAACCCCACCCTCGTCACTTCTCATGACTCTAAGCCACTCTCCTAACCCTCTCTATCACTAGGCCATGGAAATTTCGTGCCTGAATCCACCAGAGGCTCCATGTGTGCAACACGCTTACGAGTACATTCTGGCAGCAGCCTTTACTGTAGCAGTCCACACCCCGACCGCACGATCCACACCTCCAACACAGTGCTCTCTGAATAGGATTTTTACTCAAATGCACTCTCGCATTCCAAGACTGACTTACCCTAACTTACAGCCTGGGCTTGAGGCCAGAAGAGGTGCTCCCCTCCCCGACGCTAAAATAATATTGCCACAAGCAGTTAGAAGCCAGTGATTTCACGGAGAGGTAATGGTCACCTTGATCAGGGCAGTAACAGTGGAGATGGTGAGACGTGGTAGAATCGTGGATATGTATGAAGGTAGAGCCATGGATTGGATGTGTATCATTAAAGAAAGACAGGAGTCAAGGGTGATCCCCCAAGTAGGGAACGAATGAACTCGCCATTTGTTGAAATACAAAAGCCAATGGGAGTAGCAATTTGGGTGGCGGAAAAGAACATTTCGGTCCTGAAAGGTGTTAAGTTCAAGCTGCCTAGGAGATACCTGATTTATCCACACAACTGGATGAGATCCCCAAGCAGGTGAATGGGAATCAAAGACCAAGGAAGGAGACCAAGGTTGGTACATTTAAAAGCTGCAGACACATTATTTGCAATAGCCAAGACTTGGAAACAACCTAAGTGTCCATAGATGGACGAAAAGATAAAGAAAATGAGATGTATACACACCATGTAATTCTTCATTCATAAAAAAGTGAGGAAATCCTACCACTTGTGACAACATGGCGGACCCTGAAGGCATGACAGTAAGTAAAATAAGTCAGAGAAAGACAACTACTGTAAGATATTGCATGCATGTGAAAACAGAGAAAAAGGTCAAACGTGTGGTTACCAGGGCCGGGGGAGGGGGCCATGATAAGGGGGAATTGGAGGAAGGTAAGAAAAAGCTACAAACTATAAGGTAAGTACTAGGGATTTACTGAACGGCATGATGACTGTAGTTAACGCTGCTGTATGATATGTAGGAAAGTCATTGACAATAGATCCTAATAGTTTTCATCACAAGGAAAAAATGTTTTTTTCCTTTCTATTTATTGCATCTATAGAAGATGGATGTCAGTTAAACCTACTGTAGTAATCATTTCACAATATCTGTAAACCAAACCACCATGCTGTATGCCTTAAACTTACACAGTCATGTCTATCAATTATTTTTCAGTAAAACGGGGGGAGGGGAAGCTCATAAGTGGCAGCCCCAACATCAGGGACTGAGAATGAGCACACACTGATGTAAACACAAATGAAGCATACCCAGCATCCTAAAACTCATGTGGATATAGTGTATCAAAAAAAAAAAAAAAAAAAAAAGGAGGGAATGATCCACGGAGTCAAATGCTGGGCTCACCGAGATGAACTTGAGAAATTAGTAATGATGTCACAAAGGCTGATGTCATTGGTAAATTTGGGAAAAGCAGTTCTGGTAGAGTGGTGGGGGCGGGGACCTGATTGCAGTGGGCTGAAGAGGAGGAGACGAAGAACTGGAGACCGTGAATATGGATACAGCTTACACAAGAAGTTTTGCTTCAAAGGATAAAAAAAGAATTAGGGCACTAACTGCAAGGGGATCCAACAAGTGTCATATTTGGTCATTTGTGAGCTGCGATGGAAGAAAGTTTAAAAAAACAAAAAACAAAAAACAAAAAAAAACACGTCCCAGGGCTGCAACTCAATCTGTAGCTAGAGAAATAGCCACACTGTACTGAAATGAAATAGTTGGCATCTAGTGCCCAAGTGGCAGGCGAGATAAGACCACAGAAATTTCCTCATAGTCAAAAGGGCAGAAGACAGAGTGTTGACTGCAGATGGGTAGATACGGTAGAGCATGTCTACAGAAATTCTCTTCAGACTGCTTTAGTTTTCTCACTGGGGAAGACGTCAAGTCATCAGCAGAGCATGACAGGAGAGAAGTTTTAGAGCTAGGAGCAGAGAGGAAAAGGTAGGAAACAGAGCTATAGAAAGGAGGGGAAGTGGACTGCCTAAGGAAGTACAGTAGGACTGCTTTCTTGAATAAGACAGGTGGGAAGTTAGAGCTAATTGGCCAGAATCACACAGAACCTGGGGTATACCTGTGCGTGGGGAAATGTGCAAGACAGTATTGCTTATGTGGGTACAAAAAAAAAAGACAATTGGGAAAACAGACTGTGGAAATGGAAATCCAACACAATGTTTACAAGCCATTCATAGTAACAAGGAAAATGTTAACAATCTAAAGGTGAGTGAAAAGGGTCACCAAAGTCACATAAGCTATCTGAGCTTAAATATGGGGAGAACATAGAAAAATAACAGCCTTCAAGGGAATATGCCCAAATGTCATCAGTGAGCATTTTGATGGACAGAATTATAACCATTTTTTCCTAACACTTTTCGACACTAAGCTTGCTTACTTGGATAATGAAAAAAAAAAAAAAATGACCAGACATATTTGAAGGAAACCAGTCAAAACAAGTCAAAATTCTCAAAGAATTGCTACAATTACTTGAAAATGTTAAAGTAATATCTAGATAGCAAGCGTTTTTGTCTAAACTTGCAGGTCAACGTTCATCTTTGAACCACTTGTATCTGACATACCCTGGATACTTTTTAAATTGCAGACTCCTGGGCTAGAGCCAAGAGCTACTGAATCAGAATCTCTAGATGTGAAGCTTAGGAATCTGGACCTAAACTAAACGTTCGAGGGGGGGATCTTTTTGCTCTTGCCAAGGCTAATCCCTCCACCTGTGCTCCCAACCTCTTTTCCCTTCTCAGGAACCTGTCACTGTCAACTATCCCCCAGCTCTCTGGAAACATAAATCTGTTCCTCTCAACTAATTTTTTTTCCCCTGAGGACTTAACTTAAGAATATTTTTTTAAAAAGTGTTTGATTGCATGTCCGAGTTACAGACTAATCTCATTCCTTCCTTGAAGTAATTATCTAAATAAACCCATCGTTTCTATTTCCTCATCTGCTACTCCCCAATCACTACAATTTGGTGTCTTCCTCCATTATTCAACTCAAAAGCTAATGCTATTAATGTTGCCTAAGCCAATGGACATTTCTCCATCCCCATCCTGCTTGACCTCTGGGTAACATTGGGCACCACTGAATACTCTCTTTATAAAATTCTCTTCCTGGAGCGCCTGGGTGGCTCAGTTGGTTGAGCATCTGACTCTTGATTTCGGCTCAGGTCATGATCTTGCAGTTCATGGGATCCAGCCCCGCATGGGGCTCTGTGCTAACTGCACAGAGCCTGCTTGGGATTCTCGCTCTCCCTCCCTCTCTCTGCCCCTCCCCTGCTCGTGTGCGTGCATGCTCTCTCTCAAAGATAGATACACTTTAAAATAAAATAAAAACATTCTCTTCCCTGGGTTTTCATACCTTTAAGTCCTTG
Organism: Cryptoprocta ferox; assembly: GCA_028646485.1. NCBI lineage: Eukaryota > Metazoa > Chordata > Mammalia > Carnivora > Eupleridae > Cryptoprocta > Cryptoprocta ferox. The sequence goes on along the minus strand of CM053579.1, from coordinate 8,450,484 downwards.
GTTTTTGTCTTACCTCTCTGATCACGGGTTCTCTCATTTGTAGGCCTACTCTCATCTATTCAGCCTTCCAGTTTTGGAATGTCTTAAGACTTGATATTCTTTTCACCCTATACTTTCTCCTCAGGCAATCAGATGTTCACTCGGGACTTTAGTTACCTATGAGCAGGTGACTCTCAAATTTATATCTTCACAAACACTAGTACATTGATAGATCAGGTAATAGATCTGTAATGTGCTTCAGAACGATCCAAGATAGGAGCATAGTGTGTACAGATGAAAGGTATAAACGAAACAAGATTGATCATGAACTGATTACTCTCAAGACTACAGCTTGCATACATGGGATTATATGGTTCTATTTTTATAGCTTTGGGGGAGTTTTCATAAGAAAAAATATATCCCTAGCTTATGATGCTGTTCTCCGCTCAAGAGCCCTATATCCAACTGCTTAATTCACATCTCCTTAGATAGTGTTACTAAGTGTAAATAAAAATAACATGTATTAAGTTCTTCACAAGCGCCATGTCTTTTCTACATCTATGCTATTTCTCACAACTATACAAGGTGGTTACTATTATTCACGTGTTACAGAGGAGGAACTGAGGACACAACAATACTAGAGAATTGTCCCTGCGTCCCTCAAATGGGGGCTCCAACATTCAGATTCAGGCAGTCAGCTGCGGAGCCCTACTGAATTATCTCAAAGGTACTTTAAACTCAACTGGTCAAAAATGAAACATGGTCCCCTCCTTCCCTCCTCCTGTCCTTTTCCACTGTTCTTTATCTTTGTGAAGGTTACCTCCATTTATCCACTTACAAAAACCAGCAACGTAACTGTCAGTGTGATGTGTTCACTGTCCCTCAGTATACCTACCTGTTAAATAGCTACAGAATCCACCAGGTTATCTAAGTTCCCATCTATTGTCCATCTATGTTTCTCTCTACCAATCATCTATCTCCTACCTCTTCCCATCTTCTACCACACCGCAATTTCATACCAAGCTACTATTGCCTCTTCTCTCCACTACTGCAGACTGGACTTTCCAAAAGGAAAATCTGATGTGACCCAATGCTTAAAACACCGCAGGGCTATAAAACGAAGTTAAGATTTCGACTAAAATCCTGAACATGGCCTGTAGTTATCTGTAGGACCCGACCCCTTCCAACCTTTACTTTCACTCTGCACTTAGGCAAACTGGATTTATTTAAGCTCCTTTAATGCACAATGGTCCCCTGATCGAGTTCTTTGTCCATGCTCTCACCCCCGCGACCCCCCCCCCACTGAGATCTAGAAGGCTCCAACCTTGCTTCACACTTCCTGGTATAAGTTGGTCCCTCTTACATGCTCTTAGAGAAGCACATTCCTGCCAGCACTTATCATCAATTTGTTTATTTCACTGTCTCTCCCCATCAAGGTTCTCAGCTCTACGAAAGCCGGCATTGTACCTGCCACAAAGCAGGTGCTCAGTCAACATCTGTTGATTGCATGAATGAATGAATACGCGATGACGTTACCAGATGCACACAAAGTTTGAGAAGCCCTGTTGTACGAATGCGGTTCTTGTCCTTTGCTCCCATATTCCTGAACTCTGCTTACAGTAGTAAGAGATCTCCCTGATTCAGGCCTGTCCCAGTCCGTAAAGCGAACCTCTATAAAAGCAAAATCTATATTAAGGCATCTGTCAATATCCAGTGCTGAAGAGAGTGGAGAGCAACCAAAACTGTTGCTCCTATATTGGCGACTGGAGTATAAATTGGTACAGCTACTTTCAAAACTGTAATGACTGTTTTTATGATCTGATGACCAAGCAACACCATGGGTGTCCAATGACTTCAGGTTAAGAATTTCTACTCGAGAAAACCGTGTACATAGGCATACCACAAATGCACGCAGGTATATGAAAAGCAGCATTGCTCCTGAATCAAACATTTCAAAAAAATCAAATGTCAATCGAAAAGATAAACTGTAGGATACATAGGTAACGGAACGTCACTTAGTGATCAACACGGACAACGCAAAGCTATCTATATATAATGAATCTTACAAACAGAATTTCAAACTCCGATCTCTGTCACCAGATACTACATATGGACTGGCTTGGGGTTTTTTTGTTTTTGTTTTTACAGCTTTGAGACACAATTCACATAGCACACAATGTGTCCATTTAAAGTGGATGGTGCCGTGGGTTTTAGGATATTCACAGTTTTGCCATCATCACCACGATCAATTTTAGAACATTTTCCTCACCTCCCCAAAATATGATTGTCCCCATTAGCAGCTAGTCCTCATTTCCACCAATGTTCCTGGCCCTTGGCAACCAGTAATCTACTTTCTGTCTCTATAGATTCATCAGTTGTGGACATTTCCAAATAAATAGAACCATACAATTAGTCACCTATTGCAGCTACCTTCTTTTACTTAGTGTAAGAATGATTTAATTCTTGAAGTCCAAAAGCAGGAAAGACTAAGTTTTGGCATTTAAGGATACATGCATAGGTAGAAGAACAGAAAAGGAAATAATCACAGAAGTCCCGATAAAATCACCTGTATGATTTACAACTTTAAGAGGTAACAGAAGTTTGTGAGGTGGTAGGGAAACATGAGAGACCTCTGAGCTGCTGTCAATGTTATTTCTTTTTTGTCTTCAATTAAGACTACATTGAGTGTTTTATTTAATAGCTATGTATTTAATACACATTTATGTCTATGCATATTTCTGAATGATGTATATTGTATAATTCAAGATTTAAACAGTAAATATTTAATCAGAAAAAACTATGCTCATAGCCTTATGATCGGCTCATTTTCAGTGTAATTGATACAGAGTCCCACAGCATGAATCCAGCGACCTTGTTGAGCCTATTGGATCATTATGAAGATCCCTAAGCCACTTTACTGTCATTTATTGATTCCTCTGGCCATTCGTTCATTTATTCTCAGACTATTAGAAATGGGAGGGCTGTTGAACATCTTCAAGTACAATGCCTTCATTTTGCAGACAGCGAAATTAAGATCCCAAAATAAAACTGCCCAAGGTCAAACAGTAACTTTGTGGAAAAAGCCAGCAGTGACTTGCCGATAATCTTGACTGCAAAGAGCTACTATTAGTTTTCCCCTGATATCCGTTCTCTCTTTCGATAGTAACGGAATTTTTTATCTGAGAACATGGTCACCCAGATAAGAGACTAAATTTTCTAACTGCCCTTAAAGTCAGATGGGACCATGTGATGAAGTTCTGGCAAAACAGAGTATGTGGAAGTATTATACCTTGTGATTGCTTCTAAGAAGAGCCTGGAAGGCAGCGGGGAAACCCACAATGTCTTCCATCCTGTGACCTGGAACGTAAATGCTACCATTTTAACCCACAAAGATGCAGAAACAGAGTGTCAAGCTAGAAGACGATGAAGTTCCCGAGGACCTCTTCGGGCAGAGCTTCTAGATCAAGCCAGGATCCACCTCCAGCGGAAAGTGAGGGGGAAAGAAATTAAGTTCCCTCGCATTTACCCATGGACTCCCTGGGTTTTCCTATGACTTACATTCCAAATAATCCTTATTAACGCAGACACCGAATACATATTGACTAAACTACATTGTCCAAATCTGTGACATAGGAGACCATGTTCTTTCTACCACACCACAGTCTTCATCCTTGTCCTACACTCTATCACCTACAAAAAAAAAAAAAAAAAAAAAAAAAAAAGAAAGAAAGAAAGAAAGAAAATCACAAAAACCAAACTCCCTATGCTAGGGTGCCTCTCGGTTTTGAACATGCGCTCTAGCTCTGTTATCAAAATGGGATATACAAAGGATAAGATGCTTTAATTTAAAAAGATGGTTCAAACCAAGCTCCAAACTCATAAATAACTTCACTGTGGACACGGAAGGTACGCTGATGATGTAGAGATAGGGGCTAAATTACTGTAAATAAATCCAGAAAGCTCAGCTGATAGCTCCTCAGATACTGTTTTCAATAAATGCTGTTCTAAGTGGAAGTGCAGCAGTTACGCATCACGCGTGTGTCTTCCAAGAGCGCTCTGGGGGTTGTCCAATAGTTTCCCGCTAAGTGCTTTAAGCTTTTAGGGGTAACAATGCGCTATAAATGCAAAGTGTTATTACGATCACTACAAAGTGAAACATGAAAAATAAATGCACATACACATCTCTCCTGGCCGCTGTTCAGTAAATCCAGGCTGCAAATTAGAAATCAACTGTATGTACTATTAAAGGGACCCAAGGCTCAGGACGCAAGGACAGGAACTTGAGAAACGTGACGTCGACAATGAAATAGGGGGAACCTGCAATTTGGAAATGCACAATGCACTTGGGTTTTAGACTCCTGGCTCGTGTGGGCGCCTCAGCAGGAGTGTCGCATGTCCCACTTTTGAGACTGGGCTCCCGCAGAGACCCAGAAACGTGATGAAGGCAGAGACGTGTTTCAAGTCACTCTGGCCTCATCCTCTAGATAAGGACCGAGCGGCCGTGAAGCGGCGGGAGCTCTGGATTCCGCGGAAAACCTACACTTACAAGGATTTGCAGCAGGTGCTCTGAGGAGCTGCTTAATGACTGTCAAAGTTAGGTTCCAGAAGCAGTGGGATTTAGTTATTTTTAACATTTATTCATTTTTGAGACAGAGAGTGAACGGGGGAGGGGCAGAGAGAGAAGGAGACACAGAATCCGAAGCAGGCTCCAGGCTCTGAGCTGTCAGCATGGAGCGTGACTCAGGGCTCGAACTCACAAGCCGTGAGCTCATGACCTGAGCCGAAGTTGACGCTTAACCGACTGAGCCTCCCAAGTGCCCCAGAAGGAACAGGGTTTCGAAGAAAACCCTACTGTATTCACCTGGCCTGAACGTTTCAAGCAGAAAGGAGAGACTAACAGGGGAGGAAACAGGGATGCCACAGGGGCGCAGTTAGCCAACATCAACGGACCCCTACTGTTGTGGAGGCAATGACCCCCAGTGTCTACACAGCTTCTGATCCACATGCACACAGTCTTCCTGGAGAACCTTAAAGCTAACTAACTAAACCGAGGCCTCTCCTCTTTGCCAGCCATACCCTGCTCAAAAGGCAAGTCCCATCTCATGATTCCCGACCTATCCTGTCTTCTCCCAATCCTGCTGTGCCCTTCTGGCCCCTTCTGACAGATCTTAGCTTCTCAGAGAAAGAAGGCCTTCCTTTGTGCTCTTGACACTTAGAATGCTCTAGAAGTTTAACTTCTTAATTGGGTTATTTCCTTCATCTTCCACCTAAACAAAGATTCAGCTCCCCACTGAATCTATCTTCACATTCTACAGCATCAAGGGCCATCAGGACAAGAGGAGAGATCTACATCTATCTCAATTTCCAACACCATTTGGCCCACTGTCGAAATCTCATGCCAGCTACATACACCACTTTCTGTTCTCCTGTGTTGCTCTCATCTGTTGTTTCCATGCTCAGTCCTGTACGTTGACTTCAGACTTGGCTACCTGGCTTCCTCCCTACCCCAAATCCTGTCAGAATCTTGGGTGACTCCATACCTATGACCACAACATATCTAATGCCTTGGCCTCGAAGTTCCTTACTGATTTCATCCTCAGTGACTTCTAGCTCCTCTCTACTTCCATTGTCACAGTCAGGACTTGGTCATCAACCCAAACTCCTACACAAATCTCTTCTCCACCTACTAATTCCAACCACCCATCCTTCCAGCCCTTTCACTCCCTAATTGTCCCTAGATGTGTGCTTTGACTTCAGAGAAACTGCCTGTTGTCTTTTATTCCCTTTGTCTCTCAGTCTATAGATAATGCCTGAATATGCTCCTTTCTCTATCTAACTTAGGATCCATCATCAATCACATAAAAAAATACCTAGCCACTATCTTCAACTTCCAGAAATACTGTTTCTCGGAGACACCAGGCTTTCCTTTGCCTCATTGCCTTTGTGTTTTGCTGTTTTCACTGTTGATACTTTCCCAAATTCTCTGCCTGATTAATTCATACTCATTCTTTAAGACTCAAGGGTCTCCTAGGGATGTTTTCTCAGTCATCCTGCCCTCCCCCTTCTTCTCCCCCATGCTGGGATAAACATCCTCCTTCTGTGTTCCCTCTTTGCCGTTCTGTTATTGCCCCTTTCAGAGTGTTTATCACACTCTATTAAATTTCCATTTAGGTGTTTGTCTCTCTCAAAAGACTACAAGATGCATGAGGTTAAAGATCTTGCCTGTCTCAACCTTAACTATATCCCCGATACCTAGACCCATTACAGGCACAATTTCCGCGCTCCACAAATATTCACTGAATGAATCCCGAAAATATTCACTGAATGAATCCCGAAACACCAAGATTCCTCACGTTTCCATGTCTTTATACTTTTCCCTCAGCCTAGATATATCATGCTTTGCCTCCATCCACTTCTTCACCTGATTCTTGCTTTCTCTTCAGTCATCAGCCCTGGTCCCATCTCTTCCAAGAAGTCTCTGATTTCTCCATCCTTCTCTGGTCTCTCACAACAACCTGTATGTATTTATCATCATGTCATTTCTCACACTGTAATATAGTCCATCTGTTGTTGACAACAGACACTTCTGTCTCCTTAAAAGTTAGTGAATTACTGAAGAAGGTCCATGACTTATTCCTATCTTCCTCCATCAACTAGAATGAGACTTACTCAGAAGAGGGGCTCAATCAATTCCAATTTAGACATGTAAACAAACTCTAATTTCAATTTCTTCCATCTAAAGCATAACTTCTATCATCAGTCAAAAGCTCTTGATTACCAGCATCCTCTCTGTAGGTCTGGATAATCCACAGGGGAATGGATTTCTTCCAGAACCAAATCAATGATCTTTATCTGAGTACTTGGCTGTTTCTTAATGCCCAAGTCAGTCTGCAGCCATTTTCTTCTCATTCCTGCATATTTGGCTGGACAATTAAATCCCCACAGTTCTGTCTCTTCAGCTCCCTTGGATGTTAACATTCATGCTTGCCTCAATGTTTGACTTCTCACTTTATTTTGTCTTCTTATATGTCTGCCTGATTTCTGATACATTATCCCTAGACCGATCTGCTTAAAATGAAATCCCTAAGCTCTTGAACTTGAATCCAGTTTGCAACTGAATTTGCTTTTATTCAACCATCTGCGACACTGATCTGCATTTTAGGAGAGACCGCATTATGTGAAGATTGATGCCATTCAATACGTTTTTCAAGAACACATCCCATAACAGATCTCTTCAGGGAGACCGCTCTCACATCAAGTCTCAATGGAAAGAACGATTACCAAAGTTTCTGATGCCAGGACCCGTGTTTGCTCTAATGAGGAAGAACTGCAAAACCTGCCAAATTGATCAAGGTTCCAAAATATCCCATCTGGTTCCCAGATGGGAGACATGAGCCGATGGTCACAGTCCCCAAGGATTTATCATATGTGTCCTCTTCCAGTGTTTGACATCAGCACCAGTGCTGACATGGCCTTCGGGTTATGAATTCCTGTGCAACCAGACACCTCCTTTAACCGTGACTGTGCTCTAGGGACTTGCTAACGACCATGAACTCTTTCTGTTCTGCTTGATCCTGGCTCTGTCATGAGGAGAAGGGAGGCTGTTCTGTGCACGGCAGGATGCTTGGTACATCACCGTTCAGTTTTATTTCTCCAGATGTTACCAAACGTCCCCTGGAAGGCAAACTGCCCAACTGAGACATACTGCCCTAGCATAAGGTCTTTGCCTGCCAGGGTGAAAGCACATAGCCACCATTCGGTATTCTGGCCCAGAGAAAAGGGGGAAAAAAAGGAATCCAGGCAAATAAACACCTAGCTTCAAGGGGCGGCTGGGATATGCTGCTACTACATGGGACATTATCTATCTATATCTATCTATTATCTGTATCAGGGGAGAATAAACATTAGGGGGTAAAAGGAGTAATTAGCAGAATGCTACACGTGTATAGTAAAACAAACAGAACTGTGCCTTCCCACCCTGTGCTCCTAAGAGCTATAATACCTTACGAAGGGGCAATGACTTAGATTACATTCACATACCAGTATTTTATTCTTCAGGTGTTTACTCAAATATCACAAAAACCTATGGGAGAGCTATAACTAGATAAGGCACTGACTTTCATTTCACTTGTTTTTTGTTTGTTTTTATTTATTTTGAGAGAGAGAGAGAGAGAGAGCGAGCACATGTGCGCAAGCAGGGAAGGAGCAGAGAGGGAGGGAGAGACAGAATCCCAAGCAGGCTCTGTGCGGGGCTCAGTCTCACAAACCATGAGATCATGACTTGAGCAGAAATCAAGACTTAGATGCTTAACTGACTGAGCCACCCAGGAGCCCCTCATTTCACTTGTTCTTTAGGAGAAGGGCAAAACTATAATTGTAAATATAATGAATAAAAAGAGCAGGAATAGCCAATAAGGCAACCACAGTATAATTCAAGTTTGAGAATGCTTTTCACGATTACATTGGACTTTTCCCTGTTTTCTTCAGTGTCATGTTATATATAAGTACTTAAAGCACACCATGTTTTAGCTTCGTTGAATATTAAAATATTGATGGGTCATACTTTAGCATGCTGCTCTGATAACATTTAGCCTTTTCCCTGCATAGTCTATTGAAAATCGTTGATCAAATTACCAGTCTGCACTATTAAACCACATTTACTTAAAATATATACCAAGACACAGCTCATTAGTCCCTGATTAAATCTGCAGGGACTACTACTACTTGTATCTAAACTCTCCAAAGTCAGTTGAGTTCATTTTCCAATAATTGCGGAGTATACTCAAAATACCTGTACAGAAAAACAGCGAGTCCACAGAACACACATTCATACAGGCTCTTAGAAAACTTTCTCCACATCTCTATTTCATGCCCATCCTCCTTGTGCCCACCCCCGTGAGTGGAACCTTCCCAGAGAGCAAGGTGATTCTAATTAGCACTTTCTAGAAGATGAACAGATGTACCTCATGACTTTCTAGTCTAGTAAGAACTAGAGACTCTCTACACCCACTGTCACTTTAGATGATTTTGAAAACCAGCAATATGATAGCTTTTTATTACCATCGTTTCCTGGTGGAGGAAATGGAGTCGTGTAGCAATGAAATGAGGAATGGTGGAGTGATGTGGCAGATCTGTGGAAAGCTTCCAGAAGGAGAAAGAATCCTATGTACTAGTCTGCTGACCCCATAAAAGATGGGGCCATGTTTATCATGCCGACTACAGTATTGCTTCATATAGCTTCATCGATAAATACCTTGTTGATATGTAATAAGGAAGGAAGGACGGAAGACGGACAGATGTGAGCCAAGTATTAAAGGATGTCTCACCAGACAGAGAAAGAAGGCACTCCAGGCCCGGGAATTGGCACAGTGACAGTGGCATTGAGGCCCACAATTCATACATCATAAAAAAGGTACCCAGCTGACAGAAGGAAGGGAAGCCTAAATCCCGCCATTGCTCTGCTCACCATGGACCCTCCCTGGGGGCTGAACCTGCCCAGCATGTTACATCTTTTTCCTAGTTTGTCAGACCAGAGAGCGTGCGTTTTTCTTATTTACACAAATGCATCATGTAGGCTTCTGTATAATGTGTTATATATAATGCATAATAATGCTTTAGCGGGATGTAAAAGTACAACGCATTCCAGGAATAGCCATTAGTTTAGTAAAGCAGAACAAGGCGCGTGAGGAAGGAAGGAAAACAAAGCTGGAAAAGTAGGTTTGGAATCATTTTCAAGTCATAAGTTTAATCATATAGGTAAGTGATAACCAACAGAATGCTAAAATGACCAGCTTTTTCTCCTGGCTTCACTACTTTCTATAGCTTAACATTCATCATCTTCAAGATAGGGCCAGTAACAGTATATCCCCCATATGGCTATTGGGATCATTGCAAGTGACTGTCTAGACGACTGTTAGAAGCGGTGTCTAGAATTTGGGAATGCTCACCAGAATCAATAGCTAACTAAATATCAGCATTTTTTCAAAGACTTGTTTGACTGCAGTATAAGATATTTAAACAAAGACCAGAGGCGTGAAGCCCACTTAGGGGGCTAGGATAATAGTCTAGGACAGAGATGGTGATGACCGAATGACAGAAACTGCTGGGAAGCAGGAAAGAAGCGGTGGATGGAAGACATGTCAGAAAGCCTATTCACAAATCACGTCCAAATGCCAAAAAAGGATTCTCTCCAAATTCTAAATACCAACTCCATAAAGTCCAGGATCCATTAAAGATTTCAAACTACCCTTGCATAATTGGTATGTAAAGCCAAACCAAGCAAGGCCTTCAAAGCCAGATTAAGGACTTGGGCATTTATCCTGAAGATCAGTTATTTTCAAACGCATCATTTTTAAAACCACCACCATCAAAACTCACCAGAGGACTTATTAAACATGCAGATTCCTAGGTTTCATTCCAGGTCTCAGGGATCAGAGGCTTTGCACTGTGTCTGATTATGAAGGACCCAGAGGGACATTAAAGCACAAAAACACTTGAAAACAATGAGGGGAGGCTCTGATGCTTTCTAAGCAAGTAGGTGATATTCTAATTTGTGTTTTAGAAAGGTTACCATGGTGACGAGGAGTAGGGAGGGAAGAGGGTAAGAGGTGGGTGGATGGAACGGTGAAAAAATTGAGAACAGGGGCCACTGTTATTCCCCGCACGCTGCATTCCTAAGGACAGACTCCAATAATTGCACTGGCATTTATAAGTAAGCTTTATAGTTATTATTATTCTAATGACAGAATCTAATCACAACAGCCCACTATGAACACTGGTGGGGTTTTCATAGCCCTTTTATTGGGACATCTGGGAATAGAAGGATGAAGCTCTCGACACATAACACCTCAGCATGTTTTATTTTTTCTGTAAATATAAATAATCATTCATTTAAAAAGAACAAACAAATATGTTTCGAGCTTCATCTGAGTTAGCCAACAGGCACTGTAGGCCAAACTATGAAGCTAACCACAACAGACAATTTGTTTTCTAACACTTCCCTGACTCTTACGCTTTTGTAGTTAGACATGCTGAGGTGCATAAATATTTGCGCGTTTTTAAAAAACTAAACCAATTGCTCTTAGTCAAGGGGGCCAAGAGGAGCCCACTGAAAGCTCTGGAACTGGGGAAAGTGAAACTTGTTGCAGTTTTGAACCTTCCAGCAAATGGGATCCCCGGGGGGCGGGGGGCGGTGATTTCTCAGCCTGAATACTACAGTGAAGAGCCTTTGTAGTCAGTGAGACCTAGTTTTAGCTCCCACCATGACCTAAGTTGTTCAAAATCCTCAAGCCTCAGTTTCCTACTTGGAAATTGTAATGTGGCAGTATCAATAGAATGTTGTAAACGTTCAAAATGGAATACCAGGGACACCTGCCTTTTGTGGATTAAAGGACATAATCCAGGCACCATGTAAGTACTCCAAAAGGCCACTTATTATAGAAGATTAAAGATCCTTGTCTATACAGTACCTAGTAGATGAATGGCATGAGGGAAGCATTTACTAATTCAGTTGTTATTATTAACCCAGTTACTACCAACAGTTATATTACAACCAATATTAATAATAAACACTAGACAGAATGCTCTTAGAAAAGCTAAGTGCTATTTCTGCAGACTTAACTTCCTGCATTGAACAGGGCAACATCCTTTTCCTTTGATGGCTAACTCCATTAACAGGACCCCTGAACAGAGCTTCACAGGGAAGGGAAAGAATACACTTCGTTTATATATGGAACTTACCAAACCCCTCCCATGTGCCAGGCTCTGTGCTGGGTACAAAAGACGAACAGGTAAGTTACATTTCCTTTCCTGAAGGCACTCAACCAAACGAGAAGAAATTGAATAGGGATCATAGACAAACACACTCAGAAATCTACCAACGCTCTGAAATCACAGGCAAGTCGCCGTTCTCGTGTATTCATTCATGTTTACCGTAGGCCCCGTTCTAAGTGTGGAATATATACTAACTCATTTCATACTGACAAAAACATTATTGAACACGTACTCTTATTATCACACACATATTGCAGATGAGGGAACTGAGGCACGTAGATGTGAAGCAACGTGCCTAAGCTACTGTTGCTCGCGCTACAGTGCCCTTGGCTCGAATCCAGAACTTTAACTGGATTTTTTTACAGGCTTATGTGACACAAAACAGGATTACGAACTCAGTCTTGGGGAAGGAAACATAGAAACTAAGAAGCACAGCAATGTGACATGTGCTATAATCAAGCTTTGCGGCAGGTGATGTGTGAGAACACAAGGGAGGAAAGACCCGATGATCACTGAATGAGGAGAAAAAGGAGAAAGCGAAGAGAGCATTCGAAACGACGTGGAATGCTAAGTAGGCCATTTTAGCAAGTTTCCAACTATTTTGTTCTCGTAATTTAGACAGCAGGGCAACACAAACACAGCCAGGTCATGTTATCCTGATTTTCCAAACATTATTGATATTCACAGACTTCTGTGATGTTGTCGTAGTTTAACTCTGGAAGCACTGGAGTCAGAAGGTCCGTGGCATTGAGGCTAGGCTGGACTATCAGACCATATGACCACCCCCTCCTATCAGGTCTAACCTTGGCAGGAATCCCAGAAGCCTCTCATAACCCACTGTCTCAGCCTCTGTCAGCCCCTTACTATTTAGGGTTCTTGCTGCATCAGACATTTTTGGTCATTATGTATTTATGTCGCTCTTGTGTTCTACAGAATTGCTGCAAACTTCCACGTTTCGTATGTAAAGAATTCCCAAATGCAGAAATAAGGTAAATGCACGGATGTTGTCAGTTAAGGGTAAGGTATACCCACAAAGCAAGCTAGGGTTTAGGGGTACCTGGGTGGCTCAGTCGGTTAAGCATCCACCTTTGGCTCAGGACATGATCTCATGGTTCGTGAGTTCAAGCCCCACACTGAGCTCGCTGCTGTCAGCGCAGAACCTGCTTCAGATCCTGTTCCCCTCTCTCTCTGCCCCTCCCCCACTGTGCTTGCTCTCACTCTCTTTCTCTCTCTCTCTCTCAAAAAAGTAAAAATTTTAAAAGAAGATATGTTTAGACTTTTTAGCCTTTGTTATTTATGAATCTGTAGGCTTATACGGCTATAGTCATCTATCAAATAATAAAGATCCCACATTTTCTTGAACTTGGTAGCTTAGTAGCATCACTGTACCTTTACAATGATACACACACATCATACCTACAAATATATATCCATACAGAGAACATCCTTCTTTCCATTTGATATCAATAAGTGAATTGGCATCAATATGAATCCGTAACTTTTTCATCCATATGTCATTCTAAGGCCCTACTTGGAAAATCTTTTCAAAGGTTATCTTAAAAAGTACAGAGAGCTTGATAGATTCCTCAATCTGGAAATACTTTATTAAATACAAAGGTTAGGATTCCTAAAGTCCTTATATTCTGACAGTCCATTCCTTCAAAAGGCATATCCTAAGCATTCGTTACGTGTAGGCATTACAAAGAGTAGAAGACCACCCCAGACTTTTACAATCTAGATGTGCTGTCAAGACACTCTCACACTAAAATAATTAAAAACTCGGGTAACATAGCATGTGATTAAATGGAAGCATAAGTAAGGAGCCACAGAGAGTGACCTGGGTTTTCAGAGAGTACAAAGGTATTCCATAAACGTGGAGCTGAAAGAGGTAGAATTTGACCTGTCATTTGGGACACGTGGGATTTGGACACGGAGAGAGGCAAATGCTGCAAGGGTGGGGTGGAGGGCCAGAGTTGCTTCTGTGCCCTTAGTTGATCCTCCTAGCCTCAACAGAGACTAAAGCTTGGACATCCAACAAAAATAACTCCTAAATGTTACATAGTAATTGCTATGTAAGCTTGTCCTAGCTGCTTTATGCTTGCATGACCTCATTGAATCCTCATGTTCTCGTGAAGATCTCCCCATGTTAGAGATGAAGAAACTGAGAGACATGGATGCCTTAGCACTTGCCTAACTCACAGTTACAACGTGCTGGGGCCAGAACTCAAGCCCATGCAGTCTGTGCTCCCAACCACGGCACCTTGGTATTTCTCAAACACCTTGGGTCTTAGGAGCTCTCTACACTCTTAAAAATTCAGGTCCTTCATCCATTTTGAGTTTATTTTTGTGTATGGTGTAAGAGAGTAGTCTAGTTTCATTCTTCTGCATGTCGCTGTCCAGTTCTCCCAGCACCATCTGTTAAAGAGGCTGTCTTTCTTCAATTGGATACTCTTTCCTGCTTTGTCAAAGATTAACTGGCCGTACATTTGTGGGTCCAGTTCTGGGCTCTCTCATCTATTCCATTGGTCTATGTGTCTGTTTTTGTGCCAGTACCATACTGTCTTGGTGATGACAGCTTTGTAGCAGAGGCTAAAGTCTGGAATTGTGATGCCTCCCCGTTAACCCTAGAGGAGAAAGCAGGAAACAACCTCTACGACCTCAACCACAGCAATCTCCTACTTGACACATCCCCAAATGCAAGGGAATCAAGAACCAAAATAAACTATTGGGACCTCATCAAGATAAAAAGCTTCTGCACGGCAAAGGAAACAATCGAAAAAACTAATAGGCAACCGACCGAGTGGGAAAAGATAGTTGCAAATGACATATCGGATAAAGGGCTGGTATCCAAAATCTACAAAGTACTCACCAAACTGCACGCCCAAAAAACAAACAATCCAGTGAAGAAATGGGCGGAAGATATGAAGAGACACTTCTCCAAAGAGGACATCCAGATGGTCAACAGACACATGAAACGATGCTCAGCATCACTCATCATCAGGGAAATACAAATCAAAACCACACTGAGATACCACCTCACGCCAGTCAGAGTGGCTCAAATGAACAACTCAAGAGACTATAGATGCTGGCGAGGATGTGGAGAGACGGGCACCCTCCTACACTGTTGGTGGGAATGTAAACTGGTACAGCCGCTCTGGAAAACAGTGTGGAGGT